>BGPR01000179.1:961335-1011260 GCA_013235015.1 Araneus ventricosus
CATGCTGCAATAACGCACCTTTCATCATGCAATTTGCAGTAGTATCCAGCCTATAAGCATTATCATGCTGCAATAACACACCTTTCATCATGCAATTTAGAGATAGTTTCCAGCCTATAAACATTACCATGCTGCAATAACGCACCTTTCATCATGCAATTTGCAATAGTATCCGGCCTATAAACATTATCATGCTGCAATAGCGCATCAGCGCATCTTTCATCATGCAATTTGCAAATAGTATCCGGCCTATAAACATTATCATGCTGCAATAGCGCATCTTCATGATGCAATTCACAGATGGTATCCATCCGATGAACATCATCATGCTAAAACATAACATTTTCCTGTCGTGATTGTCACACGTTTGTTTACATCAGCAGGGCGGATTACTAAAAAGGCAAAGTAAGCAACTGCGTAAGGGTCCCGCAATTTTGGGAGACTCGAGGTGGTATTTTCAGGGTAATCTACTTTTGTATTTACATTTGATTTTCAAGATCCATGTACTCAAACATATTCAAATTAAAATTAAGTATTGCCTAAATTTAAAAACATTACTCTTAGAATTTTTTCCACGTTTAAAAATTTGCTTACAGATCAATGCGGTCCAATTTCTTTCGCAGTTGGCTGACTAATTCACAAATTAGCAGCTCTGGAAATCTTTTTATTAAAATATTAAGATTCTGACAAAAATGTTTTGTAGATTTTAAATGTTAAATTTACGTTTAATATTAGTTTTAAATTTAAATTTTCCATACGCGATTTAAATTTTTTTGTAATAAAACCAACACTCTTGATAATGATCCGCAATTTAAATGTTTTGTTATTTCAGTTTGGCATTATACGTGTTACTTAAACACTTGCTTATATAGAGATGAATTAAAATCAATAAAAAATATCTTGTTTTGGAAATTAGGGAGGGGGCAGGGGGCCCCAGGAACTAAAATTGCTTAAGGGCCCCTGCAATGCTTAATCCGGCCCTGCGCATTAGCATACTCATAAAAGCGTAGCAAAAATCCTTCCTTTCCCATAATTCTTTAATAGTAATCTCCCTGATCCTTGCATTCGACACTTAACACACAATTTGGTTTTTCACCTTTACTAAGTACTCAACAACTTGTGTATTGATGTAAGCTTTTTCATGTTGTTCGTCATCATTTTCATTCATCATAAATCCTTTCATTCACACCGTGATTATAAAGACATTGTGTATATTCATTTATTTTGTTGTCAATTTTATGTGTGAACATCAGCTTTGTAATTTTTTCGTTTGTCATTCTCTGTGTGCTATTTTTTTCTTCTTTACAACTCAATAAAGTCCACCTACATCTATACCAAACCGGATAGGAGCCATATGAGCTCTAGAGACGGCGGTGTGGTGTTAAGGCAAACATTTTTGTAAGTTTCTTGTAATGTTTGCCATATTTGCTATTTAGCTAGATGAAAAAGACATGCGATATTTATTTAAAGCAAATTTTTTCACCCAAAGTAATGCAATTGTATAAAATTGGAAAACGGTGCTTCAATCAAATTGTTATCCATCGAATTCATCTAATCCGAACATAGTTCTAACAGAGAACCGCAAAGTTTATTCTAAAAATGAAACAATGTTCTCCTTTTCTCGTGTGTTAATATTCACCTTTTAGCTATCCTCAGCTTTTATTCCACTAATTCGATTACTCCCCGATCAGAACCAACTGTTTCGGAATCACGATAACATGGCCGGAGGGTCTCTCGAATTTCACGGAGAGCTTTGTGAATCGATCCCAAACAGGTTGCTGCTACCCCCTCATAATGCTTAATGAGTAGGATTTCTCCAGGCTACAGCGTCAACACAAAATATCCCCGGCGATATCGATACCACTTGAAGAACAATCGAATCGTAAACGCTTTGAAGTGATACGATACCGTTAATCGTTGTGTGTTCGGGCCACTGACTTCCGCTGACATGATTCTTAATTTTGCTGACATAACCTTCATCAGAGAATGGAGAGGAAACATGTAAAAGAAGAAGACTCGGAATTTCTGTTTTTTCGAAAAAAAATTTTTCGTTTTTATTTTGAGGAATAAATGTATTTTAGAAAAGAAAAACGTGTTTCTTTTGAGAGAATTATTTTTTGTCAAATAGACTCAAAAGAATCTTATTTTTTGAGCCTCGGGTGCTTTCTTCGTATTTTTCTTTGTGCTCTTCAAAAAGTGCCTGAAGGTTTACCGCTGTTGACGGAATTTTAGATTAACTCGAGGAAATACGACATAAACAGGGAAAATGAAGACTTCTAAAAGATTTTCCCATTTTAAAGATAATCGTTTAATACTAAAAAGTGAATTGCTTCAAATTTCATAGAAGTTTAAATTTGTTTCTTGGTATTGAGATTTAAATCTATGACTTACGTCGTGACTCTTAATTTGAATTACTAAAATCACACACACAACCCCCCCCCTTTTAACTCTTTAAATAATAAAAAATTGTGCTTTTCTAAACGATTTGACAATTATTTCTGTACACCTTGAATTTGTCTTACTACTTACTTAATGATATCAAGTTATTTGAACCATAAAAATTTTATTTTCAAAATGTAGATGAATTCTCAAGACAAGAAATACGAAGAATTTTTTTTCAGTCTTTTTCTCTAAGTATTTCATTTTTTGAATGAGTTAATGAAATATGCTTACTGTAATTATGTGTCAAGTTTAAATTTATATCACATTTATTGAAACTATTTTATATAACTGTCGTCCTCATAAATTCTATAAGAGATATAAGAAAAGGTGTAAGGTTCCTCAATTCTCGAGAAATTAAAATATGGGGGAAGTTGGCCGAATTTGGACTACCTGGACATTTTTTAAAGTATAGTGATAGAAAATTCATTTGAATAGAAGACTTTTTTGTAGTTTATTTATCTTCAAAAAATGCAATTAACTTTTTATGAAAAACTCTATAAAGTAGGAAAAATAGCTTAAAATATTGTATAATGGGTCCAATTAAGGAAACTGGTTGCCCAGATTGCATCACTAATTTCCAAATTGGATCATCAATTTCTTTAAGCATAATTAAAGCAAAAATATTTTTTGATTCTCTAATTCACACCAGCATACAATGTATGAGCCCAAACAAGAAATTTTTATGCACTTCTTCCTCCTTTGTTAACCGAGCCGGTGCCAGGAAATCGAACCGTACGTCTCATTTTTAAACAACGTCAACGAATTTTTCAGAAAAAAGTGTCAAAATTGATAATGGAGCCGATTTGCACGATGTCTTCATAGGAAGGCGATCTTTTATAACTTAAGAAGTTATTTAGAGGAGGAAAAAAAAAAATGAAACAGTGGTGGAAATGGCACGACACTTCATTATGCCACGGAGTGTATTTATACAGTGTCTTGGCATATGAGGAAGCCAGAGCCAAACTTTGAACAAGAATGGCTGAAAAGGGTCGCCAATAACCTCGTCTACAGGCGGAAAATTCGTGGGATTATCAAATTCATTAGCGAAAACAGAGACCTTTTCCGGCCTCCCTAGCCTTCAACTTCCCAGTGAGCT
Source organism: Araneus ventricosus (assembly GCA_013235015.1). NCBI lineage: Eukaryota > Metazoa > Arthropoda > Arachnida > Araneae > Araneidae > Araneus > Araneus ventricosus. The sequence goes on from BGPR01000179.1 coordinate 964,874, forward strand.
GAACTAAGTAGCTCAATTACCGGACATTCCTCCTTCAAATAAAAGAAAGGTATTTCAACATCTAAAGAAAAGAAGACTATTACGAACTAATAGTGTAAAAGTGAAAATGCCTGTGCTGTACATAGTGTATATATTTCCTTCTTTTTGTTTATTTTGTTTTTCTTTTTCTTAAATAAAATTCCTGTGTCTTGCCCATCAAACCGTTCAGTGACCGGTCTGGTCACGGGTACGGGGGTAACGGACGGCGTTCTGTTCTGTTCTGTTTCATTTTTAAGCACTTTTATAGTGATGTGAGCAAATGTCATGCACTTTCATGGAATAATGGCAAAATGTTGAAAAGTTTCGCGTTTCTGAGCAGGGGGTAATATTCTTTTGAGATCATTCTTAATAAATGGAAAGAAACAGCGAACATCAGTAACTTTCGTGAATCCTCTTATTAAAACTGTTTCTACAGCGCAGGCAAAGCGCAGTTAGAAGTTGGATGACACGTGCTGCTACATTTGCCATAAGAAAAATTTCCATTTTAATCTTCAGTAATTTTTATAAAAATATAATCAAATTATTTATTTTTGTTTGTCCCATGTGTTTTAGAAACGAACTCTTTCTAAAGTCAAATTGTAAGGCTTGAAAAAAATGCAGAGAGGAAAAATAAATAAATAATAATAAAAGCAGTTCAAAAACTTGTACGAACTTCATTCAAATCCAATGAAGTTTACACAAAAGTTTTTCCCTCTTCGCCAGAAATAAAAAAATAAATGTTAATCAACCAAATCAAGCCAGAAATTAAAAATCACGTGAGTATGACGGCACGAAAATTTCCATTTTAATCTTCATTATTTTTGATAAAAATATAATCAAATTATTTATTTCTATTTATCTGATGTTTTTTAGAAATGAAATCATTTAATCCAAACTATAAGATGTGCAAAAAAGAAATGCTGAGCAAAATAAATAAATAATAATAATAACAACAATTCTAGAATTTGTAACAACTTCTTTCAAATCCGATGAAGTTATTCACAAATATTTTTACCCCAATGCAGAAAAGAGAGAAAAACTTCAAACTTGGAATCTCTCCTAAGCGAAGACAAGTTTGCTTATCCACTTAGAATGGCGAAAGTGAATAAAGGATAACCTCAGGTGCGGCCAACTTCGCGCGATGACGTCAATGAATTTCATTCTCTTCAGACGCACATGCTTCTTCAGAATCTTCCTGCGTATTTAAAATGCTTGAAGAGGACTTTGTCGATAAGCAGAAATGTCTTTTGAAATGATGTTCTCCTGGTGTAACCTCGACTAAGCAAAACTACCTATAAGTCGATTCGTAAATTTAGAACGAAATGATTTAATATCTGTCTTAGTAACAATGTTAGGCGCAGTGATGGGTAAAAAAATGAGTAGCAGAAGCAATCGTTTCGCAGAGAAAGTGAACGATACGTTTTCTCTGCAGCAAAAAAATTAGTCAGAAAAGTTATGCCCTTTCTCTGTTTAGAGAAGAAATGTATTTCCTTGAACAATATATGGAGGGTTCAGAGTTAAAATGGACCAAGTTTATGCGATTCATTTCAAAGGAAATACATCTCGAAGGTGATCAGCTGTATTTAAAATAACAGTGGAGACTTCTAATTGTTCTTGCTGTCTGGTGGACACAAATTGGACTAGGGAATTGAACCCTTGCCTCATTAATATACAGAAAATGTAGCATTTCTACACTACCAAGGCAGTGTTAATGCAAAATGGTTAAAACATGAACTTGGCCGACTTTAACCCTGAACATTCCATATAATAGAGTCATTTAATTGGCCAGAAATGTCTACCTATCATATATGTGATGATAGTAACCCTTTTTTATGGTGTTGTTGGTTCATTTCAAAATGGATTACCAGAGATGTGATAGAAGACAACAGTTTATTTACATAACATTCAGGACAAACACTAGAATAACGGATAGGACAACACAGCACGTAGAAACTAACTGTTGCGACCCTTCGCGGTCAGCAACTACATAAACAGAAAAATAAGCGTTGGGGCCCTTCTCGGCCGGCAACAGCACAGACAGAAAGATACGTCGGGGCCCTTCGCGGTCAGCCACGTCGATCTTACACCTACACTTCCGTTAGCATCCACGGCCTCACTCGCCGACGCCTTCCGAAAACGTTCCTTTAGCTTTCGAGTTCGCAACTCGACTGATTAACCAAACCAAAACAATCTCCGACCCTCGGGGAAGGAGAGCGCCCTCCACCGACGAGTGCGATTTGAGAATCCCAACACTACAATATATTAATAATTTTTATAAGGTTGAGTCATAAATCTCCATACAAATGGTGAAAGGGATGACTAATGTTTATTTTATTCATACAATTGGTATCATCTGATGCTACAGTTACAGGATACGTTCCACATGTCTCCCTTCCATGTCGACACATAATGGCAATCGCTCTTTGACCAGAAACATTCTCGTGCATTTTTCAGTGCCCCCCCCTCACAGAACTCTACCCAACTGTCAGGATCGTACCCTGTCAGATCTTGCAACATCTTCAGCTTGTATGGATGCCACTTGTTAGCTCGCAAATTGCTCATGGCACTGGTTTGGCTGATTCACGTTTACGTAGAGTGACGTCGGATCCCTTTCGAATTCCCGGCCATCTCTGCTGGCACCTGTGTTGACGCAACTTCATTTGCTGCCGTCTGTGGTCTTCCTGATCTGCTTGCATCGGCGACGGAACCTGTCCTGAGTTCTGTGCGTTGCATTGAAAGTACGCGGTACATGACGATTGGTACCACTTCTTTCTTAGCGGCATCTCTTTTCAATCGGTTCACCTTCCTCAAAACGAAAAAGTAATTAGTCACCACTTTCACCATTTATATGGAGGCTTATGACTCATCTTTTATTGTTTTTTCGTATAGGAAAGAAGTATCGTAATCCACAAAAAATTCATCTTGGAGATTTTGATATCTCTACTTTTCAGATCTCCCCGGAGTCCAAAAAACTTTTTTGGAATTATGGCTGGCGATTTGCGAATGCGATATCTCAAAACCTCAGCAAGGTAGACAAGTGAAAATTTTCTGTGCTGTTTCTATATAAAAAAATGGATTTCTGTCAAATTTTGGACCGATTTCTTCAATAGGAAGCCTATATATCCGTCCGTGTGTATCTGAACACGATTATTCAAAACGACAACATGTAAGATAGATTAAATCTGTTATATAATTTTATGACTAGCAGGAGTGGCGTTACAGTCCACGACCCGCTGTACAAGGGCAGGGTCGTAATTATACTATTCTCAAATTTTCGCCAGAATCTTTATTTACTAGTTGAATAGCCTGTTGCGTGAACGGAGTACAGAAATTTGCTCCGACAGGAGGGCCCCACCCTCATTGGCGCCACCCCAGATGACTAGAATTGTATATTCTGTATCAAATTTTGGACAAAATTTGCTAACGGGTTGACTGTTTGCTGGCCTATCTATTCTTGTGCATAAACGCAATAACTCAAAAACACAACATGCTAGGGACATTGATTTCAGTATGTATACTGTATGACAAAAGAGCATATCTGCATTAAATTTTGAAACCCAATCGGTGAAAGAGAAGACGTCCAAAAAGCATATTCGATTATCTTCACTATTTTTTGAAGGTGGACACAAAACGCGCCATATCGTGGAAATATACGGGAAAGTTTAAGAGATAACAGGCCCGTTGATTATTTTGAGTGTGAAAGAAAAACAAAAAGACTCAGTAGTAGACGCTATTTCATTTTTTTAAAATTTTTCCCTTTTTTTTACTTATCCACATCGGCTATAACTAAAAGGTAGAACGTCTGTATACTTGGGTTCCGATTACTAGGAGTTAAAGTAAAAATTTCTATATTAATAAAATAAATCGTAATAAATAATTAAACTCATCATCGCAAAAACGACCAGCATTGTCGTAAAGAATTAAGTGCGAAGAGCAGGTGAGTCTTAACAAATTCGTGCGTTCTGGACTAGAATAATTTGGCGCCCCATCAGAACAGTAACTAGGAATTTTAGCGCCTATGACCCAATGAAAATACTTAATTAATTATATCAGTTACAATTGATAAAATTTAACAAAAAAAATTAAATTAAATATTAATAGAAATTAAATTAAAATTAATTGAAACTCTTTTGCATTATACAGAAAGGCGCATATGCAGCTACTTCTAATAAAATACAAAAAACAAATAATAGAAAAACAAAAATTAAGTTAAAAAAGAAAAAAATACATAAAAGAAATGGAAAAAGTAAACAATAATAATAATGATAACAATACACCTTTATGCGTGCTCAACGCAGCAGCATCAAGTGATTTCATCATCAAAATTTTCCTAAAATTAATCAACAATTAATCTCCGAAGAAGTATCGCCATTCTGTTTCTTTTCCATTTTTCTTCCAATTTGATTATATTTCTTACTTTCTAATTTTTCTTTTATGTGTTTTAATTATTTGAGAATTTCTGTTGTTTAATACTGTAGTTTTTTGTTGATTAATTTTAGGAACATTTGATGGTGAAATCACTTGATGCTGCTGCGGTAAAAAAGTGTAAAAGTGTAACGCATAAAGGTGTATTGTTATCATTATTATTATTGTTTAATTTTTCTATTTCTTTTATATATTTTTTTCTTTTTAACTTAATTTTTGTTTTTCTATTATTTAATTAATTATATGATTCAGTAAAAATGTCACCTGTTCTGTGATGAAAGCCTTACAATTTTGCAGATCCGCGCCTTTTCAAAATGGGATTTTTGATAATCATTTATTAAATTGATACAGAAATATGCATTTTAATTTATAGCTTAAGATATAGATGTTTATGTAACATTACAAAATCGACGGTTGTCTAAAAAATGCCCCCTAATCATATTTGTATTTCTAACATATTTAAACTATAATTTAAAAAAGTTTTGGCTCCAAATTAAAATAAATTGGTTTAGTAAGGCGCCTTTAGATCAATTGCGCCCCTGGGCTAAGCCCAATTATCCCAATGGATAAAACTGCCCAGGCGAAGAGGGAAACATAAATAAAACAGATGATGTTGTCTTTTTCTATGCTATTTTCAGCAAACGACCCATTTGCATTTAGCGAAACAAACGGAAACGTCCATCATTAATTTTGTGAATAAAGATCAGTGGTGCTCAAACTATTTTCATTTCCGACACCCCTCACTTTGTGTAAAATTTTTTCGCGACCCCTCTGGAGATCGCGATCACGTTTTTTGAAGAATAGCTTTATATTTTTTATTGTCAAATAAATTTCTTTCAATTTAGCGACCCACAAAAATTTTATAGAGGATACTGTCTATACTAAAGAAAGCGCTGTTATGTGAAGATTTATAGTTTTATATACACTATAGAGGATATAATAAACTTGAATATTTCTAACGTTAATAGAAATTATTAATGGTATTTTACATTTCATATATAACCCTTCGGTCAATTTTTTTTATCGTTATAAAAATTTCTTATATAATGCAAATTTTCAAAAAATGTCATTAGTTGTAATCTTTCATAAGGAACATTTTATTTGCACGCAAGGTCGTTTGAAAATCTGCTCAAAATGTTGAGTCTAGAAATTTAAATATTTCGCATATCATAAGAAGGTAAAAAGAAGAAAGAACGACTCACTTAATAAAGACTCAAAAAGAAAAGAAAAGAAAAAAAACACTAATTTCTTATTCTTGAGTTAGATTTTGAGAGTAAATTTAAGGCATGCTTGCTAATTTGAATCTCATAAATATTCTGTATTAATTCTTTTCGTACATTAAGACATAGAAATTTTGATATGCAAATGATTTTAGTATCAGTTCTGAAACTGTTTGCCTTCTTCAATAAGTTAAGATAAAAAAGATTACCAGACAGGCGCCATGATTTCTACAGCATGTAATAACTAAGCGATATCATTGATTTTTCTTACAAGATGATTGGGCAAATACTCGGTAACGTAAATTTATCATCTGTATAATGAAATTTTGATTAAAAAAAATCGCCAAAGCGTTTCAAGTGCTAAAGTAGTCGTTGATTCGGCCTATTTCTCCATAATTACCTTGATTGCTTAGCATGATGTAGAATAGTAGTGACCTGTGATGTAGTCACAAAATTAGCAGTGCCGGAACTCTCTGACCTGGATGACAAAAATCGCGCTGTTTTATAGACGTTTAAACAAATTTTTCTCATTTATTTCTCTTGGGAAAAAAGTTAGTGCCGGAGCGCTGTTGCGGTGCGTTCCGGCTCCACTACACCCCTGGTAGTGGCGAACCTATGACCTGCGGGTCAGAGACTGACCCACGAAGGCATTTTAAATGAACCAAGCGTTGATTTTAATAAATTTATTTTCTGTATCATAAAAATACCAAAAAATAAAAATGTAAATATCACTTGTCGAATTTATAAATAAAATATTCCTAAGTGGACGTTGGTGAACTCTATCGTATCACCGCACCTGTGTATGACCCATGACAGACGATCATAAACTTGGCGCGGATATTCGTTGCATCCTAGAACGGGGATGTACCAGCTCCCAGTTTTGAACTAACTGGCAGCCATGGCGTAAGAAGTGTTTAATAACTCAACTTCATTATTATTTTTTCTTAGTAAATTTTGAACAACAACAGGAAACGTAAATTCTTTTAGTGTATTATAAAAGTGAGAAAAAAATGATCAACTGTCAAGTTTTCCTTTAACAAATTTTCTGTCTTTCCAAATTATTGGTACTTTTCTTTCAACACCCCCGGCCCCCCCCCTTTCTACTAGTGACGCCACTGTCTTAAACCCACGGTTTAGTATTAAAAAATGAAAAAAAATGACCCATTTCTCAAAAAGGTTCGCCACCACTCATGTAGAAGCTAAATTTTATAAAAATTCATTTCTCCTTAAAAGCTTTGAAGACATTTAATGACAGGAAATTGCTTCCCATGTTTTAAGTTAGTGCCTTGAAAAGTTTTTTAGAGCATTCAAACGCGACGAATTGTCGAAAAGAATTATTCTGTAAAAATGCTCTGTTCATCGTTTCTGAAACAATAATAAATACAGTTATAGACAAAAAAATTTCGAAACAAAAGAATGTGCTAGATTTATTATTAGAAAATATCCACGAAGAACTTTGTTAGCTTGATCTTTGTGATCGAAAGTAATGTGTGTGTATATTTTTTGTGTTTGTAAAAGTTTATGAAACTTTAATATTTCACTTGCCGTCCACAAATAGAAAATTAAATATTGAAATGTGCCTATTGGTTAAATTCGTTAAGTTATAATAAGAAATGAGAGAACAAAACTGATCACTTAGTTACAGTAAAACCTCGATTATCCAGGCCTCAATCAGCATAGGTCTCTCTTAACCAAACCGGTGACAGAAAATCGATCTGTGTTTTTCATTTACTAATACAGTAGAACCTCGGAAATCCGAACTAATTGGGGCTGACATCTGTTCGGATTCCAGAAAATTCGGACTATCTGGGAAATTCGGTAAAATACTCTTGATATATCAAATACAGTAGAGTATTGACTTTGGGTACTCTGTGAAAGAGTACGGAAAGAGCTAGCGGTGATTCGCATCGTCAAGCAGGTTTAGTTCCTTACGTCAGAAGAAGATGACCGATTTAGCTGTATTCATCCTTAAATACAAATTAAAATGTTTCTTTTAAAATAGGAATAAACATTAGATTTATTTCTGATTCCTAATTGTTATTTTCCTTCATTTTTCAAGAAAAATGTTTCAGAAAATTAAAAAAAAAATAATGTTCGGATTATCCGAAATTTCGGATTCCCGAGGTTCTACTGCACAGTATTTTTTTTTTTCAGAAAAGAGTTTGAAAGTTGGCACTGAAGCCGATTTTCACAATTCCACAATGTGAAGACATGTAAAAGATCTGTACCGGGAGGTGATCTTTTATAACCCAAGAAGTTATTTAGAGGGGAAAAAAATAAAAACGCAGTTCCATTCTGAAGCACTTCAATAGCGATGTGAACGAAGTCCCTGCTTTTGTTATCAAGAAAAAGGAAGTCATGATTTCAAATTTAGTCTCTATTTACCAAGCTTTAGCTAATCCGAGGCGATTGTGGTCCCAATCAGCTGGAATAATCGAGATTCCTCAGGTTGCCTCAGGTTGAGAGTCATGGTTAAAATTATATATATTAGCTTTTTTTTACGAGTTTTAGTTTAGAAATTTTTTTTTCTAAATTTTTATTGCTTTTAAATTTCAGCATCAATTTAATTTAGAGTGACTAACGGAAATATTTTTTGCAAGAGTTTGTGCATATTGTTTTATTTTTTAGCTGAATAAATTATACTGTTATTGCTGTCTCTCTAATTTTTCTTTTTATCTATTGAGCATTCCATTTCTACTCTTAAAAGTGAGTTTTAAACAATTCGCTTTTAATTGCTTCACTTTTCTGCAGTCTGGATTCAGTATGCGAGGTAACAGTTCGATGTGAATTTTCTAAAGATAAAATTATTCAGCACACGCTTTAGTTCCAACTTTCTGAAAGAACCGTAAATGCATTCAGATTAGTCATTCTTTCTTTTTAAAATCTTGAATTACCTTTAATGATCAAAGAGCCCAAAAAAGAGGAGATCTTTTCTCTGTAATTGAAACACAATAAGAACATTTAGTATATTGATTGAAAGTGAAGGTACTTAAGAATGCCACAATAAAAGCTAATAGATCCTCATAGAAGAACGTATATTGCTATCCAAACATTTGAAATACATGGTGTCCAAAATATTGCCAGGGATTCCTTACCTCATTAAAGAACATTACAATAAATATTACTTCATATTCATAAAGTACTACTCAAAGAGTGTATTTTAATAACACAAACATCGTTAAACAATTTCCAAATGTCAGCCTTTCGCGTTATGTAACCCATCGCACTTGCGTGGATGTTGAGTTCAGCATTTTGATGCATAAATGAAACAAATTGCAATTAAATAAACCTAACGCATTCCATCATGATTTTTTCAAAAAACTTACATTGGTCTTTTAATTTAAAACAAACCAGAGGGTCTGTTCTCCCCTCGACTTTCTAGTATACTTCCACCGTACGGCATGCTTTGTGTTCAAAATTAAAGGTACAGTGAAGAGAATCGTGTATAGATTTTGAACCCTTCCCTTTAGCCAGTTGGGTTGAAAATTGCCATAGATTGGGGAAAGTGGTGTAAACCCGGGTAGTTAAGGTTCGAAGGCCTGTTGGAACTAAAATATTTGACATAGAGTTCTCAAATTTTATTGAAATACTCATTGTTTAACGGAGTACAATACATCTTTCCAGAAAAGTCACAGTTTCATTACTTTTTTTATCAATGATTTTTTAATAAAAAAAGTCAAACTACCCGGTTTTACTCCACTAGTGGGATAAAACCGGGTACACATGCTAACGTTATAGGAAATTAGGAAAAGTTGATTTTCAGCGGAAAAGTTGCAATCTTTTTTATTTTATATGACAATTTCAGAATATTAATTACAAAATTCACATGTAAAGCAGTTGTCTTCTTTCCCCACGCCACTGCAGCTTTCGTGGGCACAGATAAGACAGTTTTTACATTGGATTAACCATTATTCTTTATTTAAATTATAAAACAAATCATTAAAATATAAACAATCAACGTCGGATGGGTTTTTATCGACTTAATCGAAGCAATCATCAATACTGACTGTCCAGTCTTGCGCCACTCTGAGTACCCAGTTTTATCCAGAGTGCAGAGGTTATAGAAAACGAAACAGAACAGGGCAATTATTGGAGTTAATCCTTATTGTTTGATAGTGTATGAATTATTAGTAAACGTATAATAAGCTGGACTAAATATAGTTTTTATAACTCTAGTGATTTTCAAGTAAGGACAGTTTAAAATCAAGCGAACATTAGAGAATTGACGTCTTAAAACAAAGAAACTTTCACAGATGCAGTGCATTCAACAGCTGCAACACGTCACTTTGATTAATTCCCTTTTCTTGACTAGTAGAGTGTAATTCAGTATCTGTCTGTTATTATAGAAAAAAATAATAGCACCAGAATCAAGGGTACCCGATTTTACCCCACTCTTCCCTATATAATTGTCATATCAATACTACATGCAGAACTTCATCCATCTACGTTAGATGATCCAAACCTGTGATACGCGTACCCCTGGGGGTACGTGGGGAACCAGTTAGGGGTACGCGAAAGTAATCTTGATAATGGCTGGAAACATAGAAAATATTCTAGAATTTCGTTTCCTCAAGTATGTATGAAAAATGAGAGAGAAAATTGTACGAATCCGAAAGCCTATTCATGAAATGTCAAAAAGGAAGAAGTAGATTAATATCTAGTAATTGAGTCATTGTTAGCTCTCATCATACGTTAATGCTAAATTATTTCAATGCTGTTTTCATTTGTTTTGACTTTGAACTAATACTATTTTAAAGAATGGAGTAAGATGTAAAGTCGAAAATTAATCCTAAAAATTGTATTAAGTTCGTTTCGTGGTTTGGCTCGTAATCTAACCTAAACTTTTGACGTCATTAATAGAAACTTTTTTTGTGCTGAGAGATGGATCCAGGGGGGATATAACAGTAGTGGGTACTCAAAAATAAAAAGACTAATTAAGGGGTACGGGAGGAAATAAGGGTAGGGAACCGCGGATCTACGTTATAGCGTTTTTGAGTTATCGCGATCAAATACACATGAATAAATAGACCAACAGACACTCACCCAAAAGTTGGATCCGAAATTTTAATACTCATTTTGATTTCTAGTGATAAAGCCAGATGTTAAATTTCATGCATCTAGCTTATTGCGGTTTTCAGTTGTTGTGTTCACATGCACGCAGGATGACGGACGAACAAACGGACACATAGTTGGCGGATTTTTCTAAATCTGATACAGATTTATAAATTTGGCGCAAAGACTAAATATCCATCCTTCTAGGTCGTTACGTTTTTCAGTTATCCTCTTCACTGATGCATAATTCCCAAAATGGTTTTTTCGAACTCAGGAAACTCATTTAGAGGTCGAAAGTTTTGACGATTACAATACTTTCTCTATTTATACTTTGTATACGAAAAAGTCAAGAGGCCTCTCGTCTTAAAGAATCGATGCAGAAACTATAAGCTAAAGAAGTATAATGGTGGGAACTCCTTATCTTCAATCCATCACACTTAACTTATGGCTGAGTCACAAAGTCTGTACTAAAATATGTGCTACTCAACTTTAAGTAAAAGGCCGAAGAGCAGACCCATCGTCTGGATGTCTAATTATAGCGCTGCTTTAATCGATTGGATATATAAAAATTCTATGAAAACTTAAAAATCGTAAGTAAGACCTTCGACAACCATTGCCTTTTCAAATCCTTCATCAGCTTTGGAGAGAACTCTTACTTAATTAGAGTTGTGCTGCATATCCCTTTAAGACCAGAAATATTTTCATCTTTAAGTTTATTTTTTTTAGTTTATAGATAGTCTTAGATATTAGAAGTATTGTAATAAATAATTTTAAAAATTTAGCACCTCCCTCAAATGCAGGAGCACATTCATACAATCGTGTGGGTTAGGCATTTTCTGTGTAAACAAGAACCCGTACGATCGTTCGGGTTAGGCGTTATCTATGTAAGCACCACACAATATTTTTCCGTCTTTTCTTTTTGTGTGTGTGTTTCCTCCTTGTAGACCTTGTAGACATCTTAATAATATGAGATATACATATAAACTTTTAATAAAAAAGAAGACAGAAATAGATTTTTTTATGTTCATGCACAAAACAAAATTTCGATGCAAATATAATGAAGGGAAAAGTAAATGTTTCGGCATTCTTATATTTTGGAACATTTTAAAGAATTACTTAATGGAAATTCTGTGATAACAGTTAAATTCTTGAATTCTCCAAATTTAAATCCGATTTCCTTTATAAAATAATACCCTTTAAAGATATTTAGTAAATACTAAACAAAATTTTCGTTTCATTAGATTTTACTAATAGAAAATAATGTAAAATTATTGCTTGACGAAAGGAAGAGCAAGGATTCCTTTAATAACAAGGATTTTTTTCCATTTCAAACTCTTTGCGCGAGACAAAAATTTTCGCGACCGCTCTAAGTTGGAAAATAAATGAGAAAATGAAGCATTTTAAATTATGATAATTAAAAGAAAATGTATTTTAAAAGAATTATTTAGCAAGTTTAAATGAAATCTGTTGTTTTAATGCGATTTTCTTTATTTTTTGCTTAAAATTGTTAAAAGAATGCGAAGAAAGATCTTAATACTTTTTAAACGTCATCATTTGGGATCGCCATCCACAGTTTAAGAATAGGATTTGATATAAAGATGTACGAAATAGGGGAAAGTGGGGTAAAACCGGGTAGCTGAGGTCCGGAGGCCTGTTGGAGATAAAATATTTGACATAGAGCTCTCAAATTTTATTGAAATATTCATTGTTTAACGGAATACAATACATCTTTCCAGAAAAGTCACAGTTTCATTACTTTTTTATCAATAATTTTTTAATAAAAAAAGTCAAACTACCCCACTAGTGGGATAAAACCAGGTACCCATGTTAACGTAATGGGAAATTAGGAAAACTCGATTTTCAGTGGAAAAATTGCAATCGTTTTAATTTTATATGACAATTTAAAAATATTAGTTACAAAATCCACATGTAAAGCAGTCGTCTTCTTCCTCCGCGCCACTGCAGCTTTCGTGAGCCCAACTAAGACAGTTTTTACATTAGATTAACCATTCTTCTTTATTTAATTTAAAAATTCATCATTAAAATATAAACAAGCAACGTCTGGTGTGTTTTTATTGTCTTCAGAGGAATAATCATCAATACTGACTTTCCCGTCTTACGCCACTTGGAGTACCCGGTTTCACCCCGAGTGCAGAGGTTGTAGAAAACGAAATAGAACAGCGCAATTATTGGAATGAATCCTTATTGTTTGGTAGGGTGTAAATCCTTACCAAAAGTATAATAAGCTGGACTAAAAATGGTTTTTAAAAGTGTAGTGATTTTTAAGTGAGTTTAGTTTAAAATCAAACGAACTTTGGAGAGGTTACATCTTAAAACATATAAACCTTCACAGAAGCAGTGAATTCAACAGCTGCAACAAGCTACTATGATTGTTCCTTTTCCTTGACTAATAGAGTATAATTCAGTATCTGTCCGCTAGAAAGAAGAACTAATATTACCAGAATCAAGGATACCCGTTTTTACCCCACTCTCCACTACTTACCGTAAAACTTCGATTAACCGTCACCTTCGGGACCAGAGCTGTGGCGGATTACCGAATAGACGAATAACAGAAATCTTAATACAATTGTACAGCAACGTGATTTTTCTGCTGGCTTAAGACTAAAATGAAAATAAAATCCTTTAAAGTGAATAACGCATACATGTTTTATTTAATTAAAAAACGATCAATGTAAACTTTAATATAAAAGCAGTAGTGTACAGAAATGTATCGTAATGCTATAAACCGACGTTTTCAGGCGATGTGGAGTAACATAAGAGGACGGTTAAACGAGTGACGGTTAAACGAGTGACGGTTAATCGAAGTTTTACTGTACTCAGGTTTCTCTTTGAATATAAGTATAATTTTAACAATCAAATCTCTAATAAATTCAGCTATTTTAAATAAATACTATATTAAATTAAATTAAATTCATTCATTATTATAATACTCTGAAATAACATTCGCTTCCAGTTGTATGGAATACAGCGTTCACTTGTCTACTTCACAGCAGGAGAGACCACAATAAAAATTTGATTTAAGAGACATTGAATCTAAAAATTTGGGCAGCAAGAGAGAAAGACAATTTTTGAATTGTAAATGAAAATAAAAATTTACTTTTAATATTTGAAAGTGTTATTAAATAATACATAATTAATAAATAAACTGAAATAATAACATTTAAAAAACTGAATTGTAATTAAATAATTGTAATAACTGCAATTAAGAAATTTAAAATTCACAACTTCTATAAATAAGCAAGTAATTTTAATTAATAAGCAATATACGGAATTTTGAATACACAAATGCGCAAGAACGCTAATGGGTTCAAACTTTTAAAAAAAATGTGATAGATTTTTGATTGAATTAATTTTACATAGTTTAAGTCCCGAGTCAGTTAATGGGAGTTGGAACCCTAAGTCCGTTAGCCCTAACCCTGTTATTTCGATGTACCTTTCTCAAAATCTGTTATAGATTCATGATTGAAATTTTTTATACAAGTAAAGTACATCTTTCTCATCACACTGAAATGAGCTTTTAGTTAATTTTTAATTTTTTTATAAATTTACAAAATATTTAATTAGACATATTGAAATTTTACCCTATTTTGACACACAAAAAATTGTAAAAAATAAAGTTCTGAGTTTTTTTTAAAACGCTCATTTAAGTATACTGAGAAAGGTGTACTTTAACTGTATAAAAAATTTCAAACACGAATCTATAATAGACTTTGAGAAAAGGTACATCGAAGTAATAGGGTTAGAGTTCACGGACTTAGGGTTCCAACTCTCCTTAAGGATCTTCAAAAATTATTCCCTTTCGCTCACTGAAGACACAAAGTACTGACGTGTTTAACTAACGAAAATTAAATTTCAGAAATAAAAATTTTTGCAAATTTTAATTTTTATTTTAAATTAATCAAAATAAATTCGAATTATAGACGACATTTTAACATTATATTAAACTTTTTATCAAGGACTTTTTTTCTGAAATAAAGCCCAGTGTTGTCACTTGGTAACAAACTGTTTTTCATCACAATCCCTATTTAAAACAAAATAGGATTTTTAAAATTATTTTTCCCTTGTTTTATTCAAGAAATGAAAGTCAAAAAAGGTTTTAAAATCAATGTTCAAAAAATCGGGCTTTTAAGGGTTAAAAGGAAATTCAAGGAGACAGAGAAAAAAAATTCGTATTAATAACGCATAAATTCGTTTGAAACGTTTGAACACCTACTTACTCTGTAGTAAGAAGCTCGATAAAGGGAAGTTTTAAAATTCAGATTAACTGTAAAAGTGGCTATTCCTTTGGGAAAGTTCTCAGGATGGGAAAATACGTTTCTTCAAAAGAGACGCGATTTTTTTTATTCTCGATTATATCAATATGTTGAAAAGCAATACGAAATCCATTCAATTAATTCACAGAAAAAAAATTCGTTTACTTTTTAAACAAAATTACTGAAATGGTTGTTTTGTTTACATAGTAGACAAATATTTTGGTTTCATCAGTTTAACTTTGTTTTAATTTGAAGCTGTGGTTACTTGTTGATGTCAATTTAGGGGATCTTTTAATTAATATTTAACAACTTAAACCCTGAGAAATTGAAAGTATGGTCAGAAAGCAAGAAGTTTCGTCCTTTTGAAGCATAATAATGCATTAAAAAGTTTTCACTTTTTAAAAGACTTTTTAATTCCTATTCTCATCAAGTGAAAATAAGATTTTTTAAAATCAATATCTTTGATATTCTTATTTTTTTCACTATTTTCAGAATATTTTCTAAAGCTATTTTATTTTTTTAGGGGGAGGGAAGAAATCTACTAAAAATATTTCAGTGCTGCTCAGCAGTACTGAAAATAGTTAATAATGTGTGATTAAATACTGTTAGTATTTCAAAAATGTTATTTTTCATATGTATATTTTCTTAATATTCTTAGATATTCAGCGTAATAGAAAAATAACATATTTTATGGAATTTAGCAAAAGATATTAGAATAATTAGTTACATTGTTTATACATGTAAAAATACAGTTACTTTAAATCGCAATAACGTATAGAAATCAATAATTCATACTAACATATATTGATTTCGATCCCTAATGCAAGAAATAATTTGAGTGGAATATTATAATCAAGGGAAGACATACAATTTAAGTTCTTACTAATTGCAAAAAATAATTTTTAAAGTTTTCTATACTTAACATAAAAAAAGTTAATATATAACTGACGTATATTAAAGTAAATACAACAAGCAATCAGCAATGAAGCATGCAAGGTAAATTGCCTTAGCAAAACTTTCGAAATACAAATTTACGTCTTGTATAAAATCAACATTCACAATAATATATAAAATACGGAATGTTTTTTTTTTAATTTTAAAAAATTAAATTGGCAGTGGAAACATGGTACTGAATTGACAAATTTATAATGAATGCATTCAATGAATGTCATGTATTATTTTATTGTTTTATTAAAATAACGCCATAAATTAGAAATGAAATATTTATTGCTATATTGATAATATATATTAGTAGCGGCGAACCTATGACTCTGCGTGTCGGACACTGACTCACGAAGCTTTTTTAAATGACGCACGCGTTGAATTTTATCATTTTATTTTCATATCATAAAAGAGAAAACAGAGGATCGGAAATATTGAAAAATTAAAGATTATCAATGTTTTTGACGACGATCTTTACTTTTTGCTCTTCAATTACGAAAGTAAAAGTAGTAAAACAAAAAGGAAAGGTAAACTTTTAGAAGATTTTAAAAGTGAGAACACATAGACAAAAAAATAAAATAAAAATAATTTTAAAAAAAAATTCATCTGTCAAGTTTTTCTGTTAGTAAATTTT
Source organism: Araneus ventricosus (assembly GCA_013235015.1). Taxonomy (NCBI): domain Eukaryota; kingdom Metazoa; phylum Arthropoda; class Arachnida; order Araneae; family Araneidae; genus Araneus; species Araneus ventricosus. Next base: position 981,439 of record BGPR01000179.1, read on the forward strand.
TGGGGTTTCTAAATTTTTGGGGTATTGGTATCCTTTTTACCAGACCCTCCCCCGCTTTTCAAGGGACTCTACTGTGTTAGTGACCCACGGGCAAGTATTAAAAAATAATTAACAAAATATGGCCCACTTTTTTAAAAAGGTTCACTGCTATATACTTTTAAAACCATCACTGCTATATACCTTTAAGACCATCACTGCTATATACCTTTACGATAATGAAGAACAAACGATAAGATAGAAATGAGACAACTCAAATTCCCACAAAAATTTATATTCGTAAATCTGATGGAAAAATTGAGCATAATTACCATAAATGCTCATTTTTTGTTTGCTTTGAAACTTCAATTGTAGAAAAAAAGTTAAAAGATATGACTTACAAAATTTTTCAAATTCTGAATAAAATTCATTGAGAATTCTTTCTCGGGGAGCAGTGAGAAGAAGATACCACTCTTGAGAGATCATTTTCTGCACGTGGGACAAAACATCCATCCACGCTTGCGTAATCGAAACGAATTCATCGCGAACCAATGAGCGAGGAGCGAAGTGTTCTGCTCACACCGCCCATAAACTTTTTCTCAGACACTCAAAACGGCTATTACCGTCTTGAGTTGTGGATATGAAATGCACCAACACAAGAAGAAATTCACTTTTAACGTCGAGTAATTCATTTTTGCGTGACTAAAAATCGTCTGCATCTTCGCTGCAGCCAGATTTTACATCTGAAAAACTTTCTTGTTGTTTGTTTACCGTGTATTTATGCTTTGATGTCGCTGGAAGTTTTCTAGCCGAAAAGGCGATGTGGGCCGATTGCGGGTTAGGCTGGGTTATGGTCATCCTTCAAGGAGTGGCGCTATTTCAAAATGGTAAGGATTATCTTCTTGCTTGATTTAGATTAAAAATAAATTTAATCGAAAATAAATATCTGTTTAAAGATAATTTAGCTTTCTTCATTTTGAATGGTTTTCATTTAGAATTCTAGATACAATGAAGTACTGTTTCTCAAAGTAATTTCGTTCTGAGAATAAATTCTGTATTATCTCTTGTTTCATTTTTAAAGATAATTATCTTTCTTCATTTCGAATCGTTTTCACTTTAAAATTCTAGAAACAACCAAGTACTGTTTCTAAAAGTAAATTCGTTCTGAGACCAAGTTTTGGTATTATCTTCTTGCTTGATTTAAATTAAGAGTAAATTGAAAGGAAAATAAATCTTTGTTCAGGAATAGTTTGTTTTTCTCTATTCCGAATCGTTTACATTTAAGAATTCTAGAAACAGTGAAGTACATATTTCTCAAAGAATTCTATAATTTGGTTTAATAAATCCGTTCCATATTAAAATTCTTTATTATTTTATAAATTTTCTTTCGAGAATTCTTATATACATTTTCTGATTTTTTCCGTTGTAATTTTATCGAATATTCGACATAGTTCATTTTCGAGCTTAATACATTGCTTGTACTTTTATTTTAGAAATGTAAATCGTAAAATTATTTATGATTTTTACTCAATATTTATGAAATAAGAAGGAATTTACTTCATATTCATAATTCTTCAAATTGTGTTAATAGTAAATTATTTGCTTAGATTTAATAAATTCTTTATTATCCTTTTTTCCAACAGCGCGACAATTTTTTAAATTTTTTATTTATTTTAGATTTAGTCGGAGGAGGAAGAAAAGGAATTTTGCTTTGTAATTGACTGAAAATACGTAACTAAAAATGCGTAAAGGATATTTTTTGACAGTTTTTAAAGGAAACAAATTTTTTAAACTAAGTAGAAGGTCAAACTTTATGTCGATTAGAACGTATCCTTTTTTTAAAAAAAATCAAACAATTGAAACTATACCGTGTCATGTTGCTATGCTTTGTAAAGGAAGCAACATTAATGAATGATGAAACTTATGAATCAGTTGAGTTTTTTAAAATGTTTGTGTGCAAGACGATATTGTTTGAAAGATAAATAAGATTTGCCTTAAATGTGTATAGAGTTGATTTTGTGAAAGTGCTTGCCTCAAAGAAGTCAAACATACAAATTTTAAAAAACTTTAAAATAACCAATTGCAAATATAAACAAAATATATTTGAATGCCGTTGATGCTATATCTTAACTGAAAAAGTCAGTAGGTCAAGTCACAACGAGAGTTTTGTGTCATATTATCTGCTTTGAAATTAGTTCAACCGGAGTGGTTCTTTTGCGATTTCTGCTTGCATTTCAGCCGTTTTATCTTACATTTTTTCCCAGTTATATACATTCACTAATCTATTGAGAAATTTCGATAATTAAATAAAATAAATAATTTTCGATTTTCCCTTTCTTATAAACAATTTAAGTTTATTTAGAAATTTCGTTCTAAATTTCTTTATCTTTTGTAAAAATCTGTATTAAACTATAAAAACGCATAACATTTTTATCAGATTACTGGAGATAGTGACTTTTTTATGAATTTTAATCATTTGACTATAGATGATGATTTAGTTAAAATATTACTTTATAACTTTAACTTTTATAACTTTAAAAGTTAAGGTAAACTGAAAGCTTAAAAAATGTTTAAAAAAAAACTACATAACATTTTTTTTTAAAAAAATAAGCGTGATAACTTTCATCTCACTAAAACCAAAACTTTTTATTTCGACATAATTTACAAAATTGTAACCTGCTTAATGTTTCTTAAAAGTTTATGATAGACATTTTTGAAGAAAAACTTCTTACAAAATCAACTTTATATACATTTAAGGCAAATCGTATTTTTCCCTCAGACAATATCTTCCGCACATAAATTTAAAAAAAGGTTTGCTTCATGAATTTCATTCATTAATATTGCTTTCTTTACAAAGCACAGCAACGCGATATGGTATAGTTTCAAATGTTTGGTTGAAAAAAAATCGCGGTTTATTGAACAAATAAAATTTTAATCTTCTGCTTGGTCTTAAAATTTTGTATCTACAAACTTTTAATTAGGTTTTTTTAGTCAATTATTACAAAAAATATTTTTCCGACTAAATTTAAAGTAACTTCTTCTAAATACAAAATAAAGAGAAAAAAACTAAAAAAATTCATTGCTGTTGAAAAAAGGATAATTAAGAATTTACTAAACCCATAATTCTGCACAGGAAATAATTTACTATTAACATTATTTGAAGAATTATAAACATGAAGTAAATTCATTTTTATTTCATAAATATTGAGAAAAATCATAAATAATTTTACGATTTAAATTTCTAAAATAAAAGTACAAGCAGTGCATTAACCTCGAATGTGAACTATGTTGAATATTCTATAAAACTACATCGAAAAATATCAGAAAATGTGTATAGTGTCAGAAATGCATATATTTATTAAACAAATTAATACTGTATAATATTAAATTTTTTAATTTTAATGCGAAAAAAGCATAATAAATTCACTGATTTTAAAGATATTTGTCAAGCAATGTACTAAGTTGAAAAGTGTCTAATATTCATAATACACAAGTCATATGTAGAAACAAACTTCACCGAAAATAATATAGCTAAAACAAATTATTTAAACTTTAATTTTACACTGAGTAGGCAATATCTTTTCTAAATTATTAACTTTGAGTCTTACATTTCAAAAACATGCCCACAATCTTATTTTCTAAACGATGAATGGATTTTTTTCTGGCGATTTAGCTGCTATTTTTATTTCATCTAGTGGGGAAAACTGGAGAGTACTTCACCAGTCCTGCTTTGTAGTTTCCTATTTCAATATTTCCCCCCTAAAATAATACATTCTAACGAAGAATTATAAATGTTTTTTTTTCCAAACGCGATGACAACGTTACAAATATTTTGAATCTTTCATAAATCGAAATTTCATCTTCAAGACCAGAAATCTTTCATTATGGAACGATTCCTAATATCTCCCACACTGAAGAATACAACTCTGGTTGTATTCTTATCTTTTTGGGTTGAAACTGTAAGTCCGTGTCAAATTTTAGACCAAACCAATCAACCGGAAGAGGCATTTTATCCAAACATGTACTCCAATTTCTTCAGTTAAATTAAACTTCCAATCAATATATCTTGCGTTCAAAAATTACTGAGTTTGTATGCTGTATAATTTCTCTTAACCCTTTGCGGCGCAGCGTTCCAGCTGATGGCACCAACAAATTTCACTCGCTTCTCAACCGTTAAATTCAACTATAAATGAAAAATAATAGGTTTAGGATAAGGCTAATAGTACTCCTTTTAGAATGTATATAGCAGCCTTATGAAATTCTTTTGCGGAATAGGAATTATTAGAGATAAAGTCTGGGAAAATTCCTTAACTCAGAGATAAGAAATTTTTTCAGTTCTGGACGTTTACAATTTCAGCAAATTAACTCGAAAATTTTCCTCCAATATTCTTGATGTTTTAATTTATGATTTTCTGTAAGCCTCAACAATAATTTTCGAGTGTATCAAGGTGGCTGTATCTAAGGGGGGTTCTCACATGAGGACGGTGACCCCAAAGGGGGACGAACCCCCCCTCGGAAGTAAGTTTTTTTAAAAAACATTTTTGTATACTGTATGTCTAGACAATACACTAAAAACATTCATGATGTGTTTTCATCATATTTCAAAAAATTTAATGCCTTGCGCCGCAAAGGATTAACAAGCTACACCATCTATCTCAATTTTTGAAATCTCAAAGAGGAAGAAAAAAAAATTGTATTTTTCGCAACCAATAACGAATATTTCTTAATTCTTTTCACATCTGGTAGGAATATGCGGTCTCATGTTCATATCAGATGCTAAATAATTCAAAAATATTCGTTATTGGTTGCGAAAAATACATTTTTTCTTCCTCTTTGAAATTAAAAAAAATGAGATAGGTGATGTTGCTTGTTAAGCGACGATAATCATCCTTACAATCAAAACGTATACGTATTGGAAAGTAAAAATTCCTGATTTTTTAAAAAAAATTTCTCTGCTTCTAGCCTTGTCTATATTATTTCGACAAATAGACATTGGAAAAGATAATTTTGGATGCATTTATCGGTTTTCGTTATTGATTTTAGGATATTATTTCTTATTTATGTCAGTTGGAAACATTTGGCTGAATAATATATAGGTACAATAATTTTTCACTAAGTAATAAATGATTTTCTTATGTGGGAGTAAACTAGCATGTCAAGGGAAGAGAAATTACATTAATTTTATATGCAGAGCTAATTCTGGATTTGTTTAAAAATCTAAGTATGTGTTTAACTACACTTATTCTTCACAATTTTTATTTCTGAAAAATCAAGGAAGTTGATTCATTGCATTCTCATTCTGTGATTTTTATCAAGCGTATCAAAAGAGAAATTACATTTGATTTTAAAATTTTACATAACATCTTTTCACTTTCTCATACACGAAATATAGAAATACAAAGTACAGCGGAACCTGGGGATTCCGAACCCCAGGAGTCGGAAATTTTGGATAATCCGAACATTTTTTTTTAATTTTCTGAAAGATTTTTTATTAAAAAATGAAATGTATAAAAAATTACAAATCAGAATCAAAGCTAATGCTTATTCCTAACTTAAATGAAACATTTGACTGGTATTTAAGAATGAATGCAGCACTTTAATAGTAGTACAAACAAAATTGACGTTCTTCTGATGTAAAGCGGTCCATTCACCGCTCTTCCACTGTTGAATTTTTGGAAAACGGGGAGGAAAAACCAGTCGTCAGTTTTAAAAACCGACGGAAATTGGCTCAAATGGATGAAAGTGATGGAATTTCGAATAGTTTGAAAGCTGATTGTAATAGCCTGGTGGTGATTTGAAGACCTCGTTGCGAGGCTAGCGGGAAAACAATAGTTCTGCCTAGTTTGGGACCCCGCGACGAGGGTAGATCATGTTGACAGTAAAATCGGAAATGCGCCGTGTGGGGGAAGAGGAGTCAGGGTGGGAGGAAGTCTGCGACTTTGAACCTGTTTCAAAACAAACTTTGGAACGTCTGTGAATGCTTTGCCTAATTTTTCGACTAAAATAGGTGGGGGAAAAACCGGCCTTGCGACAAATGACATAGCGTAACCTTCTCGTGAATGCCCAGCATAAGGAACGTAACCCACTTGACGATACGTATCGCAGCCACCTCTTTCCGAACTCTTTCGCAGAGCACCCAAAGTCAGTACTCTGCTGCATTTGGTATATCTAGAGTATTTTACCGAATTTTCCAGAATTCGAACAGAGGGCATCCCCAATTAGTTCGGAATTCCAAGGTCCTACTTTATTGTAATCGTCAAATCATCGCCTCGATATTTCGATGAGTCTCCACAGGTAAGACTTACTTCCATAAGTTCAAAAATATCATTTTTACTTTCTCGTATACGAAGTATACGTAAATATTCATAAAAAATATAAAATAGAAAGTATTGTAATCGTCAAAAAATTCGAACTCGAGATTTTCATGAATCTCCACGTTTTAGACCTCCCTGAGTCCGAAAAACACAATTTTGGAATTATGTCTGTGTGTCTGTCTGTGAACACGATAACTCGAAAACTATTAGAACTACGGGGATGAAATTTGGCAAGTGGTCTTTAAACATAATTTGTAGGTTTCTATCAAATTTTGGACAAAATCTGTCAACGGGAAGTCTGTCTGTCTGTATATTCGAGGTCATGCGAACGCTATAACTCAAAAACTTGAAAAGCCAGATGGATAAAATTTTATACACAGTTTTATCGTCATGAATGTAGGCCCGTATAAAATTTTGGGCCAAATCCGTCAAAGGGTTGACTGTCTGTCGGTCCGTATAATTTATTTTTGAAGAGAATCCGTTATCTCCACGCGCATGCTTACTGGAAGAGCGGAGAGGAATTTCATTACGGAGTAGCGAATTACGTCAGTTTGTCCTTGAGCCGGTAAGAGAGGAAAATCGTTACGCATCTCTTTGAATTTCATTCTTTGCCAAGATATTTATCAATCACTATAATGACAAACCTTCTGACAGTCATTGGATTCTGGGTAACAATAGGTTCGAATTTTTTTAGCCACGCGGGGGAAAGGGAAATGGCACCTTTTTGGGGAAGTATACGAGAAAGTTTAGGGGAGAACACTCTCGCTGGTTTGAATCATGCTTGTCGGTCTGTCTGTGAACATGACAACTCAAAAACTCAAACTATGTTACTAATGATTAAGGAAAAAATCGAGTAGTTTTATATAAGCCAAGGTATATAATCTGTGTATTCTAAATCAACTACAATACGTGATTTAAAAATTTGAATTACTGAAAGTTTATTACTCGGTGTTTGGAGAAAAATAGAATATTCGTTTTGTGTGTGCTAGCGCGTTCTATATTTTACCAAGTAAATGACACAAAGACCGTAAAGAGTTGCTGTAAGAGTAACTCAACTAACTTAGACAATAGTTAACTAACACAATAATTCTTACATATGATACCAACTTAACTAACTGTGGCAAAAATCCTAACAAAAGACTGAGCATTTAAAAGAAACAAGGAAAGAGAAATATAATACTTAAAAGTCTGCAAACATTTATTCGTAGCGTTGTTAGGAATGTAATATAGAAAGAAGAATGAGTCATTATATGTAGTATATCATTACTTTAAGGAAGACTCTGCATATATTTGCGTGAATACATATTTGTAAATTTGAATTTTAATGCCGAGGCTATATGTACATTTTTAAATGATTTTGAAATAATTTAAATCAAGTTATTATATCAAATTCTTACGCTTTAAACGTTCTATTTCATTTCTAAATATCATTCCACATGTTAATTTTCATGATAATAATACTATTTGTAAAATTAATAAGGGTAGTTTTCTCACTCTTCCACAGCTTTCCATACTCCATTAATAGTTTAAGGTACACATAATTGTACACAGGGCCGGCCCGAGGGGATTTCAAACGGTGCGAGTGCACAAGGCCCCGCACAGCTGACTGATGTTGCAAAATGGAAATTGACCACATTGATTTATTTAATCAAAATTTTTCGTCGAGTTTGTCTTTCCAGGACACAATATTACAATATTTAGTTAAAAATTATTTATTTCAATTATTTCCAAATTTTCTTACTGTTCTGAAAATAATATTGACCTTACAAATTACCGCCACATCTGCAGAAAGAACTTTCTCAAGATTGAAAATAATAAAGAAATTGCTTGAGATCTAACATTAGTCAGAAACATCTTAGCCTCTTTTGCTTCCTTAGTCATTTTATCTATCGGAACCGAACTAATAAAAAAAAACTAAATTATTCTGTTACTTTCAAAGAATTTGCTATAAGACATGTCATAAAATGAAACAAAAATCACACATTGTAAACTTATTCTAGTAAGTCGCATACCAAATTTTATGTAAGAAGCAATAATTTTTGTTATTTGATTTATTAACGATTTTGTGTGTGATTGAAATATTAGCATTGTAAAAATAATTTAATTATTTTTCTTTTTCGTGCATCCCTTTCGTTCTTAGTATACTAAACTGTGCTATGTAATAAATTACAATAAATAAAAACGCAATAAATTATTTTGTTGTATGAAATTTGCTTCAAGGATCCGCAAATCAACTTTGCACCAGGCCCCGATTTTGTTTGGGCCGGCTCTGATTGTATATTGCTCTTCTCAGTTATCGAAAAGCGTAAACGTCAATCTAAGAATGTTAGTTAAAATATTCGGTTGATAAAATTTTTTTCTTTCATTTTTTTCAAGAAATTAATGGTGGATTTAAGTGTATGGTTATTTGCTTTTGTCTAATTGGAGTTGTTCTGATAGATGGCTGAGAAGGTGAATAAATGGTATTTCTTCCTTAAACAATGGTAATAAAATATTGTTTTCAACAATGATTGATTTTTCGCATTGAGTTTTAGATTTTTTTCATTTCTCCTTATTTTTGCATTCCCATTATATACAGAACCGGTAAGAATCATATATATTTCACTAAAATTTTGTTAGATTCTTCGTATCAACTTTTCATATCTAGATGCTGCAAGTCGCATTTCTTGCTTTTTAGGCAATAAATATATCTTTCTTTCATAACATACGCTTAGATGCACCAAAGTTGTGCGAATATTGCAACTTTTCTCAATTTTTCAGCAAATAAATACTTCTCACACACAATTCTGTATGTACATTCGTCAAAAATCTTACATTAGTAGTATTCACAAAAGCTCATTTCTTTTGTAGATACGTTTTTGGGATTCTTTTCGCAGAAGATTGCAATTTTTTACGTATTTTCCCTTATTACTTACAGTCCTACTTATTTTGTTTTTAGATGGACCGATTCTGTAATTTTAACGCTTCCTTGAATGACAGAATAGGAATATTTCTCTTCCACAAAAACAAAAAATATGCCTTCTATCCAATTTGTATTGTTTATTTACAAACGCTAGTTTGTAATTTAAAAAAAATCATTCTTTCAGGTGATAATGTAAATTCTGAGCAAATAATTACTGAAAAATAAAAAAAAAATGTTTAAAACCAAACGATTGCTTGCATGTTCCATTAAAAACGTTAAAAAAAGTGCGAATATCCTCTATACAGGATGATTCAAAAAGGAGCAGATTTAAAATATTTTTCTAATGAACACCAGTAGATAGAGACACATATGATGAGTCGCTGGATAGCGAAAAGTTCAAAGTTTTATTTTATGTATTCAACATAAGCCCCATTTGTTACATAAATGTCGAATCGATAGTCCATTTCTTGCCACACACGAAGCAACTGGTCCCTGGTTGTTGAACTCACTGCTGCAAGAATTATATCCCGCAGATCTGAAAGATTAGCAGGCACAGATTGTACACACGCTATCCTTTATGTACATCCACAGATAAAAATAGCAAGGGGTAAGATCTGGTGACAAAGTCGCCAAATAACAACGATGATTTAGGGGTCTATTCTGGTACCCCCGGTTGGGTTGGGAGACGTCACTTTTTCCGCACGTTAACAACGGGAAAAGTGACGTCTCCCAACCCAACCGGGGGTACCAGAATAGACCCGTTAGGGTTGCAGGTGGAATTCAACACATTCTTCGACCAGCCTCAACCGGCTGGGAGAGTTGGTCTTCACCTACGCTGATGAGCGTTAGGCTTGCTTCGGGTCGAGACTCGCAGGGATTGCGATTTCTGATATATTAAGGATAGACCCGGTCCTCGGGCTCATATCGTGGGAATTTACATAGAACTCCGGGACTTTATTGAATTTCCAGCGGAGTGCAGGTTGGTTTCGCGAAGTTAATTAATTACTCGACCAGAGTTACCCTTCGAGGTCATTTTTATTGATTTTTTTTGTAAATGTAAGCATTCTAATCTAGAAAATGTATGTAGCAAATGTATGTAAATAGATTCTAGCTGTAATAAAATTCGGAAAGACTACTCATTGTCTGCATTCGCCTCGAATTTTCTCAGCCGTAAAACCGCGGCCATCGGCCTATATGAACAAGATCATGTTGCTCTTCTCTTCCGATCCACCGTGTTGGAATTGTGTAATTCAGATACTGCCGTACCTCCTGGTGGAAATGAGGTGGAGCACCATGAAATAAAATCATCTCGACTTTGCTGGATTCTTGAAAACAACCAGTGTTGCAGCATGCCCACTTTTACCGGGATTATCCAAAAACATAACATACATTTTCAACCTTCATCTATTCAGCGATGTATCGTATGCGTCTCTATCTATTGTCATTCATTAGAAATAAACATTTTAAATTTGTTCCTTCTTTTTGAACAACCCTGTATATTCAACCAACTCCTTTCAGAATAATATCAATTAAGAATGCACTGCTGTTTTCTTCGTTGTAAAATAGAGAGTTAATGGTTGGTTTTAGAGCAAGTTTTTAAAATACTTTTTCACATATCCATACAATTGTATGTATTGTAAGCCCTATTGTTTTTCTAAGTGTAAGCCAGTAGTTTAGGTTTCACACAATTAATTTTTCCATCATTTATATCTAAATACAAAATTTACAGGCCATTCCAATAACCCCTTAAGAGAATAAATTTCAAGTGTCAGCATTTTCGCCCTGTTATGCATGTCTCAATGGCAAGAAAGTTTCCTTCCATTCATTGGAAACGTAAACTTTCAACAATCACAATACATTCCAATAACAACCACCTCAGGTATCAAAAAAACTATTTTGGGTTGAAGCACACGCATTAAGTTACCTTAACAAATTTTATCACAGCTCTATACGCGGATGTGTGTTTAAAGGTTAACCCTTTGACTGCTTATTCTCGCGATTTCCGCGGATAGGAAGTAAGTTTGTTTTCTGCTGCATCCTGCTATTATCGAAAGCTAATGGGTTAACTTAGTGCGATGAAAGCGTTGAATCATATTATAGAGGGTGTACACAAATGAAATGACACATTTCAAAAATTAATAAAAAAAACTACAAATGTTAAAACTATATATTTTTTTAAATAGGAGCGCATATCAAAATATTTTTTTCAGATAGATAACGCGGCGTTACGCCGTTCTAAATTTGTTATAGCGATGATTGTATACAGCGATTAATTTCTGAAAATTCCGTACGCAATGAATGTCGATCAGCAGAAACCGATGCGTGTTTTCTGGTTTCTTTTTTCAGTTTGTCTTGAATATCACGGAAACTCTTCAGTTTTCATACTACATATGAATTAACAAATTAAACAGCCTAAAATTTCCTACAAATACATACTTTTATTTTTCTTCCAGTTTTAATATTTTCTCAGATAATGGCTCTACACAAATTTTGAATTCCAGTAATTTACCACCGAAGACCACCGAAATGGCATGGTACCTATCTTTGAAAAAACTTTTTGAGATGCGCTCTCATTTAAAAAAAAATTCGTAGTTAAAACATTTTTAGTTTTTTCTTATTAATTTTTGAAATGTGTCACTTCATTTGTGCACACCCTGTACTTATAAAGTTTTGCATGCAAATAACAATTCGCTTTTTCAGCAGTATTTGAACATGTTTGTAAACGTCGCATCTAAATAGTGGTTTAAAAAATACGCAGTCAGAGGGTTAAAATGTGATCAATGGGAGGCCACATTTTAATTTCAGAAACTACGGTAAATTTTCCGGAAAAAAGATACCTGGAGGAAAAGCTCCATTTTAAGTCTGAGTTTATCTCAACCATCATCTCGTAGTAAATAAATATTTTTTATACTTAGAAATGCATAAGAACTTTTTTAGATTTAATCCTATAGAACTAATATGTATAATTTCTGTAAGAAAAATATTGTCTTCAATTTGCCTTTGTAATTAAGTATATTTAAATTGCATTACTGGAAAAATATTCTTATGAGTTGCTAAACAATATCTATTGCATAACAATACTATTTAATAATTAAAGCAAAAACAAATTTTAATTATTATTAAGAATTGTAATATCTTATAATACCAGCTGAAAAGTCATTTTAATTTTACGTTTTGAAATTATGAATAAAGCAAGCTTGATTTAGTCAGCCTACTTTCATTTGCAGTGCAGAGTTCGAATCTATATGAACACTCCTGATTTCATTAACGTTCTTGCTCCCCCCAATGATCAGTTGCGTAATAGAATGTTGCAAATTTTTCCGAGGGTTTTTTTTCAACCTTAGATTTGGTTATTTATTTTTAATATAGATTTTTTAAATTGATGGCGTAGTAAAACTTCGATTAATAGCCACTCGCTTAACTGCCAGTTTCTGTTATCAGTCATCGTGTAAAAAGTAAAATGTATCTTAGATTTATAGTATAACAATACATTCTTGTACGTTACTACTCTTATATTGATCGTTTTGTAAAATTAAATACAATATATATATTATTCGTTTTTAAAAGATTTTATTTTCATTTTTTCCCCAAGCCAGCAGTGAAATCATGTTACTGTAAATGTGTGTTACAAGATTTCTGTTATTCGTCTATTCGGTTATCCGTTATTGAACTGGTCTGTACTGGTTAATAGAAGTTTTACCGTAAAAAATAATTTTTACGTAGCCGCAACTTAGTTTCCACTAAAAGCTATAAGTAAAACTTTATTAAAGGACGTTGATTTTAGTTTACTTTAAACATTTCCTCAAAGAAAATGAGCAGAGGGAAAAGTTACCGGCAATTTTTTTTCTTGCTGTCTGACATGTCACTCCAGCTAATCCAGCAATTCGAATAAACTTAAAATTTCAGCCGGTTTGTGGAGTGAACATTCGGTTTATTTTATCTCTGTTGTCTGGGAAAATGATAACAAAAGAAACATGTCTTCAGATTTTCCAAGCACGTTTACAGCTAAAGAAAACGAAATTATTTCTGCAAATTTTGTAAAGACAAATGTTTGCCTTTAATTTTAATAAATAAGGCAATTGAATTTTTTGGGTTAAGATGTTTTCATTTAAGAATCTTATAACATTTTAGTTTTGCAATGCATTCTAAGCTTCCTAGGAACTGGAAACAAAGAATACTGTCATGAAGACAGGTACAAAGAATTGTTGAACAAGGTTCGACAGCGAAGTAGATTTATTAGTTAGAAGCAACTCGTAACACAAGCAAACCTGCCCACAGCTAGTGGGGAATGAGTGAGGGATGCGGCATATTACACACACACATTTTCAAAAATACGCACACGCATTTTCAGAAACCACGTCCACGGGTTTGGCCCACGGATAGATTAGCGTAAGATTTTCTTTACTCAAGCATTGCAAATGTATTCAGATTGTTTTAGCATCTTAGATTATATTTGCGAGTCAACACCATGATCATTCTTGCGGACAATGCCGGCCGTGCTCTGCCGGTGCAATTAAAATCAGAGTAAAACAGGGCAGTTAACAATGCGCAGAGAGGTTATATACGAGGAAAGGGTATTCCCCTGAAAAGACTTGTGACTAGAAGTGCGCTTCTTACGATGGAAGTAGAAGTAATTAAAAATGAAGCATCGTTAAAAATAATTAAAGAAAGTTAAAAAATTATTATGTATATATATATTAGTTAAATATTTAAAATAATCAAAACATATGTATATGTGTGTGTGTGTGTGCGTGTCTGCGTATGCGTGTGCGTGTGTTACTGTAAAAGACCGATATCGCAATGTCAACATTCTCCGGTGAATGTGTTTGGTGATTGTTGACATTTGTCAGATTTCGCCTTTCACCGTAACATATATATAAATTTAAGAAATACTCCAGAATAATTATTCGGAACTGTAAAGAAAGATCTAGAGTTACCTAAAATATAACATTTTAGAATTAAAACATCAGTCCTTGAATTAACCCTCTGACTTCCTTTTTTTATATCGTTAATTAGATATAACGTCTGCAAACATGTTCAAATACGATTGAACGAAGCGAATTGTTGTTTATGTGCAAGGTTTTTTTAGTATAATAGGATTCAATGCTGTAATAGTACGAAGTAAACCCATTAGTTTGCGAAAATCGCAGGATGCAGCAGAAAATAGACCTACTTCCTACCCGCGGAAATCGCGGGATAAGCGGTCAGAGGGCTATACTACCGTTGTCAGGATTCGAACCACAGACAAGCTTCTGGTAAGGGTGATTTGTGTTGTCTATTCTTTCTATTGATGGATTCTTTTTTAGTTAATTTTTAAAGACATTGATAGTAGTGTAAAATTACAGTGAATAAAATTAGAGAAAAAATATAGTAAATTTATAGAGATAGTAGTGTTAAAGCTTTATAAATCTTCAAGCTAAAAACATCTAAGAATTGAGATGGCATTGAAACCATAATCTAAACGAGAAAATTTGCTCCCAAAATAATCTTATAATCAATGGGAAAATTAAGCAGTTTTTAAAATTTTTTAAATTAATTTAGAATGCTTAAAAATGAACAATAACTTTAAAAAAAATTTCTAGGCCGTTTTTAATTTTTTTTATTTGCAATCAAAGTTCGCTTCTGAGATTTGGCGAGGGAAACGATCCATTATGGCGCGAAACGGGTCTGACGTCACGTATGCCCACTCAGCAGGTAGTTCCCGTTCGATCGCTAAAGAAGTTTTGCCTTTTTCTATATTTTCCGACCATCACATCAGATTAAATAATTTCGAAAAGATACAAATATTGTATTGTTCCTAAATGTGTTAATATAACTATAACTACACTCTATAAATTATTTATCCACGTACCAAATATCGATGTTCTTCGCAAAAAGTGGTGTCAAGCAATGAGGAGAGATGATAAGTTAATACGAAGTTATCTAGAAGCAGCGTTATTGCCCGAAATTTCAACATTTTATTATTTTGTTCAGAATACACTGACATTTCGTAGCTAATTACATTAAGTCCTCATGCACAATTTAAGAACATCTTAATAGGATAAATTTTTTCTAACTTTTACTGTAGCATTCATTCTTTTATTCTAAAACAAATATTTTGTTATAAATCAAATTTGCGTTTCTTTAACTGATGTCATTTAATGAAACAGCATACATATATATACAGGAAAAACTCCTAAAATATTGCAAGGTTCTAAAATAAAGTATTATATTATAATACCTTTTTTTTAACCTTCTAATTGCTTATCCCGCGATTTCCGAGGCTATCTATTTTTTGTTGCATCCTGCGATTTTCGTAAGCTATTGTGTTGACTTAGAACTATTACAGTGCTGAATCGTATTATACTAATAAAGCCTTCCACATAAATAACAATTCGCTTCGTTCAAACGCATTTGAACATGCTTGCGAACGTTGTATCTAATTAGCGATTTTAAAAAATTCGGCAGACAGAGGGTTAAGTAAATGACGAAAATGAAATTAAAACTTTCAGAATTTAACCGGTGTAAAAATTCGGCAGACAGAGGGTTAAGTAAATTACGCAGATGAAATTAAAACTTTCAGAATTGAACCGGTGTAAAAATTCGGCAGACAGAGGGTTAAGTAAATGACGCAAATGAAATTAAAACTTTCAGAATTGAACCGGTGTAAAAATTCGGCAGACAGAGGGTTAAGTAAATAACGCAAATGAAATTAAAACTTTCAGAATTGAACCGGTGTAAAAATTCGGCAGACAGAGGGTTAAGTAAATGACGCAAATGAAATTAAAACTTTCAGAATTTTGCCGATTTTGGTGTGTTTAGGACAATCATATTTTAAAGTAAATATTTCCAATAACTTATTTTCTCACTTAATTCTAGAACAGATGTTCCCAACCAGTGATACACGTACCCCCGGCGGTACGCGAAAGTGATCTTGGTAATGGCGCAAAACACAGATCATAAGAATATTCTAGAATTTCGTTTTCTCATGTTCGTATGAAAAATGAAAGTGGGAATTGTACGAATCCGAAAGCGTATTCATGAAATATGAAAAAGGAAGAAGCAGATTATATCTAGCAATTGAGTAATTATTATCTCTCATCATAAGTTAATGCGAAATTATTGCAATGCTGTTTTCGCTTGTTTTGACGTTGAACAAAAACTATTTTAAAAAATGGAATAAAATGTAAAGTCAAAAAACAATCGCACAAATTTTATGAAATGTATTAAAGTCGTTTGACTCTTAAACTAAAGTAAATCCTTGACGCTATTAATAAAAAGTTTTTTCTCCGAGGAATTGTTAGGGAGAGAGCTAACAAAAGGGGTACTCAAAAATAAAAAGACTAATAAATGGGTGCGTGAGTCAAAAAAGTAACCGCTGTTCCGTTGTTCCAGAAGATTCAAAACTATTCCTCTAGTTCTAGCTTATGTGTTGGAACATTGCAATTCATTGAGGATGCAAAAAATAAGATTACGATGCGCCTTCAGTAAATAATGCAAGCCTTAAAAAGTTAAAATTCAATAGATTTATTCCTAATTTTGTGATAAATTTTATTGATTTGATAACTTTAAAATGTTTTTAAAGTGAAGTTATTTTCTACCGTTTTAAAATTAAGCTGAAGATTGCAGTGCATTACCGTAATTTCGAATTTTGTTAGAACCAACGTCTTAGTGGATTTCAAACGAATTTCATTGTCACCCTTTTTCTGAAAAATACTTTTTGGTTAATTCTTTTTAGAAAAAGTGCAAGATTGTCTTGGTAAATACAACTAAATGCATCACTGTTCGAAACTTACAGCATTTGTAATTAGGTTTAGATATTTGAAGATGGTGTCGAAAGCTTCCAATAATTTATTTTCCCCCTTACTTTCAGAACAGATGTTTCCAGCTTGTGGTACGCGTACCCCTGGGGGTACGCGAAAGTGATCTTGGTTTCATTTTTAATTTTTTTTTACGTTGAAGAAAAACTAGTTTAAAAAATGGAATAAAATGTAAAGTCAAAAAATAATCGAACAAATTTTATGAAATGTATTACAGTCGTTTGACTCTTAAACTAAAGTAAGTCAATGACGCTATTAATAAAAAGTTTTTTTGCGCCGAGCGATAGTTAGGGAGAGGGCTAACAGTAGGGGGTACTCAAAAATAAAAAAAAAATAAAATGACGTAAACTTTTTATACGTATATTTTTTGACGAATTTTTTTCTTTTTTAGTTTCAGTAGTCTTGAGAACTGCGAACTCAAGATCTGCGTTTTATATTCCAGTTAACTGGTAGCAATCGAAGCGAAATCTGTTAAACAGATATCATCAATATTAGTCAAAATTTTGATAATGTCTCTTTCAATGGCATATAAACCCATTCTGAACGCGGGAGCTGCATCAAGAGTATTATCATTATCTTTCTGTAAGCTTTTATATTTCTTACCGTTATTTTTCTCCCGTTACTTATCAATATTTCTTACCGTATATTTTATATAAGACTTTTAAATACAGTTAAATACCATATATAGAAAATCTATATATTGATTTTTTTCAGGAATCTTATACTTTCATTAAAGAACTAGTTTGTGTATATCATATAAAATTTCTATATGCTGATCAGAAACATTATCGCTTAAAACATTATGTCTACCTATTGCAGTCAAAAAGCGCGTCAATGCCTTTCGGACGCGCAACTTTCTCAATGGCAAAACACATTTTTGAACGCCATTTTAAAAGAATATGAGCCCGACCAAGTGTTTAACATCGAAGAAACTGGTTCTTTTTTTCAAGTATTTATACTATAAAATTCACACTTTCGAAGACAGTAAATTTTTGGAAGTAAACACGGTAAGGACAGAATCACGGTTGCTGTATGTGAACATACATTTTTTAGTAAGCAAATTTACAAATTACATGCGTATTTTATAAATCAATTTTTTGGAAAGTCTAATTTTTAAGTCTTCTTTAACCCTAAAAATTAACTATAGCTGTTTTAGTAAGAAAATGATGAAACATTTACAGTATATATTTCCATATATCAAATGTTTTTCCAAGAATCTTCAAGTTCGATATATGGAGGTTTAACTGTAAATGCAAGCAATAAGTTATTCTATATGCAGTAGTACAATCTTTAATTTCCAATCCATTTATATCCGTTATATATGTTGAAGAGTTAATTTCAGTAGGTTATTTTTTAACTTAATAAGGAAAGTGCTTTATCCTTATTAATCTTTAACCTATATTTAAGGTGGTTCCTTTAATAGATGTTAAAGATTGGTTTTAATAATTTTTTGAAATCCGTGCGGATTCCTTCTTAATCTTTCAAATTCCCGTAATCGCAAACCTGAATTAAACTGCTTTTTTATACAATTCAATGGTGGCACATGAGAAGGGATATATTAAACTAGAATTCCATATTTATACTTTGCGCAGCTAGAAATAAACTATAATTCTTTCTTCTTTTCATGTTGTAGTAATTCCTTACAGTATATAGAGCCTCCTTTGAGGATTTGTTTTATTAAGAATGCTTTAATACTCCCTTATTTTACAAGGACACAGAAATTATTTCCTTTTTTTAAAAAATAAATTCAGTATTAAAGAAATTTTTAAATGATTTCCATTTAAAAAATCTTCTATATTTGATTTCAAAAATATTTTGAGCCTTAACTAATATTACTAGAAGCTTCGTTCTCAATAAAATTAATTATTGGCACCGTATAGTTTAGCTTTATTAACGTCCCGTTTTGAAGCAACGCGAGGGCTATTTTGCGACGGTCTAATTATGCAACACGGTCAGATGGCGCGGACGACACCTTATCTGGCACCTTCCTCTCCAAACTTCCGCACCACACTAGCGGAAGGACAATTGGCCACTGGGTATGATTTAGCGTGTAAAAGGCCCACATACACGACAGATCTTCAGTGTAATCGGGTTCCGAACCTGGAGGCCTCGGCACCAAGGCCGAGACCTTACCACGAGCCACCGCGGTTTCTAATTGTTAGCGTATATCTATTTTTAAAATAATTCCGACAAGTTGACAGAAAAAGTTAACTTTCGTTAGGTTGAATGAATCCTCTGAATGAGCCATATGATTTTTGCTTCTCTCACCAAATACACTCCGATACCTAAAATATGGCTTTTCAATTTCTATACTATAGGAATCCTATTTGCTTCTAAAGATTCTTTTGTATCTTTATGCGCAAATGCATTTTTGTTGTTTCTATACTATTTTGCATTTTTTCCCTTTATTTTCCATCGTTAAACTTTCGCTTAATTTTTTTATTATTATTTATTCGTTTCACTTAGAAGTTTAGATTGGCTCGCTCTTTATTTTGAGGGAAAGTCCCTTTGGGGATCTTCGTAGTCGTCTCTTGTAAAATTAATAATTTTTCTGGTACTCTTATATCGTTTTTTCAACCATTTTTCTCTTTAGTTAGTTGGTTTCATTTTTTTCTGGTGTCACTTTCGGAATTGTTTCATGTGATGCAGTTTTTTTTACAAGTGAGTCGTCCTTATTTTCATTTTAATTGCTGATATTTGTAGATTTTGTCTAGTGTTGTAGTTTCTTTATATATGTTAGACAATGGGTAGTTTTTGACTAACTTGATGAGTCTTCACAGTAGAAAATCGAATTTTCAGATTTGCCGTCGAGTCGATTGCCATTGAAGACATAAGAAACTTCATAGATCACTTCATATAATATGAGATGAAATTATGTTCTTTCATTTCAAGTTTCTTAAAATCAACGCACTCAAGCAATAACAAAAAAGGCAATCCGTAGCGATCCCAGTGTAAACTGCGTTAAAAGCATTTTTAAGGTTTGGTGGCGTTATTATCGGAATGTACATACATTGCTCAGAGTTTATATTTCTAATTAACAAGAACGCTCTCTTGTGGAACATATGGGACAAACATGAAAATAGAAATTTTCACAAATATGTAATTTCTCACGGCAATTTTGAATTTTTCTCATAACAAATAGTTAAGTTTTAAATTCTGCTTCGATGACGAATACTTTAAACTCAATGCCAATTTTATCTTGAAGCACGAAAAGAAGAAAGATCACTGGCATTCTAGTTCAATGACAGTCAAATACTTAGAAAAAAATTGGTTAATTATTAAACTAAAGTATTAACAGTAAAAATTTATGCAACCGCTCAAACCATTTTTTGAACAGATTAACGTGATAGGTAATTTAACGACGTAAAGCAGATTTTCGTCTTTTTTTCTATTTTACTTAATATATAAATAAACTGAAAACATTTCCAAAATAAAAATAAAATACTACATTTCAGGCTTTTGCTCTTTTGTTCAGTTTATGAGTAAATTGAAAACAAATATAGAAAACTCTAAAAACATATCTAAATTCGTAAACAAATCCTGTGGTGAGACATTCTCAAAGTAAAAATAAAATACTTGATGTAATCAATTGATTAAGAAATTGGAAACCAACTCCTAAACAAACATTTTAAAATACAGCTGTTTTCTCAAAACATTTTTAAAAATTCGAAAGCAACATTTTTCCAAAATTTAATATTACATTATAAGACTACTGATCTGTTTTGCACAGCAAAACTGCAAGCAAGAGAAATATGTACAAAAAATAATAATTGGTTCTCGATTATATAATTGCCTTCAAATTTTAATAGTAGTGCCAGTTACTTAATGTGAATTTTTAATATCAAAATATTTCAGAATTGGAACTACAAAATTCGAAACATGGTTTTTATTCAATGAGATTTCTTTAGCGGTTGATTTATTAAAAATACAACTTTGTTCAAAATGATTTCACTGATTAGAAATGACTATAACTTTCTTGTAGGCAACGATAGGAAGAAAAACTCTGAGCAATTTACACAAGAAAGCTTCAAGTTTTGTTTGCGTAGGTAATAATTGCCCAATGTGACTTTATTTGGTCACAGTGGGCCATTCCATTTCACGCCAGACACTCTGAGGCATATTAGCAACCACTGATGCGCGTTTGATAGCCGCATACATGTTCTGTATGTGGCTAATTAAATCTTTTTGAAATCACTACTTGGGTCTTCATTTCATTCGGATGTGTAGTGTAGTAGACTATCTTAACGCCTTCTTAGCTTGCGACAGTGAACGAATTAAAGGTACCCCTAGAGCAGTGTTTCCCAACTTTTTTGTGCCATGCCCCACCTAAGCCTTTCTAAAATCCTTATGCTCCTATATAACATATTACATAACTTTTAATAGTCAATAATTGAATTTTTCTCTGAAGAAACTTAAATGAGTGGTTTTAGGAAGAAATCACTAGGATATTGTTGAGAAACACAGTAAGTTAACTTTCAAAACATGTAATAGAGAACTGAAATTCGAGTACGAAATATTTTTTCTTCATTTCACCATTTTTTTAAAGGTTACGGGCCTTTTTCATAAATATTTTTGAAAATTATTCAGCGAACGGATCCTAAAGAAAATATGCTCTTTCGATTGGACAGTTGATGTATACTAATTAAATCAAAGTAGGCGGTTGCTTGTAATCTCTGGACGAGTTCATTTGTAAATTGCCTTCTTAACAATCAAATTGCCCCCCCTGTGGGGTGTGGTCCCCACGTTGCGAAACACTGGCCTAGAGAACGCTTCGCATGGTAGTGAAATGATGCTCGTGAGACCGAGAGGAGTGACATAAGGCAATTATTACGTGGGCGAACCAAACTTTAAGCTTCCTTCTCTGTTGTTTTTAGTTTTTTTTTCTCTTCCTATCATTGTTTGCAAGGAAGTTCCAACCATTTATAATCTGTGCCATAGTTTTGAATAAACATGTACCATTTTTTCTTTCCGATATAATTCTAAGTCAATGGAAATGACGACTTGATTGGAAATGCCGACAAATGACAAGATGATTGACTTTGTGTTTAAATAATGTTTCAAAATATTTAAATCATTAAAAAAATAATTTATTATAGTTACTTTATACCGGATGGTCATAAATTATTGAAACCATTTCAAAAATTAATAAAAAAAAGCTAATAATGTTACAATTGCGTGTTTTTTTGAAAGAGAGATCAAATAAAAAAAGTTATTTTTTCAGATAGGTGGCGTACCGTTACGGCGTTCTAAATTTGCTACAGCGAGAGATTTCCATATGTAATGGCTACCGATCAGTAGAAGCCGATGCGCATTTTCTTGTTTCCTTTTTTAGTTTTTCTTGAATATCTCAAAAACTGTTCAGTTTTCGAATTATAATTGTGTTAACAAATTAAAGAGCGTAAAATTCCCTACAAATACATACTTCTATTTTTTTCTAGCTTTAATAGTTTCGCAGATAATGTCTCTCAACGATGGGAGATGACCAATAATTTACGACCAATTAAACCAGCGTAACGTCACGTTACCTATCTGAAACAAAACTTTTTTAAAATGCGCTCTCATTTTTAAAAAACTGTAGTTGTAATGCTATTAGATCTTTTATTATTTTTAATTTTTGAAATGCGTCCAATAATTTATGACCACCCTATATATAAATTCTGATTTTACCCAATACTTTTAAGAAATGTAATCAAACATTCAAGAAACTTTTGCAACGGCTTAGATTCTACCATCGAATAGTGCGACTATTAAATAATCAATTTTCGAAGTATGGTTTGTATTGTGTTGTTAGGATTAGTAAAAATCTTTCTTAAAAATCGAATAAGATTCTGACTTAATACTTTTATCCAGATGCACAAACAAAATATTTCAGACCGTTTAGTAAAATGAATAGCCTCATTATGTAACATTAAATATTAAGCCGAATTAATTTACGATGAGACATAAACTAATTATAAGCCACTTTTGCTAGATGAGCTTCCAGAAATCTGCAGCCAATGTGCATTTTGTTCCTGAATTATGCACAGCATCAATCTTTTCAGTAAAATGATACTGTTACGAACCTGTAATGCTTTTTTCCTGCAATGTTAGTTTTATGGTTGGAAAGAAACATCAACAGAAATTCTTATTGGATATCGGGGGTGGTTAGCCGATACCCTCTGACCTCGGCGACAAACTTCGCAACCATTTGCTGTCTTGGCGACAAATTTGATGACTTTGATGACAAAATGAAGCTCTTTGAAAATACGAGAATTATGGCTCTATAGGAACAGAGATATCGAGATTCTTATGGAAAATTCCATGTGACGTCACGCCTTTCCGGAAAACTATAAAAATCGGAGGAGTCCAAACGATGATTATATCTTTGTAGTTTTGTTAGAAGTGCAAGCTGGTGCGCTAATATATGCTGAACGCTACTGAAAGTGCTTATACTGCTATTATTAGTGGTTTGCTGTCTGCTTGCTTTGCTAATTTGTACACGTGCTGTTTTTCTTGTTTCATATGCTTCGTGTTTCCTGAATATTCGTGAATAAAGCGGCATTCTCCATTATCCACCTTGTTGGATTGCTTTCACTGTACACCCACAAGGCGATTTTCGTAACAATACATTTAATTCTTACTTAAATGCACAAATTGTAGCATTTAGTATCACATTAAGTACCGCCATGGTACAAGATATTTAGATAAGGAAAGTATTTCACGATAAATGTATGTTCTAAAAAGTGTAATATTTGCCTCCATTTTCATCGATAGGCTTTGTAAAGAATGATTACAACTTTTCATTTTCTCGTATATGTCCTCAAAAAAATTTGACCCCCAGATTTTGATGAGTCTCCACATTTTAGACCTTCCTGCGTCCGAATAAATCATTTTTGGATTTATGTCTGTCTTTCTATTTGTGAGTACGATATTCATCTGTCTCTCCGTCGTAGTGTATATGAATTAGATAATTCAAAAACTCAACGGACTACATGTATGATAATTGACATGTGGTTTTATGATCAGAATCATAGATCTGTATAAAATTTTGGATCAACTCCATCAACTGGTTAACTTATTCAAAAACCCACCAAACTAGATAAATAGAATTTCGTATGTGGGTTTTGATACTAAAATTGTACACCTGTATAAAAGCTTTGACCCAATAAGTAGAAGAGAAAAGGTACAGAATACATACTCGATTCTCTTCATTATATGCCGAAGTTTCAAAGATGCCCCATATTGTGGAAGCATTGGAAGTATGCGAGAAAGTCAATGGGAGAATAATCCGTTAGTTCAAATTCTTCTCTCAAGTATTTTTAAACTTCATTTACTGTCTCTCCGCCACGAGAACTCTGTTCGCCAAGTTGTCTCGTTGATGGCGGTCGCTGTAGAAACAGATTATGGTAGGAGGAATCCATTTCGAGTGGGTAGAAGCTCCCGAATGATGTACTTTTTTCGCCGTCAACGAGACAACTTGGCGAACAGAGTTCTAGTGGAGGACAGACACTAGTATTCCCTGCAATATTTTAATTACCGAAATAATGAAATAACTCTAGTTGAACGAATTTGTTTCAACAATCGTAATTAGAATATTTTATGAAAAAAATCACAATGGAGTTTAAATCAGTTCTATTGATCAAGGATATGGTTGGCTTGTATACAATGGTTAATTTAACTTCTTTCTGATAACGGAATTGTATTTCAGCATTTTACAGAGGTCAACTACACGCCAATTAATAGTATATTTATTAATGTTTGCTTTCTGTATGGCAATGCATATTTTTATATAAAATTGCCCGGTTAAAAAGTTTTTTCCAAAATTCATGCATTCTTTCTCATGAATTTATATTTTCTTTCAATTTAAAAGCAAATGAAGTTCGTAATTTTACAATATTATTTAAAAAAGCATTTGTATCCATGAAATTTAAAGCATAAATTTATACGTGAGTGATTACAGTGTAAAACTCCTAATCTAATAATAAATACACTGAGAATTAATATTAAATACTAATCTTTGAATAATAATTAGTGAAATTAAAGTCATATTTCTTTTCTATTTTATTTCAGCTTAAACTTCAATACGCTCTAAAAAATCAGACAATTCTTCTGAAATTTCTAAGAAAGATTTTTTTCGCTGTCTGTTTTGCTGTTATCCCTGGAGGTATGAAAGTTTAAAGAAAACCCTTTTTCTTTCACTTTGGCATTTGATAAGTAAAACGTTTCCCTTCCACTTAATTTAACCGGGGAAAAAAGAAACTTCGTTTTTCTTTCCGCTGTCTTTTTATATTTATTTTGTAAGAAACATCTTCGTTTCTTTCATAACGTTTTAGTTTTCATTTATTTATGTACTTGTTCTCTTTGTACAAAATTAACAAATCAAAAACGTGAAGTGGTTTTGCAAGAATCTTTGCTAAAAATTTGCGAAATAACGCGAAAAATAATTTTAAATTTAAAACGGCAAATATAAGAGCAATTTAAATGGTATTCTTTTGAAGATGTTTGGTGTCTTTAAAAAAGTACTTTTATTTTTACTTTGTGTCTTTAAATTTTTTTATTGTCAATTGTCGTGATTTCTTTTTTCATATAGTCAATATTTTTTACGGAATAATGTTAAAATTTATTTCGAAAAACAAAATCTAAGATAAATAAAAAAATTACTAAAACAATTTTTAAAAACAATCATTTATTAATGTACTAAAAATATAATTTTTTAAAAAATTTAATTTATTTTCTACTTTTTTGTCTATAACTTAAGATTCATTATTATAAATATTATGGAATCTTGTAATCAATATTACTCAAATTTCTCTATCAGGTGGCACCACGCGTATAGAATACAAATTTAACAAAATTAAAGTATATATTTATAATTAAGTTCTGAAAACATTAAAATAGTGTATTGTCATCGAGCACAAGAAGTGCACAAAATTTGAAAAGTCAAGCACAATAAGAAATGAGTGAAGAATCAAGTACAAAATTTCGTATTTACTAACATGAAACAAGTCAAGTTAAAATATAAGTAGTATGTAAAAATTGAATCAACAAAATGTTCAGCATTCGTTATATACACCATACGACATTTGATTTCATAGTTAATTAATTAAGTTTAACCCCTCAATGATCCAGCCAGGGTCAAAGTCTTGATTTATAGGGTTGTATATTCGAGTCTAAAATTCAACCAAAATTAGTTGAAGATGTTGGAATGTTGCATATAAAAGCTAACGGTTGCCCAAGTTTCCAGTCAGGGAAACTTGGGCAAGAGCAAACCCTGACTGGAAACTTGTTTAGAGGATGCTTAAACCCATAATATACGCCTATCGGATTGACTGAGATTCAAAGTTAGATGCCGTGCCTTCTTAGTTATATCGGGAATATCGTGGAAGGGTTCAGAAATTCTGAAGAATGGCTGATGATAAGAACAACTCCTCATCAGGCACCCCACTCCACACTTCACCAACGATAACAGAGTTAATGGGCTTCAGGCCCACATATACCACATATCTTCCTTCCTACACCGGGTTTTAAGGCCGCGGTGGCCTAGTGGCAAGGTGTCGGCTTCGAAGCCTTCGGATTCCAGGTTCGAAAAGCGATTCCGCTGAAGATCCGTCGGGCATTGGGCCTGTTACACAAACGTCCTTGGATCAAACGCCCTCATGCTAGTATGGTACGGAATTTTGGAGAGGTAGTGCCAACTCAGATTTCGTCCTCGTCATCTGACCGCAGTTCAGAATTAAGAGGTTCGTCCCAAAATAGCCCTCGTGTTGCGTCAAAACGGAACATTAATATAACTAAACAACTCCGGATTTCAGATTCTTGGTGTTCCGACAATGAAACCAAGATTCTGTCGCCGTTCATCGCAGTTCCGGTTCATGGCATAGCTTCAAGTCTTAATTCATGTACGAGCGACGTATTAGTAACCAGATTCTGTATTCAACGAGTAGGATATGAAGTCGTGGAACATGGTTTAACAGTATGGAGCGAAAAACATGAAAGTCGTAAATTTGCAACTCCTGTATGCGGAAAAGTTGCCTATTTATAATACGAACTCTCAGTTATATCAAATTATATCTTTGGCTGCTGAAATAACTTTGAAATTCAGCTATTTCGCCTAATATGACACAGAACTAACTAAAATACATTCATAATTTATAACTATGATTTAAACCAAGAGTGGTTGAAATTAGACTGTCAGAGAAATCAAAGGTTTTTACGGATCGAAAGAGAGTTCGACGAATAGTAATTGGAAATATTCTCTATTTTATCACACTCACAAGATAGTGTACGAATCCTTCACGGTGCTTTCCGCTATCCTGAATGCCGCACATTGTCGTGAAGATATCATGACAATATTGTAGAGTATCCTGGGTTAATAGGGCTGACATTAAAGCAAGCAAAATGCTTGAAAAAAAGAGAGATTGCAACGAAAAGACTAGGCTGCAGAAAGAAGTCAAAATCTGCAGTTGCAAGACAGAGGAGAAGAGAGCTTATTGAGTATCACTTTCTGTTAGGTGGAGCATTTTAAATTCTTTGATTTTTCAAGGGTGGGACGTACCACAAGTGACGAGTGCTCTTGCCGAATAGAACGCAGCGTAATGGATTATATTTTGCAAGAGGCACGAATGCCGGTCTTTTGATGGATGAAGTCTTGTCATTGAGTTTCTGCGCGCGGCTTGAATCGGATCGCGGTTATCTTTAAAATCATCAGCTAGTTGAAGAAAGTACTCTCTCTAGTGCCAGATTCATCAAAATTATGCTTAAATATTTGATTTGGCCATCCTCTTAATTTAAGATTTATTTCCCTAAACGGTTACTTGTCGAATTTCAAATTGAGTCAATTAGAAACAAGTTTTGAGACATCAGGCCCTCACAAATAACAGTAGCAGCATTAATACTATAGTAATACTTTTACTATAATAATAATTACTTTAGTACAGTAAAACTTCGATTAACCGTAAGTTTCCTTTATCCGACATCGTTTAAATAAAATTAATCCGTCATTTCTGTTTATTACTAGACTTATATTGAAGCTTATTTTCATCGTTTTGTAAAATTAAATACAATATGCATGGATTACTCTCTTTTAAAGGATTTTATTTTCATTTTCCTCCCAAGCCAGCAGTGGAATCACGTTACTGCACAAATGTATTAAGAGATTTCTGTTATCCGTCTATTCGTTTATACGCTACAACCTTGGTCCAGACGGTAACATTATTGCTATAAATGATACACTTATTTGCCTTGTCGTTTATTTCATTTGGAATTATCTAGATATTATTTTAATATTCAGTAAAGCATTAATTCATTCGCTTACAATCTCCTATATGGCTTTCTCATCGAATTACAGAATTTGTGACATCTAAATCCGTATTTAAGCCATAATATTAATAAATTTCAAAGGAAAAAATCACATAGTCATGCTTAAGTATTTCCTGTGTCCTTTTCGTTCGTATATGGATTGAAATAATAATAAATGCCCTAAATTCTTTTCTCTAGGCAAAGTAATTTTTTTTCTTCTTCCTTCTCATAGTTTGTTGTATTAAAGGCAAATTTCCGTATCTTGAAAATGGTTCCTTCTTTGTCGGGTCTTGAGGGACAAAAAGGTTTGTACATTTGTCAGATCCCTCACAGAAAAATCCTATTTTTGAATCCTTGCCGTGAGGTGACCCTTGATGAAGTCTCCAAGCCGGATTCTGCTTTCATTTTGTGTCAGTCATTTTGTCGCTTAAGTTCAATTAGTTTGTTGTAATTTTGTTGAATCCTTATCATTGTTTTTTTGGATGCCGCTGCGTTTAGCGCACACCAGATACAATGTGTCTATATTAATTTTCATTTTTTAAAAAATTTAAATTCTAGGCGATGCTATAGTTCTCTCTTTTTTGGAATGCCCTAAATAAGATATCTCATATAATGGGGAGGTTAAATAAATTCGTTGGTCGAGGGATTAATAATCATTACTGTCTTCATTAAATACGTGATCGGATTAGTATCAAAGAAGATCTCCCAAATAAGTATCCATTTTGAAATTGAGAAAAATTCTTTATGATTTCATCACGCGAACACACCGCCATAACCGTTTACAGCGAATCGCAGACCGATCCCCTTTCATCTCCTCTACTATAGTTCTGGTGGAGAGTCATGCAACGTAGAGAGAGAGAGAGAGGCAAACAGCTGAAAGCGGGAGAGTTTCCAAGTGGCCGGTACCTTGAGGGATCAAGGGATTTGGGTAATATTGAGCTTCTTGGGTTTGGGATGAAAATATAATGACCTCTATCTGATCGATGAAAAGCCTCTCGTGGTGGGTGCTTGCTGAATTTTCTCGAATCGTCTGTTCTCTGTCTGAGAAGAGTAATCATAAGACAACTTTTCCCGTACAGACTGATGGAACCTTTGTCCATTCAACAAAAGAAACGAATAACTGTACATTTCAGTCGAAATGCTTTTTGATTAACCTACTTTTTAAAATACGTATTCGTATGTCTACTCTTTTCCGACCATTTTGTTCTTTTGTGTCGTATATAGGGTAAAGTAGATATAGCTTAGAAAGTAAATACTGTAGTTTATTTCATTTTAAAAGGGCCTTAAATTCATTACATTCGCCTAATTTTCTTGTTGCTCTCTTTAATCAAACAGTATAGAAATATTTATAATAATAAAGTAAGTACAAGTAAAATAATATAATAAAGTGATATAAGTAATAAAGTTTAAAATAAGTATAAGGTAAAGTAAGTATATCTTAGAAAGTAAATAGTGTAGTTTAACTTTATTCTATTTCAAAAGGGCCTTAAATTCATTATATTTGCCAAATTTTCTTGTTACTCTTTTTATAAAATAGTAGAAATATTTGTAATA
>BGPR01000179.1:1011270-1068668 GCA_013235015.1 Araneus ventricosus
GTAATTTAATAAAGTGATATAAGTAATAAAGTTTAAAATAAGAATGAGGTAAAGTAAGTATATCTTAGAAAGTAAATACTGTAAATTGACTTTATTCCATTTCAAAAGGGCCTTAAATTCATTATATTTGCATAATTTTCTTGTTAATATCTTTAATCAAATAGTAGAGATATTTGTAATAATAAAGTGTAGGTAAAGTAATAAAATAAAGTAATATAAGTAAAGTAATATAATAAAGGGATATAAGTAATAAAGTATAAAGCAAATATAAGGTAAAGTAAGTATAGCTTAGAAATAAAATACTGTAATTTATTCCATTTCAGAACGGCTTTAAATTCATTATATTCGTCTAATCTTCTTGTAACTCTCTTTAATCAAATACTAGGAATATTTGTAATAATGAAATATTTTTTATCAATCACTCGTAAGGACTAATTACTTTTGAGAACCAGCTCGAGTATTCTCCCCTCTACTTCCTCGTATACTTCAACAAAATCGCGCGTTTTTGGGTGCAAATTCGCAGAACAGTGAACCGAATGGAGTGTGCATTCTGGGCCTCTTCCCGTGTACCTACTGGGTCCAAAATTTGACTCAAATTTTAATTTTTAGTGACAAAACATGTGTACAATTTGTCTAGCTAGGTGTGTTTTTGAGTAATCGGTTTCACTTCCACACGAAAAGACAAACCGATAGATTTAAAAAAATGGGCAGATTTGGTCAAAAATTTACGTAGAACTGCAATTCTGGTGATGAAACCAGATGCCGAATTTCACCCATCAAACTTGTTACAATCTCTAAATATCGCCTTAGCTTACGCATTTAATAATGAAGAACAAATTCAGACTGATCTGGCCCTGAGCAGGTTTAAAGAACATTTTTACATCTGAACATTTGAACATCTGAGGACGAACAGCAACATTACACCAAACAAACCAAGCATATATCGCTGCACAGATCATAGATGTCAGTAGTAGCTCACAGCACTACACAGAACATAGCACAGCGATTTTAAAATGTAGAGGGCGTGCATTTCAATGTATGTGACCTTCCATACATGCGCAACAGACAACAGCGCCTGCAGCGCCGTGAACCTTTTCCAAATTACGTCTTAGTTACAACAAAGCTCGTAGCATTTCTGAGCTATCGTGTTCACTTGTACACAGAGAGACTTCTCGTATACGAATTTCATCAACTTTCGATTCAAATCTAAAATTATGGTCTAAAGACCAGATACCAAATTACATTTATCTACATCTTTCCGTTTCTGAGTTATTGCGTTTGCAAACAAACAGGCGTTATTCCATTTCTTTCTTAGGTTACCATAAACTAATGCATTACTCCGCCCAGCCTTAGGCATACGGAACCTTTGTACTGCTGCGACAGCTAATCGGGCACTATGGCCCTCGCATAATAGCCCGCATTACGAGCGTTTCATGCGACGACCCCTCAGACAAAGGTAGGGCCCGTCATCGGCTGGGAGTAATCAGTGGTGGCTCGTGAGCTCAGGAACGAGGAGGGCTGCAAGATAATATTTTTCAAGATAATACATTTTTAAAAAGCCACTTTAAATTTCAGTAGGACAAATTTTTTTATTTTAAAGCCAGATATGAAATTTCCTGCATTTCAAACAAATTAAATAACCAGCATATATGGCATTTACTACTAGTTTCACTAACAGAAAATTAAGTGAATGTTGATGTGACGATTCTGCTGACAAAAAAAATATATAAGAGCTCCACATACACACTTCCTCCTCGCCCACTTCACTCGATAACACTCTTCCAAGAATGAATATCTTCTCAAAATAAATATAGCCTTCTATCAAGAGAAAGCAAATCATCATTCAACCAGATGTGTTTCTGACAACGCAACTCAAACCGAAAGCAAACCACATAAACATCCGATGAGATTGCCACTTTGTGTGGGAATGGGGAAAGAAAGAAAAATAAATTAAAAAGAGCACTTTTTTTCTCGTTCAGATGGCTAAGTGCCAGACAGAGCTGCTCGCCTGGCAGCCCATATACCGTCTAAATTAAAGGGAAAAAGAGTTGCTTTTTCCTTCCGGATTTTCTGCCCAGTGAAAGGATTTCAGGGGGTTGGGGTGGAGCAAGGTACTTTAAAGCTCAGGCCTGCGTCTCTCTTCGTTTAGATTGATTTTATGCCTTTTTTCAATTTTTTATTACTTTTTTTCTGCATTTTCGTAAGGCATTGAACTATGAGAGTGGAAAAGTAAGCAAATGAGATTGAAAACGAAAAGTACAAGTTAAAAAAATAATTTCAAGTGTGTTGGAGCTCTACAGCCCTAATGGACGAGCAGCCACTGGGGGTAATTCAACCCCCACCATTACTACATCCCACCAGGAAGTGAGGCTTTGCTTACTTATACGGCAGGTTCTCACCCCCATATTTGAGGTGCCCCCTTAAGAGGAAATTTTTTTCTTAGGTGAGTCTGAAGCATTGGAAATTTATCAAAATATCAAAGTCGAATTTTTCAAAGATTCAGATACTTTCTCTTTGTCTACTTCGTATACGAGAAAGTAAAAATAACTATATAAAACTCCTTAAATCCTCCATTTACTCCGCAAATGCTTGTACAGTAAAAGTTCGATTAACCGCCACCTTGAGGGATAACAGAAATCTCTCGATGCATATGTTCAGTAACGTGTTTTCGCTTCTGGTTTGGGACGAAAAGGAAAATAAAATCCTTTAAAAGTGAATAATATATACATGTTGTATTTAATTTTGCAAAACGTTCAATAAAAACTTCGATACAAGAGTAGTTGTGAACAAAAAAATTATCTTAATACTAAGAATCTACGTTACATTTTACTTTTTCGACTTTGACGAATAATAGAAACTGAAGGTTAAACAAGTGGCGATTAATTTGAGTTTTATTGTACCGAAATTTTGTACATTTGTTTTGTTTGTCTGTGTGTGTTTTTTAACTTTGTACCGAAGTTTCCATGATGTTACGATACCTCCTGCTGCAATGGCTGATCTACAAATATGGCGAATGCGGATAACTAAGGGCTTAGTCACAGTTTTAGTAACTAAGCTCTTCAAGGCACCTAATTCATAAATCTACCGTTGTAAATGAACCGTTGGCACATGTGGAAACGTCACGATATTTTCAAATCAAACATTTTCATGACAACTAAAGAAAGGAGCTTGATACGAATGTAATAAATATTGCAACCGTGATGAAAGTTTTACAATAAGCTGCTATGAAAATGTCTAGATGCGAAGAAAGATTGCTTTTCCTGGAGTTTTATATTCTCGTATGCAAAGTATAGAAAAAGACAGCATTGTAATCTTCGAAAAGTTCATCTTCAAGATTTTGAAGAATCGCCACGTTTTCGATATTCCTGAGTTCGATTGGTTGGTTGGATGTTTTATTTATTTATTTATTACCCACGCAGACCCACTCACCCATAGGGTATGGAGTGTTTTAACTGTCGACGGGGAAGAGTACAAAGAAAAAGTGATACATTGTACACACATTCAACAAATATAATTAGTATAAACATAAAAAATACAATAAAACACATAATACAATAAAATAACAAATAAAAATCAATAATAAAACATAATAAATACAATAAAATAACAAATACAGAATAAAAATACAATCCACAAAAATAATAATATATAGAATACATTAAAATATACCTATCTTTTTATACAATGTGAAATACATTAGCAACAAATACAGACTATTCGTGAGGGGGAATCACAACAAAAAAAAATAAACTCAAAATGTAACTAAACTAATATACAAATGTTAATTTAAAAAGAAAGTCAATATATATTTCAAAAGATTTCTTTTTCTTTTCCGAGAGGAAGGGCCCCCTAAAAAGTCTTAATCACAATAGTTAAAAAAAAACCTAAATTTTTAATCTGCAGTTAAAGAATTGGAGATTTGTTTTGAAATTGCAATTGCTTGTTTGCTTGTATTTGTGGGATTTCTAGGAAAATTTGGTTGTTTTGTATTTCTTGGGGCAAGAACCAGCTTTGGACATACTGCGCCACTTCCTGAGTTCGAAATACAGTTTATTGAGCATCTGTTTGCAGGCCCGTCTTATCCAATGGGCTACCGGCCAGGGGCGCCTAAAAAGTTATTATACTGATGGTTTTTGAATTGTGAACCAAAAAATTGTTTGATTATAATTTTAAATATGTTAAAAATAAACATATGGTTAGGGCTTCTAACTAGTCACCTGTCTATTTTATAATTTTATATAAACATGCAGGGTGTTCTGTTATCGGACCGAGAAGATCAGAGGGATGTTAGTAGATATCAAGAGGATCAAAAAATGAAATGGAACATGGTTTCGCAAACCACGTTGAGAGGGTGAAAATCGCGAAAAACGCATGGCATACCCAAGGAAGAGGATTGGACGCGTGGGACCCATTGCTTGGCCTCCACGTTCGCCGGATCCGATCCGTGCGACTCTTTTCTATGGGGTCACCTTAAATTGCTCGTTTATGCGACGTCTGTGGACACACTGGATGGTCTCATAAAGCAGATTGTTGTCACTGCTGCAGACATCAAAAGCATACCTGGTATCGTTTACACCTCGTTGTAGACCGTGCAATGACGTCAGCAGTCGTCACTTTCAACAACTCTTGTAATAAATAATCAAATAAATCTTTTTGTAGTTATTATTGTACTTTTTGTCGTTCCAGAGTGACGTCGAAACTTGCATGCGTTTTTCGTGATTTTCACCATCTCAACGTGGTTTGCGACACCATGTTCTATTGCAATTTTTGTTCCTTTTGGTGTCTACTAACATCACTCTGAGTTTGTTGGTCCAATAACAGAACACCCTGTATATATCTGTTGAAAAAATATTCATACAGAGAGAAACAGTGGGAAAGTCCAAGACTATGCAATGTATATAATGGAAGTTACCTATATTATATTACAGGAAAGTAGATAGCTGCACGCTGATACCTAATAAATGCCATAGTTTTTTCCTCCATTATTTTACTAAATAAGCATTATCGTTGGGCCATAGACGCTTAAATTTCTAGTTTCGGTTCTGATGAGGCACCAAATTACTCTAGCCCGGGACGCTCAAATTAGCTAAGGCGGCCCTGTCTGTCTTTGAACAATAACTGAAAAAAGGAATGAACTAAAAGAATGGAATTCGATATGTAGTTGTTACACCAAATTTATAGATATATATAAAATTTTGAACAAAATCCATGAACAAATCCGTCAATCCGTATATCCGTCTACAAGCATGTGAACACAATAAGTAAAAAAACGCAAAAATCTATATAAATAAAATTTAGTATCTGATCTTAAATGCAAACTAGCAGATAAGTACTGGATTTTGGTATCAAATGGTTAAGAAGAAGCGTTCCAAAGTACATACTCGATTCTCTTCGTGCCGCTAAATGCAAAATGAGCCATATTGACCAAATATGCTAAAACGTTTTGGAGAGTACCATCCCACTGGTTTTTCTTATCCTGGATATTTATTATAAGTTGGACTTAAAAAAATAACGCTTGCAATAAAAACGGAACTACATGTACTGTCTATCTGCCACGAGAACTCCGTTCGCCAAGCTTCCTCGTTGACGGCGGTCGCTATAGCGACTGGTTATGCTAGCCAACTGGTTATGACACCATTTCTAATAGGAGGAATCCGACAGAAGTCGGGGTTTTATTTTAATCTCGGCGCCAGTTTGTGGCGGTAGATGATCATTCGTCTGCTGGGTTTTGCTGCAGTTGCACGTTCCTTCCCATTTGGAGCTAAGTACGCCAATGTAAAAAAACTTGAATGAACGTTTACCTATTCGAAATGGATTCCTCCCTACGATAACCTGTTTCTATAGCGACCGCTGTCAACCAGACAACTTGGTGAGCAGAGTTCTTGTGATGGACAGACAGTAACTTTTCTCCATACACAATGGAAGTTTATCTACTCCTATCTATATTAGCTGTAAGAAAGAAAAGATTTATTAGTAAGAAGACAAAAATAGGATTTTTCTGATTGAATTATTTCTTACCCACTGCTTCGGAAAAATTTAGATGTATACATATGCCATACTTGATCTTTTTAAGTGCATGATATTTTTATTCGAATTCCAATTACGTATTGGAAATTTTTTGCAAAAATTATGTAAACAGTTAATTGCTTACATTAACTTCTCTAACATTGCAGAGTAACATCATTCAATTTTCTTGATGACTTTTACCTAATAGCTAACAATAAGACATATTCACGTTACTCAGCGGTCGTGCCCTCCCTACGACTTCCACAATTTGACGCGTTTTGTGTTTAGCTATATCTTAGCATATTGTTACAAAACTTTAATGTCGCTTTCCTGCTATAATATGGCTCTTATAGTTGGGAATGAGAGATTTACATAGATTCTTACTAGTTATCGAGGGAGATCAGGCCTATGTGCCTTGACCTTGCCGACAAACTTGGCGATTTACCAACGAATTTAGCGAATTTGACGACAAAATGAAAGTTTCTAAATATGCTTGACTTTTGGTCCTATCTCTATTAGGAACGGAGATATAGAGAATGTAATAGATGGTTCTATGTGACGTCACATCCTGTCGGAAAACATATAAAAACCCGGAGGTTTTGAGACGAATGAACGTCTTTAGAATGTGTTTGAACATATCGAATCTCTTTAGGAGTTTTTTCAGCAGTGCGAGCTGGTAAACTGACAGACGCCGAGCGATACTGAAAGTGCTGTGACTGTTATTATTAGTGATTGCTGTGAACCTTTTTCGTAACAACATTTTTAACTTCCTTCCTTTGACCATTTCAGTCCAAAATTTGGAACAGGTCTACAATTTCGATGTAAATTTATTTTATGTTGGTTTGCATTTTTGAGCTATTAGTCCACATGCTCACAAATAGAAAGACCGACAGACCAACAACCCTTTTAAAGGATTTGATCCAAACTTTGATGGAGATCCACGATTCTGCTGATAAAGCTATGTACCAAATTTCATCTATCTAACTCGTTGAGTTTTTGTGTTATCATGTTCATTAATAGATCAAAACACAGATATAATTCCAAAAATAGTTTTTTCGGACTCAGGGTGTTTAATACGTGAAGAATCATCAAAATCTTGAAGCCGGTTTCTTGACAATTACAGTATTTTCTGTTTCCATATTCTGCATATAAGAAAGTAAAAACCAAAAGTTAAAACTAAAACTTTCGATTTATTTATCCAGAACGATGAACTTAACTTACTGGTCTTGAGCTGAAAAGTTAGATGGAAAAACCAAGAATTGAAGAAAATTATAAAACTGAACAGATATTCTCCTTTCTTTCTTCCCTTATTGTTTAGCCGTATATATTTCCAACCGTATCCAGCAATTCTTTGCTCACAATCGCTTGCAAATATACCAATCGATTTTTCTGGAGAGCTACTTTTAAAGATACGATTAAAAAAAGAGACTATTCAAAAAGCTTTCTTTTACATATTTCTTCTTTTAATTCTTAATAACAGGCATTATATTACATTTTTTAAATATAGCTTCACTTATCAACAAGATAAAATCCTTTTTTGCCATTTTCAGTCTAGAAAGTTCTCTGAATATTAATCTTTAAAGTTCGAGTAAAAAGCTAAAAATGTTCAGTGAAACATAACGTGTTTTAGGAGCCGTTTCAACCATTCAAAATTTACTTGAGAGTCGGAAAAAAGTTTATAGCATGACGCTCTTCTAAATATTTCCGCTAGCCATGAATTCTTTAAGGATTGACGAGCTGAGAGCTTTTTTGCAAATGCGATCGCTCACAAGGATTCATAATTTATGCATTACAACTCTGATTTAAATTTTTTTTCCGCTACCGATTTTATAAAGCATAAATTGCAAGGAATAAAATTGAGCAAAATAGCGATTCAAAGACTAACTAGAAATGATCAAATTTTTGACTCTATGGTAAAAATAAATTTAATTCTGTATTTGTTTCTAGATCATTGTTACTTGAGTTTAACCCTTTCGGCCCTAATGTGTATATACTTCCTGCAGATTAGATTTCATTCCCTATTGGAAAATAAATCCCACTTTTACTTGTGTTTTTATGTTTTCAGTGTTCTTAAGGAATTAGGGAATAAAATTATGATTAAAAAAACTTGAAATCACTCTCAGATTGCAAATGGCAGATTTATGTTTTTGAGCACACACATTAATCAAGTTTCAATTAGTCTATTTTTTTATTTTACAGTGAGCACAACCACATTTATGCCATACCTAGTATAAAACTGTTCTTATTGTTCGTATTAAGTAATAATTTAGCCTTTTTAGTATAAGATTTAAGAAATTTTGAATTAATTCTTTTTGTCCCAATCGTATTTAACAGTGAGACAATATATCCATCAGCGATTAAATTACTGCAAGATTATTGTTACGAAGCAGTAAATTTGTTTCCCTGCCATGCTAATCTTATGGCAGGAAAGAGAGTTTTCCAGAAGCTTTACTGGAATAGTCCCAGTCGATTATACAGTTGGGCCATATTGTCACAGTCGACTATACGATTGGGACATATTGTCCCAGGAGATTTCCAGGAAACGGGAGAAGTGAGAAACTTTAAACTCATAGTATACTTCTTTTAGTATGTCAACATTAAATTAAAGTACTTTTTATCATAGTTAAATTTTAATTATGCAAAAGTCGTGTCGAAAAGGTTAATGGAGTGAATTCATGCTCATTTGATAAACATAAAGTGACTCATGCGAAATCAAATTTTTAATCAACTGAGTATCGTGCAAATGCTGCTTGTAACTTTACGAACGGTTTTTTTGTTGTTTGGAATAATTTTTTTATTATTTGCTTGATATTTTCTTTGATTAAATAATTCTAGTTCTTATATTAGAACTTAAATTAAGTTTTCCCTTTCTTTTATTAATTCTTAAACTTAGTCTAATTTATTTAAAATCGTTTTCTGTTTACAGATGAACCATTCGTGTTCGCTAGCATTCTAGTTAGATTAAAAATTATATCAACTTTTTTTTGAATTTCCTATACATTTGAGTTCATTTTATCTAAATTATTTATAAAATTACTTTTTAATGAATTAATAAATTATGTACACCAGTGAGTCTATTAGGAAACATTCGTGCCAAAGAGGTACAGTGTACAGTATTGTGTTCATTTCAAACTTCACTTCTAATTTTCGCAGTTATAACAACTACAGTTTTTAAGAACTCAGAATTGTTAGCTGGAAACTTGAGAAACGTTTTAGAAAAACGGCAATTTTCGTTTTCTTTCGATTATAACAGCCAAAAGGTGAGTAGCTTTTTTCCTACTCAAAAAGCCTGCGTCAATTTCGGACAAGGTGAACACTGCATCTTAGTACAGCGTATAAGCATGTTCTCGGATTCCGAAACCCTCCGCGCTTTTGCGCATGCGCCAGTCGGAGTTGTTTTCACCAAAATAGGGGGAAAGTGAAGAATGGAGGGGGAGACGTTTACATTTTACTGAGCGTGACCTAACAAAGAACTCCGGAAATGCCCTCATCTTACTCATGCCTGACACCCCTTTCCGTTGCTATTCTCGGCACATTAAAAAGAACTAGATGTTGGGCGCATGTGCATTGGGTCATACAATGCACATGCCAATACATTTTTGCAGGTAAATATTTAGTTTTTTGCAGTTTTCTCAAAACGTGTCTTTTCCATATTTAGGTACGCTTAGAAAAAATTCTCTCAACTGAATATGTACGAAATTTTATATTATAATACTTATAACAATTATGCACCTATTAAACATTGTTTTGTACATTTCTGGGTTATAATATAATTTTAAGGTGATATTTTTAATAAAAAAAATCACGTGTTTTTGAGATTTTTCAGTTGCATGATATTCAATATTTTTAAAATTTGATTTCTAATGTATTATATTGAAAACAAGTTCACTGCCATTATTAAGCTTTTATTCACATATTATGCCAACTTTAGAGTGGTTTTTGGCAGAATTGTGTTTTCTGAGCGTACCAACGTGAAGCTATGTATTCGAAACACGTTCTATCAGAGCACATTTTCGAATTACTATTAAAAAACAAATACAATACGTTACAAATTTTGTTAAGCTGTTTAATATTAAAAATATCATATTTTTTCTATGTGCACAATATTTTAATTAAGATATAATATTTTGGAAAAAATCCCCTTCGTTTACAACTGAAATTTTGACAATTTTCTTTGTCGAGAACGTCCTAGTTCCCTTAAGCCTTTAAGTTGTTTAAATTAATTTTGTCACATATTTCCGATTAAATGTTTCCGTTTATATCATAAATAACTTTATTTCATTAAATGTTGATTCATTACTTGATTTATTTTACAACAATTTGGAATATTGAAAACAGACGCAAATGATTTGAAACGCAACTGCAATAAAATCTATTTGAAAATTATTTTGAAAGGAATAATTACATTATGGTTTTACTATATTCATATTTTCTTTTAGCTCTTCGAATTTTGCTGTATATTCGTTAGGTTTGAAACAAAATTAATAGAAACTTTTTTTAAAAAAAAAAAGCTGTTTTTCTCGATGGTATTTGTGACAAACATTATTGCCACTTTATTTGCACTTAATAGATATTATGATCTCGAAATAAAAAGTGCCTAAAGTATATAAAGTAAATGAAAGTAAAGAAACCAGTGAGCTCATTTACATGAACCAATTTTAATTATACTTCCTGCGAATTGTATCCACTTACGCTCACGTGATACACGTAAAATGAGCCAAGGCTGTTTAATTTTGGAATTCATTATGAATCTTACAGTAGAAAAAGGTACATTGCGTAGCAGCGCAATGTTAACGTGTAATTAGATGCTAGATGGCATACGCAGTTTCCTTTGTTATATGAATGCGACGTAACGTGATCGACTCATTAACACAATATTAAGATCATGCGACAATGAATCTCTCGGATACTTAATCATTCATCATTAATTTAATTAATTTAAAAACAAACTTACTTCTTATGGAAAGCCGCGGTGGCCTAGTAGTAAAGTCTCCTGCTTTGGAGTCGGAGGGTTCCAGGTTCGAAACCCGATTCCACTAAAGATCCGCCGTGTATTGGGCCTGTTGCACGCTAAATCATTCGTAGGGGTCAAATGTCCTCCCGTTGGTGTGGTGCGGAAGTCTGGAGAGGGGGGCAGCTCAGGTGTCGTCATCGTCATCTGACCGAGGTTCAAAATTACGAGGTCTGTTCCAAAATAGCCCTCATGTTGCTTCAAATCGGGACGTTAATATAATTAGACTAAACTACTTCTTATAACATTTCAATAAAGGAGCAAATATCTAGGAGAAAGAGATCTCTATTTTTAAGATTTTCGCAGGATTACATGCTGCGAAAATCTTAAAAATAAACAACGTTCCTCGAAATTTATTTAAATGCAAGGTATAGAATATATGGTTGTAACAGTAATACTATTATATGCCACAGAATGAGCTGAGATAATACCAAATGGGATGAGAGTATGCCAACAA
Source organism: Araneus ventricosus (assembly GCA_013235015.1). Lineage (NCBI taxonomy): Eukaryota > Metazoa > Arthropoda > Arachnida > Araneae > Araneidae > Araneus > Araneus ventricosus. The sequence continues at coordinate 1,022,745 of BGPR01000179.1, forward strand.
GAGTTTCTACACATTCGTGTACTCAACCGTTTAACAGTGAAAGCCAGCAGTTTCTCGAGATACAACCAACTAATGTCATGGTTATGAGCTGTTGATTTTCACCCTTACCCACTAAAATGTACAAGTGTTCAAAAACTCGCCTTGGAACATTTCACTTCATTCGAAGACATTTAATATTTCATTGATATTGTTACTGTATACATATTTGGAAATTTGCTTTCAAAAATCTTATTCCTAATTTGAGAACTTACAACTGAAATAGTATAGAAAACCTCTAACAACGAGGATCACCATAATTCCTCATAAATAAAATATTTGTTACCCTGCTAAATGACTCCATAAATGAATAGACTGTAATGGGTAACACTTTAATAAGAAAACAACTTTTGAAAGAACAAAATCATCAGTGCTTCCGATGACGTAATTCGAATGCAGCATTTCCCGTATCATTCCACGTAAGTGAGTGATTCTAACTAAATGAAATTAGACGCATCTCCAGACTGCTTGAAACAGCACGATGAAAAACCTTAGCAGCGGCAGGGAACTGGGAATTGCACACTGGTTACATCAGGGAGCGACTGAAGCTGACGTCGCCACTTGATAACAAAAACTGGTAATGAATTGCGATTATTGTCTGGTTCGAAGGCGCTTAAATACCCGATTCCAAGACATCACTTCACTTTAATTCTCGTTGAAGGAAACGTCCTATCACGGTCGCCACATATTTCGAAATGATTTTAATTGACGCTGGTGCATTTGGCAACCAATAGACATTACTAAGCTGAAGATATTCTCCATTATAGAGGGACGAGACTCAAGTGTGTGTGTAGTGCTGCTGAAGAATCCATTCAATTTTAGGAACCATTTTTATTAGGCTACGTTCCACAGCACAGAACATTAAATTTACAAGACACAAGGCAAGACAGAGTACAACATCACGAGAAGCACACAGGCTAGAATGACAGAGAGGCATCATGGGAAAAAGATGGCTCCAGTAGCGCCACCTACCATAGAAAGGAGGAGGCAGCTGATTGTAACCGCTACACCATCTGTTTTTGATGTTTCAAGCAGTTTTTTAGAGTTTTTCATCATATTTCCAAGGTAATTACATGTGGTTCAAATTTAGTTCAGGCAGATTAACGTTCTATTTTGAAGTTACACATGGTATCTTCTTAACCACGTAGCTTGTTCATGGTTAAAATACCACAGCCACCGTCACATTTTTTTTATCTATGTTTTAAATAGAAGACCCATTTACAGTTAATACTTATTTATCTTTAAAAAATATCACTCCAAAACATCATACACGACTTGTGTCAGTAACGGTTTCCTGAAAAGATTATTTAATGTTTGATATTTCTCCATCTGTTTTTGATGTTTCAAGCAATTTTTTAGAGTTCTCATCATATTTCCAAGGTAATTACATGTGGTTCAAGCTTAGTTCAGTCAGATTAACGTTGTATTTTGAAGTTACACAAGGATTATTCTGGAATCTGAACAGGCATCTCCTCTCCAAACTTTGCGCTACGCCAGCGGGGAAACTTTTGTAAGAGAGTAAACAAAAGAGAAGACATTTATTAGTTTGCTGCCTTTCCGCCTGAGAGTCGCACGGATCGATACTGATAGACAGATAGAATAATTTCCACTGCAAACATGATGCCATCAAAACCGTTTGCTACTCACAAAAATATCTTGCATTTCTACCAAGGAAAATATGCATTTGGTTAACCTGCATCTTAGCGAAACCGAGAACTCTATATTTCAGGGAAATAATTATCTGAACCTAGAGCAACAATTGATTCGATAAATGAATTTTAATTAAAATATATTTCATGCGGAATTAAAATATAGGATACCCCAAAAAAAGACAGTAATACATTAACAAATTTATAAATTGATTAAATTAATTAAATAATAAAAATTCATAGTATTATATATAAAGGCGTAAATGCAGCTATTTATAATATAATACAGAAGAAAAAATTAGATAAACTAAACAAAAATTAAAATGAAACAAAAAGAAAGAAAAAAGTAAAGACAAAAAACAGCAAATTTAGACAAAAACGATGACAATACATCTTTAAGCGTACGAAAGTAACAGCCTCAAGTGATTGCATCAACAGAAGGTTGAAACGATAATATTTAAAACACATAAAAATATATAAAAATGAATTTCGAAAGTAAAAAATGTTAAAAAAGGAAGAAATGAATAATTCCTTATTCATTTCTTCCTTTTTTAACATTTTTATGTGTTTTAAATATTATCGTTTCAACCTTCTGTTGATGCAGTCACTTGAGGCTGTTACTTTCGTACGCTTAAAGATGTATTGTCATCGTTTTTGTCTAAATTTGCTGTTTTTTGTCTTTACTTTTTTCTTTCTTTTTGTTTCATTTTAATTTTTGTTTAGTTTATCTAATTTTTTATACCCCAAAAAAGGTATACACAATTTTGATTGTGTATACCTATTTATTGGAAATGCTCGAATTACTGATAGCTATTTTGAAGGTGCTGTTGATAAAACCGACCAAAGGAATTGCTGACTGCATTAAGCATGTCAATCACCATTTCCTTTTAGTTGATGCACTCAACTCGTTGATTGTATCTGGTCTTGATTTGCAAACCTTAAGTTACATGACACAAAAAGAAATTCACCACGGTGATAATCGGTGAGTGTGGAAGTAGTTCAATGATTCTCGTCGTACTAATCATCTGTACACCAGAATTCCATCAAAATAGGCCCCGGAATCGAGCTAGGAATTGTGAGGTGCTCTACCCTTTTGGAAATGCCATTCTTCTTACTAAATTTTTGTTCTTTTAACTTGGAGTGGCGTTTCTTGCATTGTAAACACATGGATGCTGTAACCACACTCCGCAGTGAAGCATTTCTGTATAACTTAAATTTTACTTTCATTTTGAATAATTTATTGCTCAGTTAAGAAAAATTTAATATTTAGATCTTTGATTTGATATAGGTAAGTTTTTATAAAGAAACTTTAACTAAGTGATTACTAATGTTTAATTAATTTTGATTCAAAGCTTAACTTTAAAATAAATGTTCTCAAAATTTTTTTGTTGCACTCCTTATTCCAGTTTATTAAAATTTATGGAACTGTGGCTGAAAATTGAAAAAAATCATTAAATATAAGATTAAACATACATGTAAGCAAATTCTTTTCCTGTTTATTTACAAGAAAAACTTTATAGTGCAATATTTTTAAAATTAATTTGTTATTTGTTTTTAGTTATCTTTCATCTTCTTATTCATTTTCAAATTTTGGATCCGCGGAATTTTTTTTTGCTGTGGAAAAAAGCTTAAAGCACCGCTTCTAACATTTTCAGGACTGCATTGTTCAACAGTCCCTTCTTCCCTTTAAACCGTGTATATGAAGGAAAAAACCTCCGCAGTGTTAATGCGTACGCGCAGCAGAAGGAAATCGGATATAGTTGAAAATTCAGTTCTTCCAGAAGTTTTTCTTTTCTAAGAAGAGAAATGCAGGAGGAGAAGGTATACCTTTTCCTCCTGCATTTGCTCTGATTGAAAGCTCTAAAATGGAAACTGCGAGAAATTGTCAACGGGTTTAAACATTATGGTTACTATTGAATAAATTATTGATTAAATTTATACACTAAAAATGTTAGGGGTGTTGTAGTTCCGTAGTGTCTATACACATGGAAAGCATCCTGTCGGGGAAACTGCTGATAATATTTATAACTAGACAGTTTACTCATATTGGTTGGGATCATTATCAGTTATTTCAAAACCATCTCATCTTTTATTCGCAAATGAGCGATAACCTTCAATAATTATCCAGTCAATAACTGCGTAAGCTTTAATTAATTAATGACTAGACAGTTAAATCATATCGGTTGGGGCATTATCAGTTACTTCAAAATAGCCTCATCTTTTAGCCATAAATGAGGATTAACCATCATTAATTATCCAGTCAATAACTGCTTAAGCTTTAATTAATTAATGACTAGACAGTTTACTCATATCGGTTGGGGTCTTTATCAGTTACTTCAAAATAACCTCACCTTTTAGTCACAAATGAGCAATAACATTCATTAATTATCCAGCCAATAACTGCTTAAGCTTTAATTCTCTAAAATCAAAAATAGGAGGCGAAATAAGGGTATACTTTTACAAGCCAAATTCGTGTCGTATCCTTGGAAACAAGTGTAATTTAAATTTGTACACTTGTCCTTACTTTTTAATAATGCAGGGGTCGTTCGAAACAGATGAGCCGGTGTGTCACCTGCCTTCGACTCCTTTCACTTCAGTTGAAAAGAGTCCGAAATAAAGCCGCCTGTGCCGTCTGTCCCTCTCTCTCTAAGGCGTTAGCAGTAATGGACGAAATTTAATGCTTTATGGCTGTAGAGGAACTCCGTATCATTTATCATAGTAAGTAGGAGGTAAAGTCACGCAATCTTCAAATATCTGAAGTTCTTCTCTCCGGAAAAAAAGAGATGTAGTTTTGCGAATAGTAAAATCTATTTTCAATTCTAATTTTATGTGTCCGTAAAACAGAAGGGTCGTTCTCATTTAACTTTCTAGAAATAGATGTTAAATTAGGACAAAGTAATACTTACTTGATATTATTTAGATATTAATATCCTTAGATTGTTATTTTTCTGGTTACCGTATCAGTCGTTGTGCTTCATTTTTTTAAACGAACTGTATTCATGTGACGTCAGTCACGTGACGTTAGCCAGTCTTAATCAGGTGATCAGAGTTAAATTATCTGTACCGACAGGACACTTCCTCACAGTCACAGTCAGGTTAGTTCAATATTGTTAGTTGCATGTTAACGTAGGACTACGTTCCTCCTATTGGGGTCTCAGGAAGGAATTTGATTCACACGCCAAAACGTCACAAAAAACGTTGTACGGAAGATCCTCTATTTCTCGGTAACTACATATGTTAAAAACATAACTAATGTCTTATTTTAGAGATAAAGGGTAAAAGCAGAATTTACAAAAAAAATTGAAAATCGGAATTGTAGTTCAGAGACTACTGTGTCGCAAAGTTGGGCAAAAATACGCATGAATGGGTGACGCGATCCTCTATATCTCGGTAACTACATATGTTAAAAACTTAACTAATGTTTTATTTTAGAGATAAAAGGTAACAACAGAAGTTACAAAAAAAATTGAAAATCGGAAAAGAGTCGCGCGAGTAAAATAGTCCTACGTCTTTAAAATCAGTGGCTGTTTGAAAAAGACAGCCTCCAATCATTTTTCTTTATGAATAACATATCATCATAGTCAACGTTGAAGTCAAGTTCTTCATATTGAAATCTGAACGCCGCCGCCGTTCAAAATTACAAGGTCCTTCCCAAGATGGCCCTCGTGTTGCTTCAAAACGGGACGTTAATATAACTGAACTAAACTAAATCTTTATGTTAAAATTCATCTAAATCTAAAATTTCTTCATATACTACTGATACTTATCAATATTTACTTATATTATTTAGATATAAATACTCTAAGATTGTTATTTTTCTGGTTACCGAATCAATCGTTGCGTCTCATTTTTGTAATGACCTTTATTCATGCGACGTCAGTCATGTGACGTTAGACAGTCTTAATCAGGTGATCAGAGTCATATTATTGGTACTGACATGACACTTTCTCACACGCTAAGCCGTAATCAGGTTAGTTTAATATTGTTTGTTGCATATTCCTATAACTAACATATCATCATAGTCAACGTTAAAGTCAAGTTCTTAAAGTTAAAATTCATCTAAAGATAAAAGTTTCTTCATATTCGAAACTGGTATGAAAAGGAATGTTGGCATCTCTCATTGTAATGACTTCAGCGAGACCAATACGGACTTGAAGAGGAAGAGTAGAATATTTAAATAATATAATCTCTTGTCGTTATGCGCACAAAAGTTATTGAAATTTATTGATCGTAATATTTTGCTTTTGGTCATAATAAGGGAGAATCAAACTGTGTTTTTTTAAAGATTTTGGGGGATTATTTTTTTACAAACTAAGCCATCTGTAAAATATTTGAGTCCTCATATGATTCAGAATGTGCATGATTAGACATCGCATACAGTAATCCCCAAAGCCGTGGTAAGTTCCAACGAGCAAAAGAATCCATGGTGTATTGCTCCAGGAAAGATTTCTCTCATAAGTCGAAGCTGAGAAGAAGGGAGAAAAAAATGGCTGATGTGAGGTCCAGTTTGTAAATTGGACTTTCTGATCATGTACTCGACATCCATCCCAATCAGGTGACCCAAATAAAATCTTCCCTGATTAAGACAAAAGTGCAATATCCGACTCACGTCATTCGTACAACAAGAAAGAAAGAAAAAGAAGAGAAGTGAGTGCAAGAAAAAAAATGGCGACAGAATTAAGGAATGGATGACTTCTGGATCGCATTCCACGGTCGCCTCACGTTCCAACTTTGACCGTGTATTATTGACACGAACGTTTCTGGAAAGATGGGTGGAGGGGTGGAGAGGAAGGAGAGGGGGTGGCACCCACACAGTATATATTTCCACCATACCCATCTAGGAAGAAGCCCAAGAACATCCAGATACAAAGATCCTCACCTCTTTTAAAAACAGAAAGACTTAGGAAACGCGATAATCGTCGAATTTATCTTCAAACATACTCATGACAGGAATGGGAAGAAAGAAAGCGAGAAGAAGAGAAATAAGTGGTAATGAGATCTTTTAAGCTGTATGACGTGATGACGGAGTTTTGGCTGATATCGTAATCTTGTCCCCCTCCCCTCATCCGTTTATTCCTCCCCTCCTCCCCCTCCCTCGCTGTAATTTCTTCCTATGTCTTTTGTTTTAATTTTTATCTTCCTCCCACAAAGTGTGGTTTTGAATCATACAAGAGTTGCTGGCGAAAGTTCCACTTAGAGAGAAATGCTTCCATTTCGGTGGACTTTTGTTCTTAGCTTATTATTCGCGAACTTTGTTACTCCATTGTTCATCGTTGTCGACCTTAATTGTAAGGAAGTTAGTGGCTGCAGTTACAGTTTCTGGATTAACCACATAGACTTTTCTTAAGGTTACTTGAGAGTGGAGAAGGAGGAAACGGAATGTATTTTTGATGAAGCTTGTGGAATGACACCACAAAAGGTTCATTATTTCATTCTGCCATCTTTTCTTTACTTTCTGCAGCAAATTTTAGACTGAGGCTTTCCTTTTCATCAAAAATTCTTTTAACATTGATACCAGGTAAAAAATAAAACAATTTTTATAGGGATTTTGCTTTTTGTTTATCTTCAGATCTCTTTATTTGTTGAAGTGCTTTACGGTATGTATATGCAAAGTAATCATCGACGTTAAGAATTTTATCAAAAGTAAATACCTGCCATACTATCAATTTAAATTTAGCATACTCAGATGTTAATTGATTCTGGATAATAAAGTGGAAACAGAAATATTAGGTACATTCAGCTCTTTACTAAACAAATGATCATTCATTTATTAAATAAATTTTGCTTTATTTAAATTTCAGCTTCTATTATTTATAATAAGAAAATGAAGATTGATAAGCTGAAGTTTATCATTTAAAAAACCATTTGTTGCCACTCAAAACTTAAAAAAACACATAAAACAACTTACTTATAACAAACTACTGTTAGCTTTTAAAGACTATTATATTCGCTTGATATTTTTTCCTTATTCATTCTAAGTTTCATAATGCACGAGACTTTCTGAAATTCTTTCTGTGATTGTTATTTCCAAACGCGGATTCAGGATTATTTTCTTATAAAATTTATTTTAAGAATTATTCCAGACCAAAAATCTATAATTTCACTTAGAACCAAAACAGTCGGTGAAAGATGTTTTATCTCTAGATAAATCGATTGTCAGTTTTAATTTTTTTAAAAACTGGTAATTAACTAATTTACCACCTCTTTCAAAGCACTTTTATTTAGCTTTTTTCAAATTTGTAAAGATGGAATTATGTACAGTAAATCTTAGATTAACTGTCGCCGTCCGGATCAGGGATAACCTTCTACTTTGTAACGGATAACCGAATAGACTGATAATAGAAATATCTTGATACATATGCAGTAGAGTAACGTGATTTCACTATGAATCGAACGTAAAAATAAAATCCTTTAAAAGTGAATATGCATTTAATTTTACAAAACTATCAATTTAAACTTATTTTACAAAACTATCAATTTAAACTCATTTTACAAAACTAATAATTTAAATTTATTTTACAAAACTATCAATTTAAACTTATTTTACAAAACTATCAATTTAAACTTATTTTACAAAACTAATAATTTAAATTTATTTTACAAAACTATCAATTTAAACTTATTTTACAAAACTATCAATTTAAACTTCATTATAACTGTAGTAATGTACAGAAATGAAATATTCTAATACAATAGCGACTAGTTATCAATGGGTTTTGCGCGCCAGATCAATGTCAACTCTTGCACCATCGACGATTAGTCACTTCCGCCATCATACAGTACTGCCACTTCCGTCATCATACAGTACAGTCACTTCCGTCATCATACNGTACAGTCACTTCCGTCATCATACAGTACAGTCACTTCCAACTCTTTACAGTAGAGTGTAAAAGTAATCCGTGGACAATTTTAAAGATGTTTCTTTGTTTTTTAATATTATTTTAGACGATGACGGATAATAGAAACTGACGGTTAAACGAGTGACGGGTAATCAAAGTTTCACTGTATTTGATTTTTCATTGACTTCCTGATGTGCTAGAGTTGTTCTGAACAGTTTTGTGGTTCCGATTATAATATTATATTTTAAAATTTTGAGAGCTTTATTATCAATTTATCTCTTAATTTTAATTGCATATCAGAAACGCCATCTGGTATTGAATTTGAGAAAAACTAATTCCAAGATTCCATAATTATAATTTTTATTATGAATTAAAAAATAAGCTAAAGATTGAAAGAAAATATTAAAATATTTTTAAAAAATTCAAACATGCTTACTAAGAAATAAAAAATAATTTTCTAGTCAAGAATCTGAATGAAAAATAAAAATCGTAAAAGTCGAAGTCTATGTAAGCAATACGATAAGGAGATTAAATAACAATAAATCTTACATGAAAAAATTCTTAAACGCTCATTAAAAATTAAAATAGATTATGAATGTGATTTAAAAGCTAATTCACTTAAAGCATTTCTATTAGCTCCGCTCACTTATGTGGTTTGTGTTTTTCTTCCAGATATATTTATGAAAGAAAATTATGTTCTGCTTTAAAGTACGCCAATAAAAGTGTACATTCTAAAATTTTATTTATATTTTTATTGTTTTCTTTACTGATATGAAGCACGTACAGTAAAGCACCGTTTATACGTTTCTCATATACACGTCGTTACAATTATACGTCTTTTCATCACAGTTCCGATTCATTCGTATTCATTGTAATGATAAAGTGTTTCGTTCATACGATGCAAAGCTTCGGTTATACGTCGTTTACCCCTGTTCTAAAACGTGAAAATTTCCTCTTTTCTAGTTCATGAACTGTGATAAAGATATCGTGACTTCTAAATTATTCACAATTGATGAATTAATACAAAACAAAAAAATCCGATACTAATTTAATCGATGATGAAGAAGTTATTTCACCTTCCTTTAAAGATACAATGGACTCCATGGAAAAACTTCGAACTTGTTTCTTTTGTCAAAATATAATTGAAAAAACTTTTTAATGAAGTTAATTCTTAATGCTTTACTTAATACTCACACATAATCAGCACATCAGACGACGGCTAAAGACTTTTTTTAATTAAACGTTTATCTGCATGCACATAATTCGTATAAGATATAAAGGTTTGCGATAAAGATACGATTTTTCTCACTTTTATGATAAATGTTTAATTTTAAAATTTAATTATTGAATTCCATACTATTTAATATTTACTATTCTAGCTAAAATTACTAATTTTAAATAACTTTAAAATTAGTACTTTTAAGTGTATCAGCATAAGTAACATTAAATTTGAAATAATCAAACTTGTTTAGTAAGCTTTCGGTTATACGTCTTTTCATTTATACGTCAGTCCCTTGAAAGACGTATAAACGGTGCTTTGTTGTATCTTGTTACACATATTATATTGTAAACATACTATCCTACTCTAAGTTATTTGGTCCTAGTAAACAAATCCGTCCATATTTTGGCGAAACCTTGCTGTGGTTATTAAACTGCCTCTCTTTTCTCCTTTAAAGTTCGAAAATTAGCTACTCTTGTAAATTCGAAAGAGGAGAATTCTGATTTATTAATATATTACCCTGCTTTGAATTATTCGGTGCCTGTAAACAAATTCCTCTATTTTGACGAAACTTTATGCAACTATTAAACTCTGCTTCCTTCTGAAGGTTCAAAAATTCGCTCACTTGTAGAGTTAGAAAGAGGAAAGTACTGACTTAACTTAAACTCACTTTAAAGAGTATCAGGCATAGACGAGAGTTTAAAAATTACAAAACAACCATGATTTTAAGCTTTTATTCAATTCTTGGTTGCTGTAGTTGTTGTTTGTAAGGATTTATTGGCGCAAGAGCCATGCAAGACTATACTGCATCAAACACGTGTATAACTTAAAAACACGCTGGTATTTACACGAAAGTAGAAAGGTTTGAGAAGAAATGGTTGAGAATCTTAAATGTAAAAGCGTGTAATCAAAATGGTTTAAAAGTAGTTTTCATTTTATGTAGCGTTTAAAATGACTAATAGTTTGAAGGCAGAAGATTTTAAATATTATATAAAAACAGTCAAAAAGTAATCAAATTCGAGATAAAAATCCATTTGATTTTACGAATCGAAAAAGATTTAAGCATTGATGCCGGTCCACTAATTCATAAGTTGTAAAATAATAGAATGGAAAAAGGTTTACCACTGATGGCTAAAAACTTCGCAGTCAATTACGATACCTAACAGTGAGTAAGGCATTATGCATGATGCGCAGATAGGAACTATGTCACCAGAGAAGAGATGCTTATACTTATAACGTCAGCTAGTTAATACAATATTCTGTATTCTCCATATTGGTACACCGGGTCACATACCAACTCTCAAGAAATGCAATTTATTATTCACTTAAGATTCCATAGCCGTTTCCATTTGTCACAAATGACTTTTATGACAGAGAACAGAATCAGACAGTGTAATTGCTCGGTTACTCAGTACCCTTAGGCCCGGTGCACACCAGCCGATTTGTGTCGTTGAGCAGTAAAATATAACAATAGTAACCCCCGTCCCCCTGTGGAGTAACAAAGGGGTCACGTGGGTTATTATTGTTATATTTTATTGTTCAACGACACAAATCGGCTGGTGTGCACCTGGCCTTACAGTACACTCACTTCACCCCTCAGTACACTTGCAGAAGATATTAAAACCATTCAATAGTTCTAATAAACGAGTTCCTCCTCCCCCGTTTTAGCAGTGTTGAATGGTAACAGAAAATAATGAAATAGTTTTAGAATTTTAGAATACTAAGTATGTGATGTCAAAATAATTGAATATTCCATCAAAAAGTATTTTATTGAGGAAAGATAATTTCAGGTATTAGTATCTAAATCTTTTGAAAATGCTGGGTGTGCACAAATTACTGTCGGGGTTTCCTTACCTCGTAACTTTTGATTAAAGAACATGATGATAAATATTTTTCCATGTTCATAACGAGCAACTTAAATCTTTTTTTAGTAACACAAGCAAAGTTAAGTAATTTCTCCATGGCAGCCTTTCGCGGCATTCGACACTTGGCTGAAAATCAAGTTCGGTCTCGATGTATTAGGTGCTGCGGAAAGCTGCCACAAGTTTTGCACTAATGTTTTTTCTTGTTTTTTTATGAATGCCAGCTCTTAGAAGTTTTGCCGCTCTTCTTTCGACCAAGATACTCAAATACTTAATTGCTCTTATATGAAGATTGCATACATTTTACTAACTTTAAGCAAATAAAATATTAATATTAAACGTAAAAACATAAATCATTAAGAATAAAATTTAAAAAAAAAATACAACCAAAGCTTCTGGAGGGCTCAAAATGCAGCAAGAAACCAAGAAAACATTGAAAATACAAAAAACACCTAACAAAATGAAAATTCTTTAGAAATTAAGATTAAGCAATGAATAAGCTTAAGTAATCCACCAGATGAACTATATCAAGGTGTCACTCATCTGAGAGGACTTAAAAAAAACAGGAATAGTTTTCTGTATGAGATGCCGACAAAAGTCAAGTAAATTTACGTAAAAGTAGAGTCAAGTAGAAGAAGGGTCGTCAGTAGGGGTAGGAAAGTCAAATAAAAGTAGGGTCACATGATATTCTAGTAAAATTCTTGGTGAATTTTCTTGACTTTCGTCGGAATCTCATACAGAAAAGTATTCCTGTTTTTTTTAAGTCCTCTCAGATGAGTGACGTCTTGATAAAGTTCATCTGGTGGATTCCTTAAGCTTATTCATTGCTCAATCTTAATTTCTAAAGAATTTTCATTTTGTTAGGTGTTTTTTCCTATTTTACTAACTCTAACCTAGACACATCGAGACTGAGAATCCAAGTGTCGACGGGTTACATGCCTTGACAGACTGCCATGTGGAAATATTTCACTTTTTTGTGTTAATAAAAATCTTTCTGAGTACCATTTTATGAACATGTAATAATGTTTATCGTCATGTTCTTTAACCCTTTGCACTCTTATGTCGAGTTAGACTCGACATTCTGAATGATGCATCTTTTACACATTCTTGTTGGATAGCGCTTATTATATAAGCCATATAATAGCAAAAACACACAGATTAATTTTTAGGAGGTGAAACAAATTAATAACAATATTTTTCAGCTTCCTAAAACGCTAAATCAATCCTTACGCTCACACGTATATAATTATACGTCTTATTACCTTCGGAGTGCAAAGGGTTAGTCAAAATTTATGATGTAAGGAAACCCCGACAGTGATTTATGGAGACCCTGTACTTCTTGGGTCTTCATTTCATTGGGATGTGTTGTAGACTCCGTCCCAACGTCTTCTTTGCGGGCAACAGTGAACAAACTGAAGGTACGCAAAAAAGAATGCTACCCATAGTAGTGAAATGGACTACCGCATAGGGTTTGTCCGTGGGAAACCACATAGGGTATATGGGCCATTACAATTTCGTCAAAATGGGAGGACTCCTAAAATGGACTAGTGTTAATAAAATAACAAGACAAGTTTGATTGGTTATAGAATTTTTGATGCCAGATTTAATCTACGACTTAAAAATTAACTAAAATCGTGCCGCTAAGAAATTTTCCTAGAAAACCTACAAAGATTCAAAAAAGAAGCATTTTTGTTCTACAATCAATCATAGTTCAGCAAATTTATAGATTAACTATTTTGATATAAGACTGTCACGTTTAGCTACCAGATCGTCTGAACGCAAATCTTATTTTCAGTTGTTAGTTTCGTAAATCTCAATAAACATTTCTCGGTTTTGATATTTATTAATCTTACTTTCAACTATTGGATTTATATTTATTAATTCAATTTTTCCTTTTATTCTTTTAACTCTTTTTTTCTATTTCTTGTATACGAAGTTTGTATAGAGAAAGTATTGCCATCTGCAAATAATTCTATCTCATCTCTCTATATCTATTTTGATTGTCTATATCTATTTGATTTCATAATATCTATTTTTATTAATTTCGACTTAAATAACAAAATTTATGGATTTGTGTCTGCTTATGTGTATGTGAAAATAACTTAAAAAGGCAGTGAGACAGATGGATTGAAATTTGGTTTGGTCCTCACACTAAAATTTTAGATTTATATTAAAGTCCTGATCAAAACTGCCACAGAGAAGAGTTGTTTTTCTTAAATAAGTAGGCGAAAGTGGGGTAAAATCGGGCATCTAAGGTTCGAAGGCCTGCTGAGGATAAAATATTCGACAGAGAGCTTGTCAAATTTTATTAAAATATTCATTGCTTATCGGAGTACAATATATCTTTTCAGAAAAGTCAAAGTTTCACTACTATTTTATCAATGATTCTTATATTTAAAGAAAAGTCAAACTACCCAGTTTTACCCACTAGTGAGGTGAAACCGGGTACACATGTTAACATTATGGGAAATTAGGAAACTCGATTTTCAGTGTAAAAATTGCAATCGTTTTAATTTTATATGACAATTTAATAATATTAGTTTCAAAATTCACATGGAAAGCAGTTGTCTTCTTCCTCCGCGCCACTGCAGCTTTCGTGGGCCCAGATAAGACAATTTCTACATTATATTAACCATTCTTCTCTATTTAAATTAGAAAAATCACCGTTAAAATTCAAACAATCAACGTCTAATGTGTTTTTATGGTCTTCAGCGGAAAAATTGTCAATGGGGACTATATCGGTCTTACGCCACTTGGAGTACCCGGTTCTACACCGAGTGCAGAGGTTATGGAAAACGAAATAGAACAGCGCAATTATTGGAGTAAATCCTTATTGTTTGATAGGGTATAAATCCTTAATAAACGTATAATAAGCTGGACTAAAAATGGTTTTTTTTAAAAAAAATAATGTAATGTAATAAGCAAGGATAGTTTAAAATCAAACGAACATTCGAGAGTTGACGCCTTAAAACAAATATGCACAGATGCAGTGAATTCAAGAGCGGCAACCCGCCACTATGGTTGTTCCTTTCCCTGACTAATAGAGTGCAATTTAATATCTGTCAGCTAGAAAGAACTAACATTGCCAGAATCAAGGATACCCGGTTTTACCCTATTCTCCCCTTACCTGATTTTCTTTTTTGCAGTATCAGGCTAAATAAAAAGAGGCATATTTACAAAGATTTGTTAACATGCGTAATGCTGTTCATGCTCAGTTAAAATATTATATACATTTTTAATAATTGCACTTATTTATCTGCGCATTCTCACTCACGTTCAGGATAAATGTTACATACATTTTTAGTTGTTACCTTTATATACACTTCGTTCTGCGAAAATATTAAATTCATTCCTGAGCAAGTAATCGGGACTGTAGTACAATTTAAAATTTGAAAAGCTGTGGAAGTTAAAGAAAAATTAACGCGACAATCAAACTGGGGTCATTTAATAGATACCTTTTGGAATTTTAAGATAAAATAAAAATAGTTTTCTGCAGATAACATTTCCACAGTTACCATCGAGAAGCATCGATATAAATGAATCCAAAATTTTTTATCGATTCATTTTTATTTAACTGTACTTATTACATTTTTGTAAAAATGGAATTTTGTAAACGTCTTTTCACTCGCGTTTTGATGTACTGATGAAGTCCTGAAATGTTTTACATGTATGTGTTCTCGATTACAATACAATATTTTAATCTTTTTAGAACTAAGTTATCATTTAATTGATTAATTAAATTAAATTTTGATTCCATAAGAGTGGCTTCATCTAGTTGTGAATTTGAGAAAAAAATTGATTCCAAACCTTCTTAATATTTATAACAATGAATTAGAAATTAACAACATAAAAATAGAAAATATTTAAAATATTCCAAAAATTCTACTTTTTTGTGCACTAATAAAAGTGCGATTTTAAAATTTGTGAATGCTGCGATTTAATGAATGAATGAGTGAATGCGAGTTACTAAATTTGTGAATGGTCCGTTTTCATAACATGAGGAATATTTATTTACACTGAATTGCTGTTTTGAACCATTTGAACAACTTTTCATCATTTATTCTGTCTGATCTTGTTAATAACTTCGTTCTGCTTATCTTCGTCTTTCTTTAATCCGTCTGTTGAATTTTCTAAACAGCTTGTATGGAAAATTATGGAGCCCAGAAAATAGCACGATAATTCTTTTATTATTAAATTTAATTAAAATATAACTACGAAATCTTTGATGAAACAATTGATCTGAAATTCAGAGCCACTGATTTCAACTACAGTATCACTTTCTCCCTATAGGATTGTACCAGAGGTTCTATTAGAAATTGAAAACAATGCAATAAATTAAAATCACTACATCTTGTTTTTTTCTTTAATTTTGTAGGGGGAAAAACATCAAGTTTGTCTTGAGTTCTCCCCTTCTTTCGAAGCAAAAAATATGGATTCGTAAGAATTGATTTTGTCCCCCATTTTAATGCTTTACGTATCTAAAACCAATCTAATCAATCAAGAATCTTTAAAAATAAAATACCCAAATCAGTCGACCCAATAGAATGAATCAAACTGATCTATAACAGTCTATAAGAATTAGCACCCTACTTTTATAAATCTAAACCAGTGGTGGAAGAAAACCGCCTGATAAATTATTTTTTATTAAACGCTATCTTTTACGAAATTTAGGAGAGAATAGCCGAATTTGGATTATCTGGGCATTTTTTAAAGTACGGTGATAGAGAAGTAATTTTAATAAAAAACAAGTAGTGGAATTTTTGTAGTTTATTTATCTTCAAGAAAATGTAATTAAATTTTTATGAAATGCACTTTGTAGTAGGAAAAAAATAGCTTACAAATTGCGCCATCGGTCCAATCAAGGAAACTGGTTACCCAGATTGGACCACCGATTTCTTTAATCACAATTAAAGCAAAATTTTTTTATTATTATATTCAAATTCACAACAGCACGCAATGCATGAATCCAAATATAGCATTTTATGCACTGTATCACTTCCTCTTCTCCCTCTGTTTCCTCACGAATGATGCAAAACTACATAACCTTAGTTTTTGTTCTGTCTTTTATTAAAACCTTTAACTGATGATACCTAAATCGAAACACTTGTTTTCTAACTGTAGCCACGTAGCGCTTCCTCTTAAGAATTATTTCATACACCATATTTACATCATTACTATATAATTTGCCTATTTTTTGGCTCAAATATATAGAATTGAAGCTATGATGCCAGTCCAATCTAGGCGTCGGTCAAATTTCAGCGATTCACCCCTACATGTCTTTTTATAATAGTACAGTAGAACCTCGATTATCCGACGTAATTGGGACCGAACCTACGTCGGATAATAGAAATTTCCGGATAATTTTTCAATAATCATCTAGTTTAATATGTAACATCGTTATCGAACTCCTATTATGACTATTTAAACTGCTAAATAAATATCTAAATTCAAATTATACATGAAAATTTATTTTGAAACAAAAAACTTACAATGATTTAAATGGAAGTTTCATCTGGCATAAATTGGCATCCTTTGTCATGCAGCTCTGTCACGAAGCTTTCTTAAAAGCATTAGTTTAGAGGAATCACACTGTTATTGTTGTTCCAACCAAGCAAGGCCTTTTGAAAAACACTCAAAAGCATCATTGTTACTAATCTTTACTTGGGAATCATTCTCGCCTTCATCATCATCTTCTTCTTCTTCGTCTTCTTTTGGACTTCTGTGATAATTTCCTCATCATTAAGCAACTGGAAGCCTGCATCTTCCATGTCAGAATTCAACCAATCTGTGATTTCTTTGATCCCACAGTTTTTAAAACTCGTAGTTCGGAAAGAACGCTCGCCTACACAAGGAATGTGAAAGTAAAAAAAAGCTTTAAAAAATGCATTTTGGTTAACGGAAAGTGTCGTTTAAGAGAGTTTCGGATAATAGACGCTGAAAAAAAGTCAGGAAACCGACGTCGGTTAACGGAAAGCTCCGGTTAAACGAGCCTCGGATAATCGAGGTTCTACTGTATTTCCAAATTTCATTACATGAATTTAAAAAGGTATTACATTTTATGTAAAAATTTTATGAAGTATAATTTTTTTATATTTTAAAACTAATTTTATGTATATATATTTTGTTCCTTTTGATGATATTCTTATAATTAGTCAACATTTTTAACTTTAGTGGCTCAAACTGCTATTCGCTCGTATACTCAGTAGGTAACTTTATAAGACATGATTTTCAAAAATATAAGTGATTTTAAAAACAATATTCTATCCTGACTATTCCTAACTGAAATAGAATCCGTAAGCTCCAATTACAATTAATATCATGTCAATAAAATATCAAGAAACCATAAAGGTGTTTTTCTTATTTTTTCGGAAACGTATACTTTCTAAATTTTGTTGTCTTTCAGTTTTAGCAAGTGCGGTTTTAATTTTATTAGAATTCCAGATGTTTAATACATTTTAAGATTTGCAGTAGTTTATGCTTACTTTTAATTTAATAGCAAATGTGATCTAAGAATATTTTAATAATATTTTGAAAAATATTATAATTTCTTACTTTAAAACAATAAATTCCTTGTAAATAAGCAAATTTTGAAAAGAGAAGAACGTTGCATGAGATGTACTGTAAAAAAATGCCAATTAAGAAAATTAAATGAAGAATTTACAAACAAAAATTGTCGCTAGGTTAATTAAATTTGGTGATTTCGCAAAACGAATCGAAATATTATTCCAAATTTGAAGCTTTTAATATAAAAAGAAATAAAAAATGTTCGAAATCTCGAGATGAATGTTGAATTATTTGGAATCGCAGTATCGTAATCGAACTAAGAGACAGACATATCATCTTATTGCAGAATTAGCATTATTTTTTCTGAAAATTTTTGTTAATTGTTACTGGATATCTTTTGCAGCAACAAAATCATTCAAAACTCAACTATCGTCCTTCTATACCATTTCATATTGCCACCATAGCCTATCCGCACGAATAATACAATCAAACTAGTATACTTCCGATGTCAAACCGAAAAATTTAGTCTAGCGGATTCAGCTATAACAAGAAGAGCTACAACAGACTGACTCTGAAGAGATGATCACGAGTTCAAATTAAATTGCATTCTTAATTACAATCATTTAAATATAGTGAAGCGCCGCTTATACGTTTCTCATGTATGCGTCGTTTCATCACAGTCCCGATTCATTCCTATCCATTTAATGATAAAGTACTTCGTTTATACGACGCATAGCTTTGGTTATCCGTCGTTTTCCTCCGTTCTAAAATGTGAAAATTTCCTCCTTTCTAGTATGTGAACTGTGATAAAGATATCATGACTCCAAAATTATTCACAATGGACAAATTAATTGAAGACAAATTGTCTGGTGCTAATTTAAGCAATGATAAAGAAGTTATCCCGCCTTCCTTCAAAGACGCAATGGACTCCATAGAAAACTTCGAACTTACAGTAAATCATCGTTTATACGTTTCTCATTTATACGTTGTTTACGTATAAATGCAAGCATATGTTGCACGAAAGACGATGGTTAAAGATTTTCTAAATTAAATGCCTCTCTGTATGCACATAAATCTTATAAAATAAGAAAGATATATTTAGTACTAAGGATATGTAATATGATTTTTCTCACTTTTATGATACGGTAAACATTTATACGTCTTTCAAGGGACTCATGTAGAACGACGTATAAATGAAAATACATATAATTGAAACGAAGAACTTTATCATTACAATGCATACGAATGAATCGGGACTGCAATAAAACGACATATAAATGAGAAACTTAAAAACGATGCTTTATTGTAAATGCATAATTTTAAAATTTAATTATTGTTCCATACTATGTAGTAATATGCTAGTACTATCTTAAAAAACTTTGGAATTATTACTTTTAAATGAAGTTGCATTAAATGTGTACTAATCAAAGTTGTTTACTGTAATTTCTATTATACGTCTTTTCAGTGGCGAATCTAGGATTCAGGTCTGGGATGGGGCTGAGGTCATAAAAACTTTGTATCGTCGTGATGAATGTGAAACATCAAGGCTAAAGTAAACCAAAACGCTTTAACTTTACATACTTTACTCACCTGACAATAAGAATCATAAAAAACGATACAGTATTTTCGATAATTTAATAAAAATTGCAATGAAATAACTAGCCAAAAAGTGTCTTCGACCGTGTCAAAGCTACAAGTACGAGTAGAATGACTACAAAAATAGGAAAATTTCCGAGCCTGTCAAGCCAGAAAGTAATGTTGAAATATTTTCATTATTTTTAAAACGAGGGAAATTTAGAAAAAAACAGTTGTAATAATGTTAAATAAAGTCAAGAATTCTGACTTGTCTCTGGGGGGGGGCTGTAGTCCGATAGCCCCCCCTGGATTCGTCACTGCGCCACTCATTTATGCGTCGTTCTACGCCAGTCCCTTGAAAGACGTATAAACAGTGCTTTACTGTACTTCATAATCTGAATGTGCCCTGTTGAGATTTGCCTCTGATGAGGCATACACGCATGCCACCAAAAAAAGATATATTCCTTAGAAGATATTCTAAGGTCCAATTTATTTTTTTTAACCTTGGAGTGGGTGAAGCCAGTAGAGAACTGTCCTCTTTCCCCTCAACCATAAATATTTGAGTTTGTTGGATTTGCCAAATTCAGTGTTGGGTAAGAGTGAGATTGGCTACATATACAATCAATAATTTAAGCTGTAAGGATTATTTTTAAAAGATAACATTTAAAAACTGGACAAAGACAAGTTAGATTATGCAAAATTTATAGCAGGATATTGCGACACTAACTTTAGATATCCAGGCAGAAGTTCTTAGATTTTTATCCCGCTAATACAGAGGTTATGAGGAAATCAAAATTTTGTAGAACTATGTTTATATATCTGTTCAGTGTTTTTAGAATTTTCTTGGCTGCTCTAGTAAAAATTAGAAATTTGTTACAATATGTATAAATTCACTTTACCTTAATTCGGGGATGATTTTGTTCTCTGTATATTTAAATACCTTGTGTTTGGTTTGCAATAAACCGGACCACCAGCTATGTACCTGACTCTTAGTACTGTTTTTGGAATTCATAATGATAACATTATTTTATTGACGGGAGATCATTTTATAGTTATAAAATTAAAGTATATGTGCCTGAAGGAAGCAACCCAGCGAAATCTAGTTCTTGTTCCAGTTTCATTTTCATCATTCAGCATTTGTTTGATTTGAATCCTACGAATTTTCAGAATTTCCTTGGGTATTTTACCAAAATCTTGAAATTTCTTGCGAAGTGTATGAGCTAATTCATCCTCAGTTTGAGGATGATATTTTTTTCTACGTAGTGCTGAAATACCCTGTGTATGATTGGCAATAAACCAGACCACCAGCTATATACCTGACTCTTAGTTCTGTTTTTGGAATTCATCGTGATAACATTATTTGATTGATGGGATACCATTTTAAAGTCATAAAATTAGAGGATATATGCCTGAAGGAAGCAACCCAGTTCTGATTCCAGCTCACCTAAAGTGTTCTCAGCCCGAAAGGTTCCCAGAAAGGAAAGGATTTAGTGGTCACCTCTTTCAGCACCGGACACTAACAAAGCCCCTTTGATGTATGGCGGGGCCTTCTCCATTACATCCTGTAGAAAAGTGCTACGAAAACTGACCACTTACGGAGTCCCGCGGCCCTACGTGAGCCCATTACCCATTCTGATGGACTCGGGGCCCCATAATGACATTGGCTCGAGTTATGTTGATTTTTCCTTCGAGTTGCGTCGCGGAGGCGAAAAAGCGTTAATATTAGATGCGGATGCATCTTCCTCTATAATTTACGAGGCACTTGCCCGACGGCGCTCGCCAGAAAGGATGGTTTTTTTCGGGAAAACGCTCCATTTTCGCCTTCCCGGATAGGTCGGGGATGATTTTAGCCGCAACTGGATCTCGATTTGTGGAATAACGTCTTCGGTGATGCGGAAAGGATGGACAGATTTTTGCTGGCATAAAAATGAAGTTCTGGAGCACATATATTAAGTGGATTTTCTAACGATGGAAAAACAATATCTCTGTCGCAGTAAACAATTAAAAGTAGATAAGAGTGTGTACTGTTCTGTAAAAGTTTCCTGTGGATTTTACATTTTCAGTATAACTAACTGGTATACAGTTACAGAGCGATTAAAAAGAACGGAAACACAACTTAGTTTTCTAAAATAACGTAATTCAAAGCATATTGATTTGCACTTAACAATTACCAGCATAGCTTAATTTAGCATTAAAAATCCCTTTTAAAGAAGAATCACCCTAACATTTGAGATAAGCAAGAAAATCCACACTTCCTTTCAACGGTCAATGACAAAACTTCCCATCACATACCTTAAGAACCGAAAGTCGAGATATATCTGGTATTTTCTGGTAACGTATTGTAACTTGATTTCCTTTAGATATATGAACCCGCTTAAACTTGCACGAAATCAGCAAATACCACTAAATTGTCTGCTGAATTCGACAAAAAAATAACCCACCAATACGTGTTTCACTTAATTCAAACCAACGCTCATTCACCATGGTTACATTCATAAAGATTATCTTTAAATCCTTTCTGGAAGAAAGAGCATGTCATCAAAGATTTATTAGGGAAATAACAAGATTTGCAATAAACGAGGGTAAAATATTGATTTAAAAATTTTAAATAACATGTTGATAAAATTTTTAACAATTATTCGCCAGAATTTCATAAAAATGTATAATAATGTGTAGACAGTACTTAAAACTTCAAGAAACTGCGCAAGTTTTCCTAATTTTTCTACATTCGCAAAGCAAATACAACGCATCTGCATAAAAATTTCTCCTCTGTGATATTTCCGGGTCAGTTGTTAACCACATGAAATTGAATCACCTGTGGTCATCGCATCTGCTTCGTGTATTGATGAAAAATGGATTATCATGATAAGCATGTGACTATTTTAGCATTCTATTTGTTCTTCTTGTTTTTGGTCGTTTGATTTATCTAAAAATATATTCTATCAAAAGACAATTCAATTTGAAACGAGTGCAAAATATATGCCTTATGTAGAAATGACATAATTAAATGATTACCATTAATAATTAGAGATAAAGATAACACAAAGGTTGATAGAAGCATAAGATAATTATGTAACTATTATTAATAATTACATATATTATATTACATATATTATATTAAAATCTCGTTTTCCCAGTTTGTTTCTAGGTCATTGGATTCGACGTTTAACAGCTTGCCATTTAATCATAAGGATTTCCACCCGATTTTTTTTTCATTCGAATTACATACAGCTGAAAACTTTTGTACCAATTTAAAAGCTCTTAGTTGACGCGTATATTAAACATGTATAAAATTTTAAAAAATTCATTTTAAAATGTCAAACTTTATCACAACAGAAGCCAGTGTAGTATTTCATTGAAAAATAAGCATTTAAATTTTGCTTTCATTTTTGGCATCGAAGAAGCTTATTGGCATTTTTAATCATTATGTCATATCAATCATGTGACAGCTCATTTATTTATTGTTCCATGGTATTGTGATTTTAACTTTATTTAACGCTAGCCGCCTTCGACAACTTGTTTATTTCCCGAGAATATAATTTCAATTCAATCTCTTTGTAAAATTTGATATTCATGATTCCCTTAACAAAGTCATTTTAAACTTTAATTTGTGATAAACATTTAACCAATACTCATTTAGAGGCCTTGCACCTGTTATGTTCATTGTCTACATGAATGTCCCTAATGGAGTCAAGTAGTTGTCTGTGTCACGTTACATCTAATTGCACCTTGTCGACGCAAACTTCACTTTCTTATTCCTCATGCAAAATACGCATTTGATTTCAACATTAAATATTTTACGTCCAGCAGCATTGGGATTAAAAGGATTAAAACATGGTGATAAAAAGAATTAAAACATCTTTCAGCCTACTGGATGCGTTTCTTAATATACTATCTTAAAGGACTTTGTTTACAGATTTCACAGAAAAAATTGATGATATGAAAAAGAAAGTAAATTCCATAAATTTCACCAATGGAAGAGAAACACGCAATTAAATATGTTAAATATTTCCTTAAACAATGGAAACGGTTTTAATTTCATTACAACAATGAAAAGTATTGTTGTAAATTATGCCTAAAAATATTTTTAAAAATTTATTAAAATTAGAGAAAAAATTGTACAGAAACTTAATTGATACCGAAACTGAAAATTGTGAATGTAATTTTTTGCATTTTCAGATGGTGCAAAACTGATTCGGAAGTTATTAAGGAAAAACGCCAAAATGTCGCTAATTTTTAATTAATTAAAATCGCAAAAAACGGCTTGTGCCTGATTTCGTAATTCTAGGTCCAGCGGTGCGTCCTGTAGAGCTCCAACACACATAGAAACACACATATATTCTCCTTTATTATTAGTAGAGCTTGAATGTTTGTTTTTGATTTAACATAGCATTATAAAACTCATTCTATGTTAAAAAAAATTCAGCCAAAAGCACTGAATACTTAAAAGTAGCCTAATTTGGAGGAATTTACATCCTTTTGTTATATACTTCTTTCAAATGGATGCCCCGATGGTAAATATCATTTATCGATATAATATCGATGTATCTTTATAATTAATACCAGCAGTGGCGGCGATTGGGTGGAAAAAGTGTGGGGGCAAAAAATTTAGAGACATCTAAAAGAACCTGGCAGTATAGGGGGTAGACAACCAACTTTTAAAATTTAGTTACAAAATTAGTAAATTTTCTGAACACTTTTGCCTTTTTATAATTCTTACTTTTAGACAGCTAAAAATAAATAAAAAATTAATTTTCCCCTCAAAAAGTAGGGGGTGACTGCCCCCCTCGCCGCCACTGAAACCAGCTATCTAATGTTTATACTGTGAAGATTCCAGAACAGCTGTTCAAAGCGGCCTCGCAAAGTAGCCACCTGGACTGTCGGAAAGCTCAACAAAGGAGTATTCGCACAAAGAGCTGTTCTTCACGCCATATCTAGTGACACTTGGCACACAAAACCTTTTCGGAACTCCTAATTAAGAACGAATGATGGATGTCCGTTCTCAGTTGAACTGAGACGAGACTATCCATAGACCAGACCGCTAATAGTCAAGACTGTCACTGAACATAAATCAATCGCCTGGTGAAAGGAAGTCACTCACTGGCGGACGTCATCAAATTCTTAGCCAACCCTCACGAGTTGGGCGGACCTTGTTCCTGGGAAAACGAGGATTTAAGCTGCGGCGGGGGAGAAAAGGAGGGGAGTTGATATTCGATCGGCGATCATTTTTTTATCGGATTCCGCTCATAGGAGCGTATTTTTCTAGTGTTGGACCTTCGGATCGGTTTTAAAAAGGAACTTTGTCCCGTGCGACCAGTTGTGTAGCTGCGAGAAGCATCGTTAAGTGGTACGCTTCTGTTTAACTTTTTCATGAGAGCATAGCTCTCGTATCTGAACTGTGCTAGATTTTATTCAAGATGAGCGGATGCTCATGAGGACTTGTTGAACTTTCCAATAGATTTTAAGTAGAGCTGTTTCTCGATTGACTGTCATTTCTACCTGCAGAGGCTGTCTCAACACCATCCTGAAATTATGCTCACGTCTATGACTATTATGTATATAATTCATTACTTATTTTGTAATCCATAATAACCAAGATCCTTCGATTAACTTTAAAATAAAATCTATTAGAGTGATACTAGTCTAGCTGTTGATTTACGCTATCCTAAGTCTCTACACGTCACAATACTAATAAAGCAAATCTTTAAACATTATGAGAAATGATTCTTCATTTATTAATTATCTTTTAAGATATTTATTTCTATTTTTCTTAATAATAAATAAGAACATTGTACCATAATTTGGTTAACTAATTCGAACTCTTTACCGTCCTTTCATAGGGAAGAGTCGTCGAATTTGGACCGGTATCAAAACTTCAATTCTATTAAATATTTGGCCCTTAAAATAGGTAAATTATGTTGTAACGATGTAAATGGAGTGTATGAAATCATTTTTGAGAGAAAGCACTACGTGGTTACGGCTAAAGAACGAGTGTTAAGATTTAGGAAACACATCAATTAATTGTTTTAACAAAAGACGAAAAGCCCTTACGCTGCTTTAAATTAAGTAGGAAAATATATTATTATATCCTCAAATAAGAAATTTTGTTACAGTTTACTATAATAATTTTATTAAAATTGTTGAAAGATAAGGTTAAGGGAATTTTGTTATTTATTTCTTTCAAAAAGTTGCCTAGATTGGACCAATTTCACAAACAATTGCTTAAATTGTATTCTTTAAAACAATGGCACTATTAACTTGAACTAGACGAATAGACTAGAAAGCAGTTGTAATCACTAGTAGTCTTCACAAATTTAAAGTGGAATAAGCCAAAGCAAAGAAAAAACGATAAAATGTCTTTAAAGACGTCAAATGTATTTTCAAAAAGAGCAGAAACTAAAGTTAAGTATTTTTGAATCATCGAAGTGAAGAATCGAAGAAAGAAGAAGAAATGATATAGTGCATAAAATGTCATACTTGTGTTCATACATTGTATGCCGGTTTGAATTTGAGAATCAGAAAATATTTTTGCTTTAATTTGGCTTAAAGAAATTGGTGGTCCAATTTAGGACACTAGTGGTCGAACCTAGGAAACCAGCTTCCTTAATTCGACCGATGACACAACTTTAAAGTCTTTTTTTCCTTTAAAGTGTATTTCATAAAAAGTTAATTACATTGTTCTGAAGATAAATAAACTATAAAAAAATGCTGCTATTTGTTTTTCATTAAAATTAGTATTTTCTGTATTGTTAAAATTCTGTATTGTAAATTGTACACTAAAAAATGTCCAGGTGGTCGAAATTTGGCAACCCTCCCCTAACACTTTGAGATATTTCTGATCATTTGTATCCAGCTGTATATATTTTACTAGCAACTATAATGATGCTTAAAGGATAAAATTTGCATTCCTCGAGAAGCAATTCCCATATAGATAAAGTCAATGCCATTTTTAGAAAAAAAAAAGAATAATTTTATCACTACTTTTAGTTTTTTAAATGGTAAATGGTGAAATTTTACAATCTCCTTAGAAGTTTTTATTTATTCTTGAATGCTCCAGATCATATTTGTTACACTTTTTAGTTATCTTTAAAATAGTTAATATGAAAAAAAATTGGAAATGTTCTTCCTCAAATCTATGTATATAAAACGCTAAGGTACGTGGCTCAGAAAAGAGATTATTTTCTCTTTTGCCGATGGCAACGATCGGTTTGTTTAGAAAACAAAACCGGTAGCCATGTTAGGCATAACTTCATAAATATAACCTACTACTATATTCAATCTGGTGTAAAACAACTTTTTCTCGAAAAAAATGGTTTAAGACGTAACGTTCACGATACTTCTTACAATATAATGAAACTTTGGATGGAATTATTCTAAAGAGATCAGTTAGAAATGAAGCAGATGGGCTTAGGCGAGCCATAGAATGTTCAGATCAACCAAGGGAAAATCGTTTTAAATTCACAAATTGAGGTGGACATCATTGAGTCCACCAGACAAACAATTCAATCAAACATACAATGTAGCCAACATTGTATTTGGGGTGCTTTTCCGTTATACGCACACCACATTTTTGTCTTGGCGAATTTTCTTGGAGCACTCTGTGCCTGGATCGCCACCTTGGCTCAAATTCTTTCTTGACGATAGTTGACGCACGCTGTATTTTTCGCTAGCTAAAACGTCAGGAGCCAGAATGCGCCAATTTGGCCGAAAATGCATGGTGTGCATATAACGGAGCGCAGATGCTCTGCCCGGGATCAGCTAGTTTCTTGGATTCCATTATATTAGGACGTTGCTTATAGCATGTGGTCTAAAATGATTCTGTCTGTGTTTTATGTAACCAGAAGTTCAGAATTAGCATTAATAAAAATCCCTTAACCTTTTGCGGCGCAAGGCATTAAATTTTTTGAAATATGATGAGAAAACACCATGAATGGATTTAGTTTATTGTCTAGACATAGAATCAACAAAATTTAAAAAAAAAACTTGCTTTATTCCGTGGGAGTCATCCCCCTTCGGGGTCACCCCCCTCATATGAGAACTCCCTTAGATACAGCCACCTTGATACACTCAACAAATATTGTAGAATCTTACAGAAAATCATAAATTAAAACTTCAAGAATATTGGAGAAAACTTTTTGAGTTAATTTGCTAAAATTGTAGACGTCTAGAACTGAAAACATTTCTTATCTCCGAGTTAAGGAATTTTTCCAAACTTCATCTCTAATAATTCCTATTCCGAAACGAAATTTCATAAGGCTTCTATATACATTCTAAAAGGAGTACCATTAGCCCTATCATAAACTTATTATTTTCCATTTGTAGTTGAATTTAACGGTTGAGAAGCGAATGAAATTAGGTGTGCCATCAGCTGGCACACTGCGCCGCGAGGGGTTAAAGGCATCCAAAATAATATTTTTACTGATAATTCGTCTCTGGTTTTTTTATTATTATTATTTCGTAATTTTGATGTTTCCCGGCAGAATTTCGGAAAAAATGATTTTCAACCCATCTTGATATTCAAATATTGTATATTTAACGATGTCAGTTTGGTTTCTGCACTTTCTCAAAAACATTTGCTTTGTTTCCTTCTTCGTAGCGGCGAGAATCTGCACACAAACAAATGTAATGATTTAAATTTTTAATCTTCTTTAAATTAATTCTTTGTAACGCCACCAACAAAGACAACCAATAGGGATTCGTAATGATATAGTCAAACAACGAATAAAAGACATTAATAACACAACCAATCAGCTCTATTTAAAATGAAGTGATGGTTCTGAAACTTAGTGATGTAATGTGCGAATGCTCTACTCTAACAGTTTGTGACCCTAGAAGTGGTTGCTTCATAAAATTTCTGACGACTCTTTGTACTTTTATGGAATGAGAATAGAATTATGAATAAAAATAAAACTATGAAACTAGTGTAATTATTTAGCTCACTTTAGATTATGGCGTGAAAGTTTCATCTTGCCGCCTTTATTCGACTTTAACCGTCACCATGTTTTTCTTTTCAATGTCGGTAGGGTAGTAAGAGCCAACTGAAAAAACAAACTTTTTTACGAAAAAATGTCTAAGTTCAAGAAGAAACCTGAATCCGAGGGTCAGGAGAGTGATTTGCGGATGCCATGAAACTTGCAACCGCAAAGGGGCGTAGTAGCCTAAAGTCTAATAACGGCCTTGGGGCCGCAGGGTCTTGGCCCGAAACCCGATGCCACCAAAACTCCGCCGTGTATGGGGCCTGCTGCACGTAAAATCATACGCAGTGATCAAACGCCCTCCCACTAATGTAGCGCGGAAGTTTGGTGAGGGGAGGGGGTGCCAGCTCAGACGTCGTCCTCGTCATCTGACCGCGGTTTAGAATTAAGAAGTGCGTCCCAAAATAACCCTCGTGTTGTTTCAAAACGGGATGTGAACGAATGTTAATATAACTAAACTGAGCTCATTTCAATTTCAAGTGTTTTGGAAAATAAATTGTTTGAAAGGGCTGCATCCGGCCATTGCGGTGCGTTTAGATGTACGCTGCTAAGAAGAAAATTTAATTAAATAACTAATAACTAATTGAGATTAAATAATTAATATCATAACGATAGAAATGTAAGAAACTTTCTTTCTATTATTGTAATTTCGCTACAGAATCAAAATATATCCTTTGTAGCCATAAAAATTATTCGTTTTTATTTTAAACCTTGTGTTTTTTTAGTGTGGCCCATACTACTCGACATATTTAATTTTTTGTAAATTATCGACTTAAAAATTAGTTGTCATGTGTAATTTGCATAGCTTAGATAAATTTGTTTAATGTAATCATCATGAAGTAAAGTGTTCGAAGAAATGTTTTGAACAGTTATAGCTCATTCCAACAAACAATATAAATTTTATATTAAATTTTCTTTAAGTGGCCCATACTACCCGCTGTTCCCCTATTAAATAACATGCATAATATTTTTCCCTGGTTAATTGGTACATGAAAAAGAGACTTTTCTTACAAGTCCTTTTTTATGCATTTTTATTGTAAGTGAAAAATTATATACACAAGAAAAGTACCTTCTCCCGTTGACAGATGTGGTATTATTAACAAATTATTTGATTTACAAAAATGTACAATTTGGTGTACAGACTAGATACCAAATTTCTTTCATTTAGACCGTTTACATTTTTCAGTTAACGTATTTACATACAAATGAACAGAGAAACACTTAGAAATAATAGGTACCAAAATTTTTTTTTCTTTCTTTTGACTCAAGAAAATCTAATGTCAAATACAGTAGAACCCTCGGGAATCCGAACTAACTGGGAACCTCTGTTCGGATTATCCGGGAAATTCGGTTAAATACTCTCGATATACCAAATGCAGTAGAGTATTGACTCTGGGTGCTCTGTGAAGGCGTACGGAAAGAGCTCGCGGCGATGCGCACGGTGCAGTGGCAAACAAGTTGAGGGTAAAAATAAGATATCTGAGTTAGTTTCTACTGCATTCATTCTTAAAGACCACTTCAAACACTTCTTTTAAGTTAGGAAAAAACATTAGCTTCGTTTCTGATTCGTAATTGTTATTATTTTTCCTTCTCATTTTTCAGTAAAAAATTTTCAGAAAATTAAAAAAGGGTATTCGGATTTCCGGGGTTCTACTGCATTATCAAAATCTCAAGGTCGAAATTTTTTACGGTTACAGTACTTTTTATGTGTATTTCGTATACGAGAAAATAAAAATTTGGAGGAATGTCAGATTTTCACAAAGGCTTCCACTAACAGAGCTAACAAAAAGTTATCACTCATCACAAATCAGTATCCCTGCTGTTCAAACTTCCGCCCCAGCGCAGTGCGAGCCTTTCGAGTATCCTTGACAGTTGCGTGTTGTTCTTGCCGAAGGAGGCCCACTCGGAAGCGGTGCGTGATTCAATCGAGATGATTATAGAAAGCAATTAGCCTGAGTTAGCAATTATGCGTGCAGAGGAACAAAACAATTCGCACCCGATCTCATTGTTGGAATGGCTCCTCCATAATTCAGACCGCAGGAGCCTTAAAAAGAAGCCTCCTTTTTCCACGGTCGGGGCAGAATGCGAAATGAGCAAAAGGTTTGCACTCGCTCATTTTTGAAAGACGTTTCCCTTTCAATGTTACAATGGAGCCTCGAAAATCCGGACTCGTATAAAGCAATCCGATTTTCGAATAGTTTTATGCAAATCTCGTGGCTTTGTTAGCCATTTGACTGTGTGATTTTTTAAAATTTCTATTTAGATGCAACGTTTGCAAACGTGTTTAAATACCGTTGAGCCAAGCGGGTTGTTATTTATATGCAAAGTTTTATTAGTATAATATGATCCAACGCAATAAAAATACTAAGTAAGTCACATTAGCCTCTGAAAATCGTAGGATGCAGCAGAAAATAGACTTGCTTCCAACCCACGGAAATCGCAGGATACGTTATCAGAGGGTTAGAATGGGTTTTTTTATTTCATTTGATACTTGGAAGTTTGAAATCATGCGTTTCTTTTCGACTCTTTAGTAAAGAAATTGCGTAGTTCGAAAAATTTCTATAAGGATTATTTTTATCTCATGATTGAGTCATCCAGATATTTGACGTCCGAATTTTCAATGCGCTGCATGTAAACTTTGAAGAATCCTGCGACCCCATTTTAGAAACTCTCAAGGAAATCTCGTCCGTTTTATATTATTATTCTTTTTGAACTGAACTTTTCCCTTGAAACTAAAACTATTTCCATTCACAAACAAAGAGATAAAAAAAACCTTCACTAAATTAAACAGTTTAACGAAAAAGGAATAGTTATACAAAACAACAAAAGTTAATCGTGAGACATGGGCTACTAAAAATTCCAACAGCTTGTCAGTACTTATAAGATTTATCAACTTTTTTCATTTCTTAAAACAGAGCATAAAATAAATTTAAATGATTTCGAAATCGTTTTTATGGAATTACTACAGACTAAAAATTAGTTATAGCTCCTAATTAAATATAATAAACTTAGTATCAACAATAAAATCGCAATAAATTGAAAACAGATTGTTTCCTGCTTTTTTAATTAATTAAAAAGAATTTTATAGCAATCAGAGAAATAAGCGGTACTTAGCGCTAAATTTTTGTTTTGCGAGGTTTTTATCACTGTAACTTTATCATACGTTTGTTTTCTTCCTTATTTTTCTTTGGTTTTTATAAAACGAAATTTTAATCATCTTAAAACTTAAGACAATAAATAGAATTTATTACTGATATTGCTCCTGACTGATTAATTTGACTAACGGCTTATTTTGAAATTATTCGAGGACTATTTTAACCGAAGTCAGATGACGAGGACGACGCCTGAACCGGCTTATCCTCTCCTAACTTCCACCAGACCAGTCTTATCCATTGGGTTAATTGGGCTGTAGCCCAGGAGAGACATTTGTCAAAGGGAGTCTAAAAATTAAAATGCTGATCTTATTTTAACTTTAAAGTTAAAAATATATTTAATTATGATTTTAAGTATTTTAAAAGAAAAAAAATATGCTGAAGACTTGTAACTAGACGACTATCGATTTTGTAATGTTGAATAAACATCTATGTCAGCAAAAAAGTTTTCATACAGAAACACACACACAATCAATGAGAAAATTCTAAACTATGCATGTAATAGAATTACCTACACTATATGGCCAAAAGTATCCGGACACTTTAAGATTTTCACATTTTTTAGAATTTCTCCGGAAAGGATTAACTGACTGCCCTTAAACTTCGACCATGTGAAGAATAGACTGTAACTCGCATTTTGGATTGAAGATTTGGTTCTAAGGGCAATTAGGGGACCGTCTATAAACTGATGAAGACAAAAATTATTTTGGTCCACCCCGCTTCACAGAATACTGATAACAAGACGAAACTTTCAGAAATGATTATGTTTAATGTGCATAACATTTACAGGAATTTTTGTAAGTTCGTAGTTTAAGGGCAGTCAGTTAATCCTTTCCGGAGAAATTCTAAGAAATGGGAAAATCTTAAAGTGTCCGGATACTTTTGGCCATATAGTGGACATTATCAATGATAAAGTATTTAGCTTCACGCTGATGTCTAATATCATAGTAGGGCTTCAAATTTTGTTTTTTAATCACCACTCAAATCCCTAGTTATGTTTCTGATGGGGCACCAAACTACTCTAGCGCAGGGCGCTCACATTTGTTAAGACGGCTCTGTCTTCCACACCAGCAGGAGGATTTTCACCAGATCCGATGGTTCATCAAATCCGCTTACACGGTTCTTGGTGAAACAGAGTCTCAAACTCGCGGCCTGTTATATTCCCAAGCTCTATTATTCCACTTTTTCAAAAAAGAATGAATTAAGTATGATAAAATGGATGAAATATGAAAGAAAACACTATTTCTGAATTTTCTAATTAAGCTGATTAATTAACTTTAATTGGAATTAATTATCTTTTCAATTAGAAAAATTATTTTTATTAGACTTGTACCTTTTATAGCAGAAAAAGGTTTTTAAAAAATGCACTGTTTAGGTATCCCAAGGTTTAGGTTAAGCATCCCAATAAAAGGGCAATGGCAGGTAATGGGTTCAAAGAAAAAAAATTAACTCATAATCATGTTCTTCCTTCAAACTTCTCGCATGGTATAGTATATTCAACAGTATGGCTTGAGTCTTTTTATTCAATTTGAAGGTATCCTTAAAAAGGTTGAATTTAAAAATAACAAATACAAATGAAATTTGCGTTTGTTGCAGAAAGTTAGTTGCGATTTGTTAAAATAAAATGTTTTGGCCTATGGAGAAATTATGACCTCGAGCAACGTCGGTTATTTAATCTGGTTCAAAATAAAAGGATAATCGTTTCCATACAGGGCATCATAAAACTATACCTTTCATTCAAAAGGGATAAAAAAAATTTTACCAAATTAAATCAGACAGGAAGATTAATAGTAATTTTTTTATCAAAGTAATTTCCGTTGAATAGCTTTCAAAAAGTGAAGAAATTTCTCGCCAACTTTATTTGAATCCTTTTTTACTATAATATTTCCTGTTCGAAGAATTGTATTTTGAATAGTTTACATCTCACAAAATATCATCTGAACTCATTCAAAATATTTACAACTCTTACAAAATATAAATAGATAAGTAAATTTTGTTAGATTTCTGCTATCATTTTAATAGAATTCCTTTATTTTTACATTTCGCGTTCAGTATTCTCCTATGCATATTTAACTTCTCGTGCACTTTTATTCAGAGCTCATTGTTCAAGTGAGGTTTCTTCTTTTACATGTATTGCCACAAGTCGAAAATAAACTCAAAGCAAGAAATATAACGCCTGAATTATACTGGGATCGTGAGACCAATTTATTTCCTCCTTATTTATTTACTCCTCCTTCTTTCAAGCAGAAGGAAGACGATAAAAAGCGCTCTGCATTTCTTCAAAATTCACGCCGAGTGCCTTTTATTTGTCGCTGCAGAGACCTTCCATTAGAAATTCCCGCTTTCGAATAGAACGAAAGAATATCGTTTGGCGAAAGGGAAAAAAAGAAAGAGAGCGAGGGGGAAGGGGGAGGAGATGCATTCTGAAAACAAAAGAGGATTTTAAATTTCGTCTGACCTCAACAAAAATGCCTACACATATATAGAAAGATAAAAAAAAATATATATATATACTGGATAGAGGGGGCTAAGAATTCGAACCCTCCCTTTTATCTAGATGTAACAAATATGAGATGTATATAACTACCAGGAGAGTTCCCTCTTCCATTGGCACTATCGCGGAGTTATTTCACTCCTCCCCCATCTTTTTCTCCTCCACCCCCTCCTCTATATTATGGCCTGTTATTATTATTATTATTATTTTCTCCTTTTTTCTCTCTCTCTTCAGCTTATTCCAGAAGATAGCCACGCTCAATATTTCATGCTATTCACGGTATTCCATTTCTTGGAGAAGCAGTTTCTATTTGGCCCAAAACGAATCCTTGGGGAGCCTGGCGCCTTTTTCGCCAAGAATATTGTGTTACCAGTACCGAACACTGCGGCGGCAAGGCATCGGCTGATATACCCACCGAAGGAAATTTGGCGTCAAAATAATAATAAAAAATGTATTATGGAAGAACACATGTGGTGGGGGTCTCTCATTTTTTTCCTGACCCCCGGGCTCGGCTAAAAGGACGGGAGGGGGTTGCAGAGAGAGGAAATAGACTCTTGTAACCAACCACGCGATGGCCATCGTGAAATATAGCATTTCATAATGGAATTACATCATCCTTCATTTTGGTTTTTTATTTTGATGATGGTGCTATTACTGGGAGAGGGAGAAGTAAGGTATATGTTTGATGCGGAAAAAAAAGGCTCGTTTTCTTTTTTTGTAACAATAGAGAGAATCCAACAGAATTGTCCTGGATTAACTTTGTAGTTTTTGAGAGCTATTACGTATGTTTCCAGCTTCAGAAAACAACTCGACAAATAACCTGATTGCCATCATCAAAAGTAGCTTGCTTGTTGGTATCTTGAAAATTATTGTTCATCAATCTCGATCAAAATTTAAATAGACGGATTTTCCGCGTGTGAACTTTAATACTGTATAAAGTGCATAAAAACGTTTGAATATTTGATCTGTCTGAATCTTCTATATAAAAAAAACTAGTGTATAGAATTTTATAACAACAAGCTTTTATCCACGTATTAATATTAATAAATACATATTATTATAATGAATAGAAAATTAAAATACTCATAGAAGACAAGGTTTCTATCAAAAATCTGGAAGTCAAAACGAAAAACGTAATCTTGTGGCGCTGATATAAATACTACAAGTGAATCAGAATATTGATTATATTTATAATATATCAGTAAACCAGTGCGACATTTTCGCACGTTCAACCTCCCCCTCATCCCCCCTAAAATAAACTGATTTAGTTATTTATTGGGTTTTTAAAATTAAGTACTCAGCGAATTATATACACAAAATAGCAAAGACAGTTTGATGATGTGAATATATTTACAATACTTCTTTGAATGTAATATTGAATGTCATAATGTTATCATCTTGAATTTTTTGTTTGTAATTTTCGGTAATTGTTACAAAAATATTGTTATATTTAGTGACTCCTGAAGAGGCTACATAAAATTGTTCATGAGTAAATACAGCATCTGACAAGCATAATCCAGCTCTTTTTATACTTCCTTGGATTAGAAGCATTTTCTGTTGTGAATTGTAATTGCACATCTGGAGTATTATGTTTGACAAATGTGAATATTCGTCCATAAGGATTGTGATATACAGTAGTACTTCGATTAACCGTCACCGTCCGGATCAGGGCTGTGACGGATAAGAGAAATTTCTTAATACATATGTATAGTAACGTGATTTGACTGCTGGCTTGGAACGAAAATGAAAATAAGATCCTTTAAAAGTGAATAATACATACATACTGCATTCAGTTTTACAAAACGATCCATATGGACTTTAATATAAGTGTATTAATATACAGAAGTATTGTGAAACTATAAACTTATGTTTTTATACGATGACGGATAATAGTAACTGACGATTAAATGAGTGACGGTTAATCGAAGTTTTACTGTGCTGCCATCAGGGAGACACAAATGTTCAAAATTTCGGAAGTCAAGTACATTTGAAAGTGAATGCAAAATCGATTACAAAATTCGATCTTTACAACCATCAAACTATAAAAAGTCAGGCTAAATAAAAGAAAGTATTTTCCAAACGCATTTTCTTCCATACTCTTAACAAATTAAGAGAACGACATTGAAAACGATTTAAAATATAGAAGTTGTCTTAGGGGGGCCCTTGCCGTATAATTATTATAAATTTATAGAAGTAAGATTTATTTATTACCCCAAAGAATACTGTTACGAAAATCGTCCGGCGAGTGTACGGTGACAGCAGTCCAACAAGGAGGATAATGGAGAATCGCGCTTTATTCGCGAATATTCCGGAAAGAACAAAGCGCAGGAAACAAAAAAAACAGCACTGGTACAAATTAGGAGCACAGACAGACAGCAAATCATTAATAATAGCAGTAACAGCACTTTCATTACCGCTCGGCGTCTATCAGCTTTCCAGCTCGAACTGCGGACAAAACTCCAAAGAGACTTCAAGACTTCCAACACATTCCAAAGACATTCAAACACACACTCGTCTCAGTACTTCCGGGTATTTATACCTCTTCCGACAGGATGAGACGACACATCGAATCATCTAGTACATTCTCTATATCTCCATTCCTTATAGAGATAGGATCAAAATTCAAGCATATTAGAAAACCTTCTTTCTCTCGCCAAATAGTCGCTAAGGTCAGGGGGTATTGCATAGGTCTCCCCCGGTAGCTAGTTAGAACCTCTGTAAATCTCTCTTCCCAACAATAAGGCTGATATGGCAGGAAAACAACATAGCAGTTTTGTAACAATACACAGGGGAGAGTGGGGCAAAACGGGATACTTTGATTTTGGCGTTATTAATTCTTCTTTCTAGTGGACAAATACTGAATTATTCTCAGCCCTAGAGAAGAATGGTGAACCTAGTGACGGGGTGTGCATTCTGCTTGGATTACTGGTTAGCAGTTACAGATCTGCACGTTTTAGGTTCAGTTATGCAACTGAACACATGCGTGTGTTTGACAGTTAAACTTCAGTTTAGTTTAGTTATATTACGAGGGCTATTCTGAGACGGACCTCGTAATTTTGAACCTCAGTCAGATGACGAGGAAGACACCTGAACGGCATCCCTCTCCAGACTTCCGCACCACACCAACGTGAGGACGTTTGGTCCTTCTACGAATGATTTAGCGCGCAACAGGCCCAAAACACGACGGATCTTCAGTGGAATCGGGTTTCGAACCTGGAACCCTCCGACAACAAAGCCCAGACCTTACCATAAGGCCACCGCGGCCTTCAGTTAAAGTTCAGAGTATATGCTTTAACACAAACTACTGCCTAATTAAATATAAGAAAAATATTAATTAACTGTAAAACTAAGAACACTAATTAAATAAAAGATGATATTATATTACATTGAATCTTGGTCGAGAACTGGATTAAGATGAAATATTTTTATTTAAACTAAGTATACAAGCTACAAAGACTTCAATATGTAAGACGAACACTGTATCTTCAGAAAATAATCTTATTTAATATAAAATTAAATTACTTGAGATGATTTTAAAAATGGAATGGACCCGTTCTAGCTCACGTTTTCATGCTTCCGGCTGGCATTATCAGATGGACTGTGATTTTACCCAGAACCAAAACAGAAAGATAATTCACAGGGATGAACTGAGATAAATTTTTAAAAATTCAGACCAGTTTGGAACTTTACTATCAATATATAGAAGAAAATTCGAATGTAATATGTCGTATATTTGCTATCGAGTAGGCTCGAAGTATTTTAGATTTCTTTCGCGGAACTGGAGAACTTATTCACCGTGCAGTCAGGATATTAAATTCTGGTTTCATTTATGTGTTGAAATTTCAAAATGCCTGTTTGACAGACTTTAATATTTTATTCGTACTACTGGAATGAAATACAAAAAAAGAGAGAATATATATGGATTTTACTTTTTTTCTGAAATCAATGGATTCTTCTTTATG
Source organism: Araneus ventricosus (assembly GCA_013235015.1). NCBI lineage: Eukaryota > Metazoa > Arthropoda > Arachnida > Araneae > Araneidae > Araneus > Araneus ventricosus. The sequence goes on from BGPR01000179.1 coordinate 1,061,012, forward strand.
AATATCTAAAAATGGCATATATTTCAAATAATGCAATTATAAATACAAATTATACTCTACGTCACAGCAAATAGCGAAATTATAGGTAATTACAGGAAGTTGTAAGTAGTATTAATAAAACAATTTATTAAAATAGCAACTATGATAGATAGTAAAAGTTAACAGATTTCTTACGCAGAAAGGTCTTCAACGACACGTCCCATTATACTGTTACAAAAATCGTCCTATATGTGTACGATGAAAACAGTCCAACAAGCAGGATATTGGAGAATGGCGCTTTATTCACAAATATTCAGGAGAAAACGAAGCACAGGAAACAGGAACAATAGCTCTTATACAGATTAGCAACGCAAACTGACAACAGCTTACTAGTAATAACAGTAACAGCACTTTCGGATTTAGCAACACGAACAGTCAGCAAATCACTAATAATGACAGTAACATCACTTTCAATAGCGCTCAGTTCACCGGCTTTGCAACTCGCACTGCAGACGAAACTCCAAAAGTCATCCCTCCTTTCGGTTGCCTCCGTTTATATACCCTTGCTCGACTGGTCATGACGTCACATGGAATTATCTAGTACATTCTGCATATCTCCTATCCTAACCTTGATATCGAGAAAGTGAACGCATTTTCGGGAATCTTCGATTTGTCGCCAAAATTGTCACCAAGGTCCAGGCCTGGCCGCTGCCGGTCATTCCACACTTACCCCTGTAAAACTCTCTCTTCCCAACTATAAGAGTAGCGAGGCAGGAAAGCAACATTACATCTTTGTAACAATACACTTGTATCCAGGGTAAGATTTACATATTTCTACGCCAAGGCCAAAGCCTATTCTGCTCCCCCTCTTAAAATAGTTAACAAATAATTTTCAATTTAATATACAATAGTTTATCTTTGAAACATATAAGCACTTAATATAATCTTTATAATCTTTGAGCCACATTGATTTTTTAATTCAAAATAACTACTTATGAAATAACACAATATTAACACCCGCAAAAATACTTCATCGAATTTCTTGAAATCGTCTGAAATGCCTATTACAACCTCTCCGTTCGCGCTTTAGTGCGTGAATAGGTTTGAAGGGTCATTGAAGTGGACAGATATTATTAAATCGATTTCAATGCAATGAAGTGCATAGCAAGAGACATTAAGGTCCACACAGAGGACTGTATCGCTCATTATATTTAATATAATATGTTCAATATATTTAATGCGCCCCCGTGACGGTTGCGCCCTGGCCATGGCCTAGATTGGCCCTATGGGAAATCTGGCCCTATATGTATCTCAGAACCGACTGTTAGTTTGAGATATTTTTTAATACCTTATAAAAACAAAAGAACAAGTTTTTTCTTTAACTGAAACAGTCTATCTCTAAATAGGTTGCTAACTTATGGTTAATGGATGATCACTTTTACAATTCACTTTGTAAATTCGTAATTCGTTAATCTTAAGAGTAACTGTTTTTTAATAAAAATAATGAAATTTATAACTACAAAATTCGAACTCTTTTAGCCCTGATTCCTCTATATAATACCCCGTTTGTTTATTTTTTCCATTTCCTCCTGTCAGGAGTGAACGTAACAATATCCTTCAGCACGACTTCTCCGCAGATCACAATTCTTTAAAAAGTTACTAAAATTAGACCTAACACCGTTCAAAGGTAACTTTTTGCATTTTAAAAATCATTTTCGTGCGTTAATTCTTTCGGACGTTTATTGGCGAAAAAGTGGCCGAAAACAGCGAAATTTGTCTTGATTCTTAAATAATTGAAATCTGAATTAAAATTTGCAAAAAATGGCCTCGAGGTGCACATATTCAGCATTTAAAGTATTCCAGCACCAAATTTGGTAGCTCTAGGCTCAACGGTCTGGTCTGGAGATCGCTAACAGACACACACCTAGAAAGACTTTTATCTTTATAGAAATGGGTACAGACTGTTCCAGTAAATTCCAATTTTTAAGGAATGTACCAGTAAATTCCAATTTTTAAGGAATGTATCAGTAAAATTCCAATCCTTTCCCTTGCAGTCAAAGGACATCCTTCCATGCCAACTTTCGCAGGGCCAGTTACAAGTCTGACAGTTGCCAAAGGAAGAGACGCCACGTTGAAGTGCGTCGTGGATAACCTAGGAGACTACAGGGTAATAGCATGGCTTTCTCATCTTTAGATTTAACTCAATTGTTTATCTTATTCAGTTTCGATGTAATATTGTTAAAAGTAAATTACCTCTTATCACTTTCTGAAATGTTATATTGAAACGCGCCAATGTATTTTAAACAAAGGCATAGAGATCTTTATTTTCTTTTTGTTTCGAATCTACATGATTTTATTCAAACAGCAAATTAAGCCTATACTCTGTATGTAGAAATTCAGAAATTTTAGAGAGGGAATCAAAATTTATGATTACATTCATAAATATTTTATATAAAGCAGCACTTAGAAATTCAATCAACTTATAAAAATTACCTCAAAAGAAAGAGGCATAAAGAGAATAATTTTAAAACTTAACAGAATGTTGAGAGGGAAACATGTTGCGGTGCAAGATTAATTATTTTTCTACTAAAAAAAAAACTTCCCTCTGAAATAGGCCTAAGCGAGATAATATATACGTAAAAACAATCGACGGGAGGCTGTCTCTGCGGAACGGCCGCTGGGATTGAGGAGCGTAGACTTACTTACCTTATTCAACTGTGACTTTCTGTGACTAAAGTAGTTCTATGTGACTATTAACACTGTAGTGACTATTAGTCTTTACTACTTTGCAACTCGACTGTGACTAAACCGTTATTCCAAACTCTAAAATTCTTTTTACAATCTTCAATGACCACCTTTCTTTGTTAAACGAAACTAAACCAACTCTCTATGTTATTTGGTTGAGGAGCTATAAGCGTTAAACTTGAGTGCGAGAAGCGTCATAATTTTTTCCTTTCCCGACGCATCATTAGACCATTATGGAGAGACGTAAGACTGCGTCAAAATTATTCAACAGAAAAAAGTAGAAATACAAATTTAATAAGAAAGTTCGGATTATCAAATTTATTTACATAATTCACATGATAAATAGAGATAGAAATTTTATTAGGCTTCATTTCAATCTAAACAATGCATGAATAGTTGTGCACAACGCATTTCTTGAAATATGAAGTAAAAATATATTGCTTATTTTTGTGAACTTATTGATTTTTTAGATGTAACTTTATAAGTTAAAAAAAAATTGAAGTTGCAACCCGATAACTTACAACTGTACAATTCCAAAAATTTGGCTTAAAAAAGGTGATCCAAATTAAACTGGAAGTGTTTAGGTACCTCCTATTTCCAAAACTATAGGCTAGGTCAAAACTAAATTTTGTATACATACTCTCCAAAGTACACGTTTCCGATTTCAGAAGGAAAAAAAATACTTAATATATTGACCGTTGGTGTGGTGGATTGGCTCTGCTGTGGAAATAAGTTGTTTATTTTTGAAAAGTACCTGTAACATCTTTTCTTTTAAAAGAAAATGTGAACTTTAAAACTGAAATAACATGACAGAAAAGGAATCAAAGAGTTAGGCATGCAATATCCTTTGCGAATGTGGAAGGAAAATAAAAATAAACCACAAATTCACGTGCAGTAACATGTTATATCATAATATCATTTCATAAACCACAAATTCAAGTGGAATAACATATTATATTTTAATATCATTGCATATATAGTTCGATATGTTCTCTATCACTTCGGTCTAAAAATTGCATACGCTGCACGGAAGACTCAACAGCAATATGCAATTCAAATTAACGTGTTATGAAATTCTGCATTTAAGACAGATGAGTTTTCAATATCACTTTGATAAACTCTGCTCTTTGAATAAGACCACAGCCAAAAGTCACAGGGGTTGGATTGGGTGAGCAATTTGGCCAAGACCTTTGGAATCATCTGCTTATCATTCTGCAGCCCGAAAAGCTTCTCCATGGAAACTTTGAACACGTAAAGTGAGAGACATGAAGTGGTGTTCCGTGATATATACAGATGGTGATGTCCAGACAATTGCAATGTGCAGCAATGGAATTTTAAAAAATTTGGATCACAGCTGCATATTTAACACCATTTACAAAGCATGTGCGTTTGTTGTTGCTTGTTCAATAACTGAAGTTGCAATTTCTTCAGCTCTCTGCATTCCAAATGACTTTCGACCCCGAACATGTTTCACTGCGAAAGTTGCAGTTTCTTCAAAACGCAAAATCATCTACCGAATGTTTATAGTTGTAAGTGATGCACGGGGCGCGGCAGAAGCGTTATTGTTACTCTAGCAAAACAGTTAGATGAGTAACGCTCGATATGGCAAAATAAATGAAATGTTTAATGGAAAATTGCTTCATGCTCTCGTTATGTAGGCAGAAGAATTTCTACTAGGCAAATTACTGGTACCGCAGCGTCATTTTCCCCCATAGGCCAAAATATGAACTTTTTTTTAAAAAAAAAATAGAAACCGCTTACTAAGGAGAGTATGTGCACAAAACTTGGTTATGAACCAGCCTGTAGTTTTTGCACAGGAAGAACCCAAATACCTTCTGTTTAATTTCGATAATCCTGTAGATTGCAGAATTAGAAGCCTGCTAAAAATAAAGAGTTTCAAGAAATCTGATGTACTGTACATCCACATTATACATTCTTATCATACAGGGTGTCCAACAAAGGACTCCCTCATTTTAAAATTAAATAACTCGGCAACGGAGATCGATAGAAGAACGAAACCAGTGATATGCTTAGTCTGAAAGCCGTAAAAATCTGATACAAAAGTTTCAAAATTAGTTATAAATGTTGCCGACAGGTGGCGCTGTACGTTGTAATCACAGTTCAGATTTCGAGAAGAAAGCTATAAACTGTCATTTGCAAGTAATCGTTGCAATCACATCACAATCGATTCAAATTAGGCATTTTTCGTGCTTGCCAAGGACAGTTTATAGATTTCTTATCGGATTCTGAACTGTGATTACAACGTACAGCGCCACCTGTCGGCAACATTTATAACTAATTTTGAAACTTTTGTATCAGATTTTTACGGCTTTCAGACTAAGCATATCACTGGTTTCGTTCTTCTATCGATCTCCGTTGCCGAGTTATTTAATTTTAAAATGAGGGAGTCCTTTGTTGGACACCCTGTATATTCTTTTGACTTATCTAACATACGGTGAAATATAATTTATAATCTAAAAAACTTTCATCTTCATATAGTAATAGCATGTCAAGAAATAAATATGTAGTATACACGTACCATTAAAAACTCAGGCAGTCCTATTTCTTCTTTAGGGAATAATTTGGTTGCTGCATTAGTTTGTACAATCCCTACATTAATATGTGTGAAATATTTTAATTTGTCGGTGTTTCTAAATATTTTGAAAAGGATCTGTGTTTGTAAAGCTGTAATCTGAAAACTATTTGAATGAGTATAATTAAATAAACCGCATTTTTAAATAAACCTAACATCTTCTGTCAACCGTGTGTAAAGTTCTGTTTAGGTTCCTTCCACGCTCGTCAATTTTCGTATGAACCACTTTTCTGGCCCAGCCGCTGCATATTCGCTTTTACTGTATTTGTGATTAGATTTCATGTGTCTAGGTATTAGTTTGGTCAGTGCAAAAAACACGAATTTTTTATCTTCGCTTCGGCATTGCAGTTTGAACACCAGGTGTGAGGACAGAGACAACATTTTGAAGTCCTTCTTCAAATAGCGAAGTACAGTATTATAAGACCTTATAATATAGTATTTTTATAAGCTATCTTTGTTCAACTAAAGCGGAGGATGAAGCATCATCAGGGCCGGATTATTAAATAGGCAAAGACTGTGGGCCCCGCAACTTTGGGAGGCCCCAAATTTCTTTGCTGTACTTTTCAGAATAATCTAATTTTGTACTTTTATTTAATTTAAAAGGGTCAGGTACTCGAACTTATTGAAATTAAAATCAACTATAGTTTAAATTTCAGAACATTATTCTTATTTTTTTTTCTTCATGTCTGCAGATTCGCAGTGCGGTTCAATTTTTTTTTCCAGTTGGCTGACTGACCACTACTTGGCTATAACTAAACTTTGTATTAGAGTATTTAGACTGTGTTAATAAAAAAATATTTGTAATTTTCTTGCAATTTTGCCTAAAATTACTTTTAAATTTTGGTTCTTTTTAAAGGCAAGATACTGAAACCAACTCTCTTGAAGGTAACCCGAAATTAAATGTTTCATTGGTTTAGTTTGTCATAATATCTGTTACTTGAAAACTGCTTATACAAAGATTAAATTAAAAACAATAAAAAATATCTGGATTTTGAAGGTTGAGGGGAAAATAGGCCCCAAAATTTGCATTGGCTAAGGGCCCCTACAGACATTAATCCGGTCCTGAGCACCATACTGCCAAGAAAGAAATTAATTGAAAGTAGTATGAAAATAATTTTTAATCGCATAATTAACTAAATGAAGTTGGTGAAAGAGGGTTTAAGGTCAAATTTCTTACTTACTAGATGCATAAAGTAAGATTTCCAGCTTTAGATCTTATTGTTGGTAGCATGCTCAGAAATGTGCAAATTGCAATTTAGCATCCCCCCCCTCCCCCGCCTTTTTAAGATTTCAACTTAAAGGCTATCCTTACAAATTCAGGCCAAAAACTTGCAGAAACGGTCTTTGCCAATATCAGGGAGTTAGGTGTGAAAGTTCCGTTTAAAATCTATTTTGAAGAAAATTAATGATGAAGATGTGAAGAGAGCTCGTTCTTTACGCAGAACAGCACATCACTTCATGCCGCTGCGACTATAACCTTTTGGTTACTTGCGATTCATTATACAGCTGGCAGATCAGAGAAGTGGCTGAAACGGAAACTGCCGATTGTGGAAGGACAACGCATGTCCAAAGCCTTTGTCTGATTGAAACCGCCCTGTCTAGTAGGTGGCTTGGGTTCACGTGGACAAGCAGACCCTGCTGACCATTCACACCCACGTGATCACGAGGAACAAGCGAGTGTCCGTGTCCCACTACAACTTCAGGACGTGGCTGCTGCACCTCAAGTCCGTCGAGCCGGAAGACAGCGGCTACTACATGTGCCAAGTCAACACACAGCCCATGATCAGTCAGGTGGGCTACCTAGAAATCGTAGGTGAGTTGCTGCCTTCTCTATCATTCTACCCGTGCTGCTGTTAAGTTGTTAAAAGTAATTAAGGTGGATTTAATTTCCATACAAAGATATGTTCTGTTCATGTATTAGTATCAACCGTTTTCATCATTTTGTTCGAACTCTACAACAATTCTTCATTAAAAGATTAGATTCTGCAGCAAATCGACCATAACAAACAGTGGCGGCGAGTCAAGGGGCGAAAGGGGTAGTCGCCCCCTACCTTTTGCTGGAAAAATATTTTTATTTCATTTTAGCTGCCTAAAACTAGGAATTATTTAAAAGCAATACTGTCCGGGAAAGTTATCTAATTTTGTAGTTAAATTTTAAAATTTTGTTGTCTTTCCCTATCCTCCGTGTACTTTTAGATGTCTGTAAATCCAACCCTCCCTACTTTTTCAGCTCAACCCAAATATATACTTTTTTATACGATGGCAGAATGGCATCATACCTACCGGTACTCCTAATGGACCAGGTATAATGAAGGAAGGCATCATACCTACCCGTATTCC
>BGPR01000179.1:1068678-1089301 GCA_013235015.1 Araneus ventricosus
GGTATTCCGAACGGACCAGGTATAATGACGGTAATCCCACTTGAAATCGCATGTCTAGTCAAGCCCATGAATCTAGAACTCACGATAAAGGGGAAGAGCGGCATCTTGGACAAAGCGACCTTGGCACACCTGATGTAGAAATCCGATTTATCTCTAGTGCATGGGAGTAGGATGCCTTTCTGTAGGATATTCAGGTGACACTTTACTTTACTTTACACTACGACACACACGCCTGACTCCAAAGATTAAAATCTTCGGTTTGCAGTTTGGATGGGTGTACGTAGTAGAATCTTTATTGATTCCAAAGAAAGAAGAAGCAAATACATTTAGTGTACACTGAAGTACGAAATAATTCAACAAGTAAAAAGTTTTATATATAATTTTACAGTTAAGAGATTTACAGTCGCAACCTCCTGACAAACTTTGAGGCTTTTATATAATTTTGATTAAGTAATGTTACACATGATGCAGATCAATTATAGGTTTGTTGTAGGAGTAGTCTTAATTATTATTTAAGAGGAGAAGGAAAAGGTGTTATAGATTTATTGGTTTTCCTTTGTTGAGTTTGGTTTAATCAATAAAACGATTAATAAAATTTGTTGAAAAATTATTTTATCTCTTAATATATTTAGACTTGATATTAGGTGTTTTAATTATGAAAGATCTTAATGTTGAAGAGAATTTGTTACCTGATTATTAACATTAAAACTATTCAGATGATACTGACCCATATTTGTTTTTCACTGCGAAGATATCTAGAAAAGCTCCAAGAACCCAGTCAGACCGCAGTGAGAAATTCGTTGTGGTCCTGACATACACAACCATCTACCAGAGAAACCTCAAAATTCTACTGAGTAGAATAACGCCGCTAGAGCCCCATGCCCACTTTCATTTGGCCGAACCATATACTTTTGTTTTATGTTTGTTTCAAATAAATTTGTCTTTATGGTGGCGTTTTCACTACTTCAACATTTACTTTCATTACTTTTCTCTGGTAAAAATGTTACCAATCGTTTTTGGTCTAACTAAAGCATTCTGTCTTCACAGTTCCTCCAGAATTTGTAAATGATGTCATAAATCGAAACATATCTGTCGCAGAGAATGCAAATATCTCTCTGTCGTGCAGAGCAACTGGGAACCCGATTCCCAAAATCAAATGGAGAAGAGAGGATGGCCAACCCATCATTGTCGGACAGAAAAAAGGTATCACAATCTTTCATATTGATAAATGATAACTAACGACAAGCAGAAATCAACTCGTTGATGCCTTTTGGAAAGGTTGGAATTATCGGATTTTTAAATTAGCGAATTAATGTAAAATCACTCGCAATAAATACTATTCAGAACAGAAATTTTTTGGAATCCTTAAATATCTTAATGTTATTTAGACCTTAAGCTCAATCAAAACACATTACAAAAATAGTAGTTTTGTTTAGTTTAGTTACATTAACGTCCCGTTTTGAAGCAACACGAGGGCTATTTTGGGACGGACCTCGTAATTTTGAACCTCGGTCAGATGACGAGGACGACACCTGAGCTGGCACCCCCCTCTCCAAACTTCCACGCCACACCAACGGGAGGACGTTTGACCACTACGTATGATTTAGCGTGCAACAGGCCCCATACACGGCGGATCTTCAGTGGAATCGGGTCTCGAACCTGGAACCCTCCGGCCCCAAAGCCGAGACCTTACCACTAGGCCACCGCGGCCTTACAAAAATAGTAAGCATCAACTAATTAAATAACAGAAAATAAATTTGGAATTCGATTGGTTGATTTTCTGCTTGTGGATCTTAATTTGAAAAATATCGCCTGCCACGGTTTCTTCATGATTTGTAAGGGCATATGGTGGACATTATCGGAACCCAAAGCTTCCCCTTTCAGTAGTTGTTTGAGGAAGCCATTTGAATTATTGGGGTTTTTTTCTTTTCTCAAGGAATTTTTGCCGATTTTCGTGTTAGGTGAATTAATAATCATGTTTCATTACTTTTAATATAATTAGTAAAGTTCAAGTCATAATATTATACCATTCGAGGCACTGATAGTGATTATAATTGGTTACATTTCGATGTAGTTTATTTATTTATTTATTTTTGGTTTCCTATCCGATTCCGAAGGGGGGTGCCGCCATTTTTGTGGGTTAGGTTGTTCCCAATATCGCCCACTTGAGTTTTCCCATTATCGCCCATTTGGGTATTCCCATTATCGTCCTAGCCCTTTCAGGGACATTATATTAAAAAAAATTACATAAATTACATTTATAAAAAATACATGGCTAATGTCCTATCACCTGACAATACTCCTAAGTTCTTTTCATAAAGATGTTTTGTTTGGAGGAAAAGTGTTAAAAGCATAACCTCAACTATATTCTTAAAAATCTTGTCTTCTGTCTTGTATTACTTTTAATTTTGTTGTGCCTGAATTTTCATGTTTAATAAAGAAAGTCTGATCCTAACATAAGTTTCACTTTATTTCCATCGATTTAAGACATAGGCCGTATTAGGACTACATAACGGGCGATATTAGGAACACTGTTTTTAGTAGAAAATTTCCATGACCTCAAAAAAATGTTCTGGTGAATGTTAAACTTATGTGTTGGAGTTGTAATTCAGTTTGTTTTTAGATAACTGTCCAGATTATAGATTGGAACAATTTTTATACAAATTGCACATGAATTAGTCCTCTTATTAAAATAATGGCTTAAGTGGGCCATATTTGGACCCCTACCTTATATAAAAAGAAATTGTTAACAGTATTGAGTTGAAGTGTAGCGCACAGAACTGATGTTACCCAAGGTTACTAGAGAGTACCACGCTTGAATTACCATAGTTGTTTCAAATTTGGGAAGTAAAAAGAGTAAGTCATTGAATAAGTTGAAAAAAAAGTCATCAAATGACCTTAAATTTGTATTTACATTGCCTTCTTCTGTACCGAGATTAAATACTTGATTCACATGTCTTCGTTACATATTTGCTCCGTGCATCAAACATTTTTATCAAACATCTAAAAAAATTTTGCTCTGAAAAATTTTCCACTATGCTTGAATCACACTCGTAACATCGAAGCCCATTTTATGGTTACTTACTCTATCATTTTACTTCTAACTTTCCGGTCGATATATCTGTTTCACCAGATGAAAAAGAAAGAGAATTGAACTAAATTAGCAGGAAAAAGATTATGCGGATATTTAGTTGTTAAAAGGGAATGGTAATTAATGTTAGTCCTCTACAGTTTAGTAAGGGTTTGTTCAAAGAACACTAATTATTGTAATAGAACCCTCTAATTTATTGTATTAGAAATTCGTAAAAACACGAGTTTACTTTACACTAAGCATTGTATTATCAATCTTCATTTTTTATTATTTCGAGTAAGAATCTTGTTATCTTGGAAATCAGATTTAACTTGCCCACGTAGATAAAATATGTTCATCGTTGTCATCGACATATATTTTTTAGAAGCCTACTTTCATCCGTCTTGTTTATGACTGATTTAATTTGGTATTTTAAGTTTTGCATTAAAACTCTATTTGAAACATTAAAATAAAATCTTTTTAAAACCGAATTGTTGTACTAATTATAATTTATTTAAGATGTCGAGATTTCGATCGGATAAACTCTGAAGTCATGTATTTGTCTGTATGTGCCAATAGTGTTCGTAACTGATTTTATCTGAATATCACTGTATAACGTTAATGCATTTAAAATAACACAATATGAATGTGTTGGGTTTTTTTTGTAGTATACTTTACAAAAGTAGAAGTTCTACTCTACATAAAGTATAAAAGTTCTCAGTTATGCTAAGATTTAAAATAAGAAATTTAAGATAAGAAATTTCCGGACAGAAGGAAGCTTCGTGATCTTCTTTTGATATGGATCGAAAGATAAATAAATTGAAGAACTAAATTTTAATTCTGTAAAGTTAAAGTTTTTTATCATTACTGTGAACTTTCAAAAGTGACAGAACGGTGGACACAATGTCATAACAGACTTCATAAGTAAAATACATGATCATTAAAATTTTTGTTATCAATGCTAACTTGAAATTTGTTCCAGCAAACTTTGATTTCTTTTTCGTTATTTCCCTTTTTTCTTTTCTTTATCTTCATTTTTCTTTTTTTTTATTTATTGTTTCCTTCCTTTAATTTTGCAGTGGATCTCTACGATGGCGAAGAGCTAGTCTTGCACAAGGTGTCTCGTCAAAGTATGGGAGCCTACTTATGCATAGCTTCCAACGGGGTTCCACCTGCTATCAGCAGGAGAATGCATATCGATATCACATGTAAGTTTAATCGATATCATATGTTAATATAAAGCAGAGCTATTTTTTTTAGGTAGGGCTAGAATATTATCAGAATTAAATGACGAGATTTAGTTTACTTTTAAACAGGTTTGCAAACAAGAAAGTATGACACAGTTTTACAATTTAATTAGCGACTCATGTAGTAGAGCTTTCTCTAAGTTAAATGAACACTGTACAATTAGCACGTTCACTGCGATCCAATAAAGAGACTAATATTATCATCAGGTGATAGAAGATACAAGGGACCGAATTATTCTTGTTCTGTAGATAGATACCCCACATTACCTTGAGGCAGTACTAGTAACGTGTATCTCGGCCACAACAAACCCATCTATTAAATGCTACCTTACACAAAAAAAACAGCTTCAAAGATTACACAACTGTCAGTAGAAAGAATACTGCTGCGAACCAAAACCACCAAATTTGTCGCCAAGGTCAAGGGTCTTGGTTTGACCTCCCCCGATAGTAAGAACCTCTGTAAATGTCTCTTTCCAACCATAGGACTAACGTGGCTGGGAAGCGACATTACAGGTTAGCAACAATATTAATGAGGTTAAGCTTTACATATATTCCGAATCTCCCGCTAAAAAACTGCCGGTACGAGTCTCCGCGTCTCGTAACTCACCGAATATGTTATACTAAATAAATTATTGTAATTTTGAAATAGGAAACAATTTAAGACGCAATAATCAAAACCTGATGCTAAAATAATTTTAAAAAATGGAGCAGATTTAGAAAAGTGTGAGCAATGAAAATTGTACTGAATAAAATTCTTATGACGCTTAGACGCTTCAGAATTACCAGTCATTTCAAAAACTCAACCACATAAGAATTTATTAGTGAATGTCAAAAATTCTGCTTTTTTTTATAGAATATTTTCAAAAATATGGTAAATCTAAACAATAATAAGGCAATTTCTTTACAAAAGAAAGCGTTGTATAAAATTATGCAGCTAATTATAAATTCTATAAGACACAATGAATTATTAATTTTTAATTTCTAGGAAGAACTAGACATATCAAAAGACGAGAAAAATATAAAACTGTTTTAGTAAATATGGTTATTAACCGTAAAATAAATTTATGACGACCCTCATAGGGCCATAGGGAGCCGAATTTTAAGAAGGTTTCGTGAGAGAGGTCTATTTCCAAAGCCGACTGTTTGCGTCCCACTTATTTCTGCGCACAGGACAGCCCGTTTAGCATTGTGCGGAAAATATCGACTTCGAACCAGGAATCAGCGAGGTACCGTTCTATTTACTGATGAGTCCCGGTTCAGTCTAATTACTGATTCTCGATGTACGCTCATCTGGAGAGATTCAGGCATCCGCTACTATCCTCAAACATCCAAGAAATGACACACAGAACTCCAGTCTTGGGCACAGCCTCTGTGACCACTGACGTATAGGGATGAGATCTTGTAACCCTGTTATCGACTTTTCAACGATGCAGTTGTTCCTGATTTTGTTTCTATGACCAACAAAAGATCACCGAATTTCTGGAAAGTATGGATATCCGTCCGATAGATTGGCCAGTGAGATATATAAGCCTGAATGCCCCACAACATATATGCGACGCTTTTAGAAGGTTAATTGGAACTCGGCTTCCACTTCCCAGAACATGAAGTGTTGCTGGACGAGTGGGACGGGGTTCCGACTGCTCATAAATTATCTTATTTTCGGTATGAACAGTGGCGGCTCGTCCATTAGGGCTGCAGACTCCAGAAATTATTTTTTAAACTTGTATTTTTCATTTTTGATCTTATTTGCTTACTTTTCTACTCTCAGAGTTCAATGACTTACGAAAATGCAGATAAAAATAATAAAAAATTGAAAAAAGGCATAAAATGAATCCAAACGCAGGTCTGAACTGCGAAGTACTCTGCTCCACCCCCTAAATCCTTTCACCGTGCAGAAAATCCGGAGAGGAAAAGCAACCATTTTTCCCTTTAACTTAGACGGGCTATGGGCTGCCAGGCGAGCAGCTTTGTCTGGCACGGAGCCAACTGAACGAGAAAAAAGGTGCTCTTTTTAATTTATTTTATCCTTCTTTCCTGATTCCCACACAAAGCGGCAATCTCATCGGCTGTTTATGTGGTTTGGTTCCGGTTTGTGTTGCGTTGCGTTGTCAGAAACACATCTGGTTGAATGATTATTTACTTTCTCTTGATAGAAGGCTAGATTTCTTTTGAGAGGATATTCATTCTTGGAAGAGTGTTATCGAGTGAAGTGGGTGAGGAGGAAGTGTGTATGTGGAGCTCTGATATATATATATATATTTTTATCTGTCAGCAGAATCGTCACATCAACATTCACTTAACTTTCTGTTAGTGGAACTTTTAGTAAATGTCATATATGCTGGTTATTTAATTTGTTTGAAATGCAGGAAATTTCATATCTGGCTTTAAAATTAAAAAATTTAGCCTACTGAAATATAAAGTAGCTTTTTAAAATTGTATTCTCTTGATAAATATTACCTTGCAGCCCTCTTTGTTTCTGAGCTCACGAGCCGCCACTGAGTATGAATTTAAGTTGGGAGGGCCGTACAAGATGGGCCTATATTCTCTGTTAACACATTTTCGTTCTTATATTGTAATTTCGGTTTTAAGCCTTCTTACGCTGATGAGTCTTACGCAGTGGTGATTTGGGAAATATGAGGACACAGGCGCAAAATTGTTTTTAGGCCTCTCCCCTACACAATGTCATAAATTCGCCGTTGGCTTAGTACTGAAATATACGCCGAACAGATTTTGAGCCCCTCCAGTTTTTGAACGCATGAAGCGAGTACCTCTAGCGCCTGTGCCCAAAATCGCCACTAGATTTACTCATGACCATACTAGTGTAACATAACTGGTGTATGTTTTTTTGTAACATATCAATGTATTTAAATACCTAATTTCTTTAAAATATGTCCAGTAACTCTGGATATAATCGATCAAAGGTGAAAGTCCTCTTAATTGTGAAGACCAGCGTAGGACAACACCAAAAAAAGTGCATTCTATTTTACAATTCTTTTTACATATATATCTAATGACATTTTCCATTTCAGTCCCCCCTATGATATGGATTCCTAACCAGCTGGTGGGTGCATCTGATGGTCAGACGATAGCTCTGGAGTGCAACACGGAGGCGCACCCCGCAGCCACCAACTTCTGGGTGAGGAATGACCACGTGGTGGGCACCTCGGACGACAAGTTCGAGACCTACCAGATCGTGAACGGATACAAGGTGCACATGAAGATCGTCATCAAGAACCTGGATGACAACGACTTCGGCATCTACAGATGCGTGTCCAAGAACGCGCTCGGAGAAACTGCTGGTTCAGTTAACCTGTACAGTAAGACACAGTCGTCGAAGCTTTCCTTTACGAGAAAACGTAGAAAATAAATGTGTTTTTTTTCCGCACTTGTTTGGTGTAGGGAGACAATAAATTTTGGGGCCAATATTCTTCTCCAAACCTTGCAGTAAACTTAGTCCTATGAGATAAACACAAAAACTCTCACCCCATATGTGATAGGCTTGGGAAAAGGGGGATTAATGGGTAAAATCGAATATGCGAATTAGTGTAGTTTAACGTCCTGTTTTAAAGCAACACGAGGGCTATTTTGGGACGGACCACGCAATTTTAAATCAAGGTCAGATGAAGAGGACGACACCTGAACTACCCCATTTATAAATTTTTGCCCCACCAGCAACACGATTTGCAGGTTTCTATCAAATTTTGGACAAAATCCGTCTACGGGAAGTCTGTCTGTCTGTCCACGTTCATGTGAGCACTATAACTCAAAAACCTGAATACCTAGATAGATAAAATTTTGTACACAGCTTTATCAACCTGAATGTAGGTCCGTATAAAATTTTGGGCCAAATCCGTCAACGGGTTGACTGTCTGTCGGTCTGTTTAATCGCATACTTGTTAAGCATTCGTTTCAAAACCGATCTCCATGCGCATGCGTCCTTAGCAGTCTCTGGTACCAAGCGGGAGGATTACGTCAGTTTGTCCTTGAGACGGAGTTTGTGATAGATATGTATTATCTCCTGTTTTGTTTTCGCTCGCTCGTATAATAGCGGATCTTGTTGGAGTGTGATGGAAAATAAATATTGCTAAGTTTTAATACATAGGCATCTCTTTTAATATGATTCTTCACTTAAGTATTTTACAATCACTATAATCTGCAATGAAAAACCTTCTGATATTCGTAGCATTCTGGATTACAGTAGGTTCAATTTTTTTTATCCACGCAAGGGGAGGGGAAATGACAAATGTTTGAGCAGTATACGAGAAAGTTTAGGGCAGGCCACTCCCACTGGTTTGACACGATTTCTTTAATTTTTGATAACGTATTTGCTTTTGATTATCATCTTCATACCTGTTTTGAAACATGTTTGAACGTGTTATAATCAGATCTCACTTTACAGAAGTTCAAATTTCTGAAATAAATCCAGAAAATTTTCGTAGTTGGTTAAAAAGAAAAGAAATCTTAACACAGCAGAATAATTTAAGCTTTATCGCCCTTTCATTTTTCAAAAGTCTGTTACTTTCGTGATAAATGCTCATTAAATTCGCTCTTTAATCTACCTGTAAAAAAATATGTATGTAATAGTGGTATATTAAAAAAAACATTGAAAGTTCTTTTAAACTTGATTTGTTCCTACATTAAGATGTACGGAAGTATATTCACATAAGAACAGCTTTTAAAAATTTTAAGCCTGCTTTCCTCAAATGCCAGTAACATTGAAGAGGACATTTTTGTATATAGTTTAGCAACGGATTCGAAAACCCTCCTCACTTTTGCGCATGAGCCGGGCGGAGTTATTTTCATCAAAATAGGGTCAAAGTGAAAAATGGAAGGGTGATGTTTACATTTTGCTGAGCGTGATCTAATAAAGAACTCCGGAAATGCGCTCATATGACTGACACCCTTTTCCAGTGTAAAATCGTCCAAAAGTGCTACTCTCGGAATCCGTTGCTGAACAGTAATTCCGAGTCCTTTGCAATTGTGTCGTGAAATATATTTATTTCAATTGCAGAAGGAAAATTCTAAATAAATTTAATAAAAAATAAATTAATTAATTTAATAAATAAATTTAATAAAATAAAACTTTTAAACCTTTTATCTATTATTGCCTTAATAGTTTTGTAAATTCTTTTGACGTTCTTTGGGAGAAACAATTTTTTAAAAAAATTAGGTTTACCATAATTTTATTCAAAAATGGCATATAGGAGAATAAATTGCGTTTATGTAACTTCACGCTCACATGGCAAACATAACTGTGCAAGTCATCTGACTGTATGTTGTCTTGCATGTGCTGTGACGTCACCTCCTTTTTCTCCAGTAAGATACGTAAAGGATTTCAAAATTAAATTCGAGAAAATAGCATTCCCGCAGAAGCATTTATCCTGAACAGAGATATGCATGACTGTGAAAAGTTTAAAGGGGCCCAAAACTTTTGGTGATGACTGTAAAATTTGAATGCAGTTATGCAATTGGTAACCAACTCCAAATTGCGCATTTTGAGATATAGCTGTTTTAATAAATAAGAGCAGAAAATTTTCTAATGTTGCATATTCCCAAAATTAATTATTGCAGAATCTCTTGTCTGTTAAACAGCGCAGTGGAGTTGACTCAATTTTGCAGAGCAAACGACACACACTGAAGGACAGTCGAAAAAAACGAACCACAAAATAGTAGTTGGTCTCCTATTTGAGAAAAAATCAGTACTATCTCATTTCTACAGAGTCATTTATTAGTATTCTATTAACTAGATGAATACCTTTCTGTTTTCGATGTAAATCCTATTTGTTTGTTTGTTTCAGAAGTGAGAGCTACAAGCACTTACAACAGAAACATTCCTCCACCATCAACTCCTCCAGAACAAGAAATACTATATATTCCAGGTGCAAATATTTTTAGTATTTAAACAGAGCTATCTCAAAAATTTATTATTTATCTATAAAAGTTTTGCAAGTTATTCTATTAATTTTAATTATTGGAATAACTTGCAAAACTGTATAGATAAAAAATAATTTTTTCTATAATTAAAAAAAATTATTGATAAAAAAATCATTTTTTTTTAATTTATAACGATAAAAAATACATTTTTTTTTAAAAAAATTATTATTTTGGAAAACAACCGTTTGTTTTATTTGCCAATTTATACTGCACAAACTGAAATGTAGAAGAAATACTTAAACAATTCTTGAAGTTTGTAAATAAAAAAATGTAATTCTTTAAAAATTTAACTTTTTACATAGAAAAAAAATTTCACAGCTGAGCTCATAAACAAGACCTGAATGGTAAACAATAACAGGATTTTACTAAGTACTAGTGAGTATTGCTTGAAGTAATTCAACTGTTCACTACAAGATGGCAGCCCATACCGAGATATACGCTAATGATCCAAAGTACAACAGACTTCTTTAATGTTTGAAAAAATTTAAGATAATACTAGATTGGAGTAATTGCCACTTCCTTCACTCAACAACAGTAATGGAAGTAAACATTATACTACAGGGTGACCACTTAAATAAGGGCCAGTTAACTTTAGAACGACGGCAGCTTTAGTCCTGAAAGTAGTGTCTAGGTATACTAAAACGTATATGCGTTATGCGATGAGACAACTTACAAAGCCATCTGGTGGCAAACTTCAGAGTTCGCATTCCTATCTCGAAAATGGTACAAAATAGCTGGAAAATGTTAATTACAAAGTTGTAGAGCGTAATCGATTCAGTACAAAAAGACACTTTGTGCACAATAATATGAAGAACAGAGCGCTTAAAATGCACATTCGTTTGTGCGAGACTTCCGAAATTGTGACGTCACAAAGCGGGTTAAAAAAGAAAAAAAAATTAGTAATCACAAGATACTTTTATTTTCTGTGTTCAAAGTGCTCTCCGTCATCTACAATACACATTCGAGCCCTTGTTTGAATTTCACATTGCACGCGTTTTAGCATATAGTTGGTGCGCTAGCATAAGCAATAGTATAATACGTCATCGAAAGTCCTTCAATTTTGGAGGAAAAGACGCATACACCTGCTGTTTCAGTTATTCCCACAGGAAAAAGTATAATGGGGACATTTTTTGTCCGAATATAGCATTTTCTCCTTTAGTCAATGTCTTATGACGTCACAATTTTGGAAGATGCGAACAAACAAATGTGCATTTTAAGCATTCTGTTCTTAGTATTAATGTGCACAAGGTGTCTTTCTGTACTAAATCGATAACGCTCCACAACTTTGTAATTGACATTTTCCCCCATTTTGCACCGTTTTCGGGATAGGAACGCTAACTCCAGAGTTTTCCACCAGGTGGCGCTGTAAGTGGGCTCATCTCATAGCGCATAGACGTTTTACTATACCTATACACTACTTTCATGACTAATGCTGCCGTCGTTCTGAAGTTAAGTGGGCACCCTGTATACTAACAATGTCATAGCCTTCGGCTATTTATTGGACCATCACATGCGCAGATTCTTTATTCTGTAGAATAAATCGCAGCTGTATAAAATCTGAAAATATTTGGCACAATGAAATAATGATTTATCAATAAATTTGTCTTTCCATAAATTAAAGTCACCCTACCAAAGATATTTTCAGAGGAATTGGAAACCAAATTAACAAAAAATCAATTAAAATCTATTAATCTCTAATTCTTTCGGATTAACCGAGTGTTCACTATATTGAAAGTGTGAATAGGTCATTAACTTAAGTTATCAACGATAAAATCATCTTCTAATCCTGTTATTAACTGTTATTCGTATTATGGCTTCCGATTTCATATTCCAATTTGTAAATGCCAAGAAATCTTGCCAAGGTTTTTGTCCTCTGAAATCAATTTTACAACAAGGAAGCCGACAATAAATAAATAAAAGCAAATATTTAATAGGATGTTATTCTCATATTTTTATTAGCAATATATATATATATTCAGTGGCGGCTCTTGGATTATCAACGTGGGTGTGCTGTAATTTACTGTCTTACACCTATGACGATATCTGCATTATTTGCACTTTTTCTAATTAATTTTAAATAATTTAATAAATCATAAATAAAAATTATCAGATTTTCACTTGATAAAGATGATTTTCATTAAAGACATTATAATTTAGAAATTACTATTTTTCATTTAATGCTAATTAAAAAATTATCCTTAAAATATTTTTTCTTTAGTTTATAAGGATTTATATAACTGCGGCTGAACATTACAGAGATTCATGAAGTGTAAAGTAAAAATAAATACGCATGTTGTGTGAAATTATAGATACAGGGTGTCCAGAAAAGGACTCCCTGATTTCAAAATTAAATATCTCGAAAACAAAGATCGATAGAGGAATGCAGTAAACGGTATGTTTATTGTGGAAGCTGTAAGAATTTTATACAGCAGTTTGAAATAATAGTTACAAAAGCTGCAAATAGATGGCGCTGTAATCGCCATACGTAATGCCTAGTATAAATAGTGATCGGAGCCCAGAGCGATCAGTTCCACTATTGAAGCGTGAAAGGAGGTTAGCGTACCGAAGGAAGAGATTAAAACCATGTACTCCATTGAACAACGCGTTTTTCTGGTGCTAGAGTACCACAGGTTAAAAGAGAGTCCTACAGCAACAAGGCGCAGTTTTCAAGCACGATTTAATGTTCCAAAAGGACCCGATGCGAAAACCATTCGTACGCTCTTCGCCAAATTTCAACGAACAGGCAGCGTAACTGATGATCTAGTGGGGAATGTTGGCCGCCAGCAAACTGCAGTTACGCCTGAAAATGTCGCCACAGTTTCTGGAATTATTCAGCAAAATCCAATGTCATCCGTCCGTAGAATTGCATCTGAGACTGGTTTGAAGCGCTCCAGCACGCAGAAAATACTGAGAAAGAGCCTACACATGTTTCCATTCAAAATTCAAATTCACCAGGCCATACCCGTACGAGCTGTGCAACAAAGAGTTGACTTTGCTAATCAGATGCTCACAATGATTGGTAGTCAAGGATTTGATGTTGGCTGCATCTGGTTTACAGATGAAGCACACTTCCACCTGAATGGAATCGTGAATAAACAGACCTGGCGATTTTGGAGTTCCGAAAATCCTTATTGGTGTGAAGCGAAACCCCTGTATTCTCCTAAAGTTACTGTGTGGGCTGCAGTATGCAGCAGAGGCATTATTGGCCCTTTTTTCATTCGAGAAACGGTCACTAGTGAACGTTACGTTGCAATTTTCGAACAATTTGTCGCCACACAGCAAGTGTTAGAGGATCGACCACATACTGAATGGTTTATGCAAGATGGAGCCCGACCACATCGTACCGAACAAGTGTTTCGCTTTCTTGATGAATACTTCGGGAATCGAGTCATTGCTTTGGAATATCAAAAATTTACTGGTGCAGGCATGGATTGGCCTCCATATTCGCCGGATTTGACTCCCTGTGACTATTTTTTGTGGGGCACATTGAAAGACATTGTCTACCCGAAGCATCCCGCCACGCTGGACGAGCTTGAATCGGCGATCTGTGTGGCATGTGAATCCATTTCTGTTGAGACAGTACGAAATGTGATGGCAAATTTCATTCTTCGTTTGCGCCACCTCTGTTGTGCCAATGGTGAACATTTTGAAAACATTGTGATGTGATTTTTTCCAAAGAATGTTTTCATACGATTATTTCATTTATGTATGCTGATATGAGCTGTACAGCGCCATCTGTTAGCAGCTTTTGTAACTATTATTTCAAACTGCTGTATAAAATTCTTACAGCTTTCACAATAAACATACCGTTTACTGCATTCCTCTATCGATCTTTGTTTTCGAGATATTTAATTTTGAAATCAGGGAGTCCTTTTCTGGACACCCTGTATTTATTTGCAAGAAAAATTTTATAGTATAACTAAAATGTAAAAGATAATATTATTTAACGATATTTATAAAAGCTACTTAAATATGAAATATACTCTTCTGTCTTTATTTCGAGCGAAAAGATCAATAACTTTTTCTTTGACAATACAATATTTTATAAATTAATCTTTTCATTTACCATCAACTATTTCTGCACTTCCTTATACATTTTCAAGTTTTGATTTCGCGGAGAAAACGCTTAACACGCAGTTTCCCACTCTCTAGGGTGCTACCGGGATTACAGTTCCCTTGTTAGTTAAATGCCTTACTGAGAAAAAAGAAGTTTTGAGATCACATTGCAAATGTGCATGCTCAAGTAGAAGCAATCGGTACAAAGGGATTTTATAGTTCCCGAAGGGGGAAAAGCTTTCTGAGAAGACAGCAGATAGGGAAAATTCCTCTGAAGTAACCTTGATTTTTTTTCCAGCTTTTCGGCACAGCTGAAAGCGTCAAAAGTTAGTTTTATTGATGGCTTCGGATATTGCATGCAAAACTAAATAAATAAGTGATTAAATTTATACACTGAAAAAAGATGGGGGTGCTGCAGTTCTGCAGCCCCTGTATTTATTTATTGACATGCTTCTTAGCATTTTTTTTTCACGCTGAAAAAATGTCCACCACCAGAGCACATGAATCGATTGATGTTAAAAGGGGACTTCTGCATTCACGGCGGAAATTACATTTTTAGTTTACGTTTTTAATTTGATGAATGTGAATGCCTCTTTGGTGTAGAAACGGGGCTTCTACCATTCACAGCCACGTTTTGGTACAGCATCAAAGTTTCCATGTGATGTAAGTAGTCAGTGGCGAATCCAGGATTTGGGTCTGGGAGGGGCTGAGGTCATAAAAATTCCGTATCGTCATGACGAATGTCAAACCTCATGGATTATGGAAACCGAAACACTTTAACATTACAGACTTTACTCACCTGTCAATAAGAATCATAAAGAACACTACAATACTTTCGATAATTTAATTTTTAAAAAATGAAATAAGTAGCCAAGAAGTGTTTTCGACCCTGTCAACGCTACAAGTTCAAGTGAAACGACTAGAAAAGTAGGAAAATTTTCGAGCCTGTCAAGCCAGAAAGCAATGTTGTCATGTTTTTATTATTTTTTTAAAGAACGGGGGATTGAGAACAAATAGCTGTAGTGATTTTAAATAAAATCAATGTAGTGATTTTAAATAAAATCAAGAATTCTGTTTTTGCTCTGGGAGGGGCTGCAGCCCCATAGCCTCCCCAGATTCGCCACTGTAAGTATTTAAACTAGTTCTCAGCTAGATGTCAGAAGACCCCTTTTAGCATAAATCGATTCACGTAAGATCGGAGTTACTTTCGAATTTTAATTGCTGCCCTTCGAAGATGAATTTGTTCTGCTAGTGTGCCTAAATAAAATAGAACAAGCAGAGCATGTTTAAATTCTATTTTACTGGAGACTTTATTAAACAAAGAACAATATATATATATATATTCCTAGAGAGGTCAGATCATGAATTATTGAATAAAACTTCCTCTTTATAGTATCATTCTCTACAAGTGAAATTTTCATTTTTATGGAAACAGAGAAATTCTGTGTATTGAAGGAGGAAACATGCAGTTAAACGTTAAAAGAAAATGTACACTGAAAATATAATAGATAATGCACTCAATTGTTTCAAGTTCATGAGAACAACTAAATGATAAGTAGAATATTAATATCTTTTCCAGATCATCCTGAAGAGGAGGTACTAGAAAAGACAGGTGTTCAAGACAACTTATCGTTCCAAGAAGAAGAAACAGAAATCAGTGTCGAGCACAGTACAGGTAGATTTCCATACCAATCTTTCATTAGACACATTCATCATTAATTCGACGATATATTTATGTAACATCTCCAAAGTTATCCTTCTTTCACAGATGTGGCTGTTGAATATACTTTTACACCAGAACATAACTTTATGCAGCAAATTCAAGATAATCAAAATGGCAGTAATTATCCAATAAGTTTCAGGTTTTCTTATCCTTACCAATGACATCACGCTTTTAGCAAGTCCACTACATCTGGCACCTGAGGCAGATGACAACACTGGAGTCAGCAGCCCCCACTCCAAACTTCAGCACCACATAAGCAGAACATTAGCAGGCACTATTCGAACTCCATTTCAAAAATCCGGAAAATTATCGTAAAAATTCGATTCAATTTCATATAAATCAGAATAATACAGTTGTATACACATATACACTCATATTTTTTAACATTGAATATGTGAAGAAAAAAGTATAAGTTTTTTTATTAATTTGTGTATTTTACAAATTTATTAACTTTTTAAAAAAAGGAATATCTATGTTTAGCTTGCTTTTCCTGGTGGAAAGGGAGAGTAAATTCTGGTTTGCAGTTGCATTTTTCTTTGCAAACAATGAAGGTTCAGTATGACCAGTAAGACATTTTGACGTAGATAATGAATTATCACTGAACTCCTCGATTATAAAGGACAGAATAATGAATGGTTCATAGAGCGAGGGGGGGGGGGCCACAGATACTCAACAAATTATCTCTAAAACCTTTACTGATTAGATCTTGGAATTGATTTCCTGTCCCAAAAACTCCACAAATATATACATGCTGTATATATTTTTTGTTCAATGGGAACAATATACTGATCAGAATTAACAAAAATAATATTATAAGATGTTTGACTTCTCACTTAAACTTCATATGGTCCAAAAGTTTAAATTTATATAACCTCCAGTGGCGAATAAGGGGGGGGGGCTATCGGGATGCAGCCCCCCCCCAAAGCTAAACCAAAATTCTTGATTTTATTTAAAATCACTAGAACTGTTTGTTCTTAATTTTCAGTTTAAAAAAAAAATAAAATCGTAACAACATTGCTTTCTGGATTGAAAATTTTCTTACTTTTCTAGTCATTCCACTTGTACTTGTAGCGTTGACGCGGTCAAAAACATTTTTTGGCTAGTTATTTCATTGTATTTATTAAATTATCAAAAGTATTGTAGTGTTTTTCATGCTTCTTATTGTCAGGTGAGGAAAGTCTGTAATGTAAAAGTGTTTTGGTTTAATAAGCCATGAGATTTCACATTCGTCACTACGATGCAAAATTTTTATGACCACAGCCCCCCCCCCCCCGACTCAAATCCTGGATTCGCCACTGATAACCTCTGAATGAATGTATAATATCCTATAACAAAATTTAATAAAGATTAAGAATCTAAAATTCAGACATACGGATTTGTTAAAGAAAATAAAGTCTGAAATTCCAGAAACAGCCAAACCACAATCACTCCTGCATTAAACTTTCATGTCAGATTTAGCATGTACAGTCGCAGGAAGAAAAAAAATAACCACCCAGCATTATTCTGCCGCTGTTAATCTTGTATTAAAAACAAAAGGTACCGTTTTAATAGAAATAGCATATATTAAAAGATTTTATGGTTTAAATTTTCATAAGGGGTCATTTACATACTTAAAATTGCACTAACCTCAAAAATTTCAATGGCTACACCCTTGTTGATGCCATAAATCAATTCCTCATGAAAAAATATCCCAAGATACAAATTTTGATTAATATACCATGAATAGATCAGAAGATATTCAACATTTTGGGTTCTCAATACATACGAGGTCGTCTCCACATTTAGAAAGTGAAGTTCTCTGTTAACGTTAAAATGTCGGTGGTAGACTTTTAATTTAATTCGCACTGTAAATGCCATCTAGAAGTAATTATCTACATTTTACAATCGATAAATACTTGATGCATTAAAAAGTTCTACAGAACTGAAATTTTCTCTGTAAAAAATTGATTTTGTCCCGTAAAAATTATGACATCCAAAAGCGCTGGATGCTTTATACAATTTTCCTTTTGCCTGAATAAATTTTTATCACAAAGCGTTAAAAATTTCAAATTATTCTTAAGTACTTACATAGGCTTTTTTTTTTGCATGAAAGTAATTCAAAAAAAATAATTTAAAAAAAAACGCTTTCATCAATGCATTAAAAAAGAAAATTTTTCTCAAAAATCTGGAGGTCAAAACAAAAATCGTAAAAGCGTGAGGCGCAGGTAGAAAAGTTGTAAGTAAATCAGAATTGTAATCACATTTATAATATATTTCATATGATGAATGTTTAATATTTCGTTTCTTATGATAATCATTGTGGTTTTATATCTTTCTCCTATTGTTTTCAGGACGTCACACTTTTTGCTTGGACCTCCAGATTTTTGAGAAATTTTTTTTTTTAATGCATTGGTAAAAGCGTTTTTTTAAAAAAGGGACTTTTTATATTTATTATTTTCTAGTTTTTAGTCTTTTAATTTATGTCAGAATTAAGTATTATAAATATTTTATACATCAACTAACTAAAGCAATTATTTTATTGAACAAGGTCCGATAGGATGTACGTGATGATTATGGGCATTCATAAATTATATCAAAATTATGGATATTTCAGTAAGATGTCTATAAATTTGATATAATTTCCAATACATATTTCCAGATGTACATAACACAATATTCAAACAAACAACTTTTTGTAAAAAAATTGTATCAATTTTTTAGTAGCATACTTTTTTAACTGTTTAGCACTTTTAAAAAAGTAAATGTTAGGAATCTCATGCATTTTATTATTAAAAATTAACTTTAGTGTGATCAAAGATATTCCGATGTAGACATATCGATTGCACTTTCTCTTTCAAGCATTCGATTAGAAATTTGCTGATTTGTAGCATTGGAGATGCATAATAGCAGAGAATGTTCATGGAATGTAAAGGACTTTCAGTGCAATGTCCAGTTATATTCAATACTATATCCCTTAAATCTCTCCCAATTGATTCTCAAGCAGGGTGCGTAGTGAGGAAACTACTGCAAAAATTAAGTACTTTTAAATACTTCTTAAGCACTTTAGCCAAAAAAAATTAAACATCTTTATACATGCATGCATACGTAGACCCACGTATTTTCTAAGCATATGTTTTCTGTTTTATAATACTGCATAGTTTATATTGAAAAATTTAAAATTTTTTTAAATATGTAATTTTTTCATTTTAATATTTATTTCTGTACTTGCACATCTTCTATTGTAAAATATTTTTTGGTTCGACGAAAAAAATAAAAATGATAATGCAAACTTGTCATTAACAAAAATTAACTTTTATAAGATTAACAATAAAAATGTGACCTTTTTCATCATTTCCTAAAATTAACAAATTACCAGTTAATTTGCCCCTTCAGAATAACTATTGCAGTATTTAAATATACTTTGGTGCTCATTATTGAAGAAAGAGGGAGCGGATAATAAATTCATTAATATCCCAGTCAGCGAAGGGTTTGAAAAAAACCCACTAAATCATAGTTTTGAAATTCCTTGAAGAAAATTGGCACACGTTTGCGAGGGGTTCCTGTCAAACCTGCTGAACATCTCCGGTCCTGAAGGGCGGAGCTCACACCATCTCATCTTGGATTTCATCCCCTTTATTAGTTTTTTCTTGAATATCTCAACACCTATTCAATTTCCAAATCACACGCGAAACAAATTAAATAATGTAAAATTCCCTTTTATCTTGTTCTAATTTTAATAGTTTCCGTGATAATGAGCTTCAAATTTTGGTACTATCTTGGATTTCATCACACTTTTTAGTTTTTCTTAAATATATCAGAAACTATTGAAACTAGAAGAAAAAAAAAGCATGTATAAGTAGGGAATTTTAATCATTAATTTGTTGTATTACATGTAACTGAAAATTGAATAGTTTTTGAGATATTCAAAAAAGGGGAGGATGAAATCCAAGATGGCGACAAACTTCGAGACCCACTATCACAGAAACTATTAAAGGTAGAAGAATAAATGCATGTATTCATAGGGAATTCAGGGTTCCCACTCTTATTGAAGAAAAATATTCAAGGACTTTCAAGAACTTTTTAAGAAAATTCAAGGACCTTTTACGGAAAATTCAAGTACCATAAAGTTACATATTGTAGAAATTGTACATAACTGAATTTTTCACTTGAAAAACGTATCTATACACTTGATATTTCAGTTGTTCTGATTTTACAGAAATCAAACTACAAATTAAAATAATATAAAAAATAATATTAATGAAAATAAGTTATAAAAAAATTTCAAAAAAACGACTATGATTTTTTTTATATTTGATGTCAATAGGACAAGAAACAGTGTAGAAGCAATAATGAATAACAATAGAATCTTAACTGAAAACTTGAAATATATTGAGATAAAATCAAAAATCGTATCAAATTTATCTTGAATATCCACAAGTCAATCTCAATTGAACACTAAAGAAATTTACAATTGATAACTATTTTATGCTTTTTGGAACAGATCTTTTATAAACCTTTATATTATAGCTTTTAAGATCAAGCCTTGCCATTTTAGTAATTCAATCACATTGTAACAATGATTCAAACAGAATAAAAACTAAATTCTTAAATCAA
>BGPR01000180.1:7464-43906 GCA_013235015.1 Araneus ventricosus
AGGATATCATCAGAACATATTCGATTATTTGTTTTCTAATCATATGAGGCTCTTTTTCGTTCGAGTTAGTTTAATTTACCATGTTTTTGATACGTCTTTGTTGGTAAGTCATAGTAATTCCACCGTTTCCCTGTAGTGGAACAAATATTTATGATTTTATAGGATATTATTGGAACAGATTCGATTATTTGTTTTCTAATTATATATCTTTATTATATATCTTTTACGTTCGAATTAGTTTAATTTACCTTGTATTTGGCTATGTCTTTGTTGGTAAGTCATAGTTATTCCACCGTTTATCTATAATCGAATAAAATAATGATGACTAAATAATCTCTTTTCACAAATTTAATTATCCAAGTCTTCATTTTCTAATTTCAATTGATGTAGTAAAAAATGGTCATTTAGCTGCATTTAAGTTATTTTTTCAGTATTGACTCGATTATTCGTGTCCTGTTTATCCCGAATCCTCCGTTTTGTTCGAATTATCTTCATTTTTCCTATTTGTGAATACTTCTTAACTACAATTCATAGATTAAATAATTATTCTCGATTGTGTTTCCCTTATTATCCGAAATATTAATTTATTTGGCAGTTTCTTTGTGGTAAAGTAATTAATAATCGTTTAACAGACCGTAGAGATTCGATTGTTCGTTCCCTGATTATCCAAAATTTCATTTTCTTTTAAACATTTGTTTTATTTATTTTGCCTTTTTTTTCAAAAAAAGTAATAACGAAAGTGTTTTGATTAAATAAACAAGAATTAAAATATCTTTTGAGAATGTAAAAAAATGATAAACTTTTTCAATTGGTTTTCATTAAAGAATTATTGGATTTTCAGGGACATGGTTTAGCAAGAAATTCCCTTATTCCCCTTTTACTACTGTTAGTGAAACTAGTTCACTTTAAAATTCTTATTCATTTATGAATTTCTGTCTCATTTATGAACACTTGTGAGCTCTTGATGAAAATACGCTATTTTAATATTTTCAGAATTTAATTTTAATTGCATTTCGATTTCATTCCACCTAGCAGCGAACTTGTCAAAAAATTAATTTCGAGTTGCCATAATTAATTTTTGAAAAATATTAATTTGAAGTTGCCAGACGAAAAAGTTGAAAAGAATTAAAATAAAACATTCTACTTTTAAGTGTACTAATGAAAATGTGTTCTTAAAGACTGTTTTATTAAATTTTTTCTCCATGTGTCCAGTGCCGCCATGTTTTGACAAAATTAATTACAAGATTCCATATTGCTTACAATAATGAATTACGAAATCCATTAAACACTGAAATGTGGAAAATAATATAAATACAAAAATATTTTTAAAAACACACTTTTATTGGTGTACCTAAAAAGCAGAAATATTGTTTTTTATCAAAAATCTAGGGATGAAAACAAAAACATAAAAACATGAAGCGTTAGATATGATAAGGAAATAAAGCTGCAATAAACATCATATGAAAGAAAATTGCTAAATATTCGTTAAAAATTTAAATAATATCATGAATATGATTAAAATTCCAATTTACGAACTGCATCTCTGTGAGTGCTTCACTCTTTTACGTTCTTGTTTGAACCCCAAATTTTTGATTTAAAAAAAATAGATTCTAATTGTTCATGCATTGTAAAAGTGTATTTTTAAGGACTTTTTAAAGTAATTATTTGAGGTATAAATTAAGTTTATTCTTATCGCGATATTATTATGATACGAATTGGATTATTTATTTAGTGCAAAATTTCGAATTGATACTTTTCAAAGTTAAAAATGTAAGTCGATTTTCATCGTATAATTAGTATTCTCGAGAAATGCTATGAAATTTGACATGCTGTACACATAATTCATGAAAAGTAAAAGAAGAATAATCTGACGTTCATCGTTGAACAGTTCAACGGCATATCGACTGACTCAGAAACTAACTCAGAACTGACTCGCAACTGACACTATCTTGGGATTTTAATCACACAGCTCATTTCAGTGATTCACTGTTTCGTAATACCGTGATTGTCTTAAGATGTACCGTTTCGAAGATGTTTTTATTTGTCTGATATTTATAATTTTTGTTAACACATGAAATTGCAATCTGGAAAAAATTTTCGTCCAAAATTCACTTTTATAATTTATTAATTTTCAAGACTATAAAAAATCACAAATTTCTAAAAGTGTCGAAAAATACACTGCGTCCAAGTCACATATGTATAAATATATATATAAATATTTTGGAAATCGTGGGTTATTGAATTCAAGGAGGTAAAAAAATTCTCTGAAAGAATTATAGTACATTTTTAATTAATATTTAATAGGCATTCTATTTTTTGTTAAAGTTAAGGCGACATATTCTTTTCCATGAATTTGGAATTCTTTTAATGAATTCTTAATGAATGACATATTTCAGTTGGAAATGTGTTATTTAGTCTATTGTTTTATATTATATCGTTTAGTAAAAAGAGATTTTATAATTTTTCAATATTAAATCAGTATCATTTTTCAATATACTAAGAATGCATAAAAATCATACACCCTTTAACTTTCGTAATTATTTGTAAATTAGCCAACTATTCTATATTAACTAATTCTGAAATTCTAATCTCAATACATAATTGTGCGTGATTATTTATATAAATTATGCAAATATTTAAAGAAATTCTTTTCTAAATATTTCAAATACTGGAAAGGGCAATTAAATATTTATTAAAATTTTTTATGTTGTTAATTGTTGAAATATTGAAGATTCTTTAACCAATTTGTAATAAATTATCATGTTATTTCTGAAAATAAATACATTGTGGGATCATAATATGCGCGATTTTATTGGTGGTTTATTGTCGTGGAAAACATTCAATTACTTTTCATTTTCATGTGTCCCTTAAAAGTCGTTTTTTTTCTTTTATATCAAGGAATTTCATCATTCATTTTTAGTTTCAACATGTATAGTTATAAATGCTTTTCTAATTGCGTGATTTCTGTAAAAATAATTACTTCTTTTCAGTGCTCTTAGAATTCAGTATCAGGGCAAAATCAACACATTTTAAATCTCTAAATAGAAACTAATAGTGAAATTTTATTCAGCTGGTACACAACTAGCTGTACTTTGAGCCAACTTTTTCGAAACAGTAAGGAATGCAGTTTGTCATTCACTAATTGCGAAAGATCGTTCGTGACTCAACAACCACTGCGAAATTCAATCTAAATCTGGCTGAGGGAATTTTCACATCTCCATGCAGTAAAGAATACGAAACAGAAAAGTAATTTTCTCCAAGAATGTATGCGAGTTTTTGAGAATTTGAACGGCTTAATTAACAGAAATTTCCCTTTACATAGATACATGCAGAAAAAAAATTGTAATCGGTCAGAAACAAAATATTCATCTCTAAATGGGGAAAAAGAACACTTTTAACTTATTACAGAATGACTTTATTCCATATTTAAAATCTGAAAGGGGACAGATTGTTACTATCATTTTATAATGAAAAATACTTTCTTTTCAAATCACTTTGTCGAATGCAGTTGTTCTGTGTCAAGTTCAGTTTATATAAGAACAAAATGAATTCTTCATTCATAGCTAAAAGATTCCCTTTTTATTTTCCCTATTTTAAAAATCGTCTGCGAAAATTCGGATACAAAGCAAGAAGCATTTTTTAAATTCATTTATGACATGTTAAGTAAATAATATTTAATCCTTTTTGTGGATTTAATTGATATTTATTAATTCTCTGTATAAATTTCACTTGGCAATCCTTAAACTTCGCCCATGTTTACTTGTGTTTCTCCTTTTTCATAAAAAGAAATTCCATCCCAGGAGCGGTGCCCTTACAAATGAGCCTAAGATAACGTCTCGGTATTGAACTTGTTACGAAGAAAAAGGTTCGTTCAGTGAACCCAATCCGGATGGTTCTATTCTTCCTAATGACTCTTTGAAACCTTTTGAAATGTCTGCCGTTGTGAAGAAAGGATTCAAAAAGGCAACAGTCAAGAATGCGCGCAGAAGTTGAGTGCCATGGTTTGATGCCAAACGAAACACATAAAAAACAATGTCGCTGATGAGTTGGAAGAACATCCATCACCGGGCTTTTCAAATTAAAGAATGCATTGTTTGTCTTGGGATTCTTTGATTCTATTTTACCGAATTTCGAAATTGCTCGACTAGTTTTATCGTGTTAAAAGATCTATACTCGATGACAAAAGAATTCTTTTCAGTTCCACGATATAAACGCTATAGTGTTTTAAAGATTCCAAAAAAATGTTTCGTTTCTGTTAAAAATTTAAAAACTATATTACAGTTATCGAAACGAAAACCATAGAATTCAAATACTCGTAAATGTTTTTTTAAATGAATTGTCTGTATAATTCTAAAGCACTTAAAATTGTATTTGTTATTCATTTATAATTTTTTTACTGCTTGTTTTGGCACAACCTAATTAATTTTACTACAAAAAGAATATTACATTTTGAATAATTTTTATAATTTAAATCTGATTTCGAGAATTCGCTTACTCTGTCTAGTTAAACTAAATTTCAAGTATAATTTTCGGTTATTAAAATTTTTCCTCGAATATCGAAGTTTAATTCTTCATATACACTCATTCAAAATAATTTTATCATATTTTTAAATTTCACTTGTTTGTCAATTGTCATAGTCTCAAAACACGTTATTTCAAAAGCAAAATTTCATTCGAAAAAAAAGTGATTTTGGAAGTCAAAAAAGCAATACATGAGACGTTGACTACAAATATCTACTATTCTATCATTCTTTATTATATATATTTAATCTACTTATTCTACTTAATGAATCATTTAATGTTATTAATTATATGTTTGATAAAACCAAGTAGCACCAGTTACTATAGTTACTATAATTTTATAATATTGCGATTATTCAACACTGTCATAAAAATTTTATTCAGTTTTTTTGTGTTGTAAGGGCAGTAACGACATGAATTCATTCTAATATAATTCCAGTGAATATCACCTAAATGATATCAAAATAGAAAATTTTATTGTGGTTGTCAGCAATATTTTTTTTCCATCCTGTGAAACAAAAAACAATTGCAAAAACGAAAAAATGACTTAAACTCAAGTAGTATAACCAATTAGATATCGAACTCTTAGTTCAATACATCTGTTAAAGTCAATGGCAAGTTTGATTGAGACCAATAAGAAAGCTTTAGATGGATTACACCATTAAAAAATAATCGTAATAATCACTAAAATAACTATAAGTAATAACTCAAACTAGAGGTCGCCTAGCGGTCGAAATTCGACCGTAATTCATTAAATTTTTAAGTTTCAACGTTATTGAGGTTCTTTTGTCAAAGGGTATACTTCTATAATTATTGCATATATATATATATATATATATATATATATATATATATTGAATTTTGTTCTATTACGTCAGCTGCGAGCGTGTATAAATACGTCATTATGCTCGAATTATTTGAAAAATACGAACGATAGGAAAAATGAGGTATAGCTTGGCTAAGTCATATTTAAGAACAATAACGCGTTTTTTAACATTTCCTTTGGGTTTTTTTATTGCTCTACTGGCCAGGTTTCGCCAAGGCTACACAGTTAATTTGCCTATCTTTTTCAAGTTATATAAAATTTAAATAAAAAATTAATGCAAAAAATGAAATAAAGAATACGTGCTTCGTATTTTTTTTATATATATTTTTGATTGAAACAAAAAAAACCCGAGCGGTTAAAAAAATAAATATTGTCCGACTGTTGACCACAGACTTTTATGTGTTTGAGATTCAGTATGAACGTAAAAAAATTATTATTTATTTATTTTATTTTATGTATATTATTTATTTTATTTAATGTAATAGTAATATATACTATATATAAATTCCTTAGAGATAATCTCTACTCTGCGCGTCTGTTTGACCACAGACTAATATGTGTTTGGCATTGACAGATTTAAATCATCCGAATTTTGTATTTCATTCCGAAGAGTTTTTTTTTATAAATAATTTAAATAAACTCCCTCTTGGAGTGGATTTCACTGCGGGGAGATTAAATCAATTACAAATCATCCACTCCGCCTTAACTCTGCATTTACTCCGCTAATTTTGTACAGTGTATGAACGTAAACAATGAATGTTTTATTTTATTTTATTTAATGCATTTGTAACACATATTATACATAAATTTCATCTTTCTGCACTCCTTCTCCATATAAACTTTAACTATGTCAAATCTCACACTCCTCCGTACGCGCAATGTGCTTAAAAAGGGGTACAAAGTTTTCTCTTCACGTATTAATATATAGATAATCTCTAGAGTCAATTCATGTGACCTTACTGTCTTGACGTCATTCTGTGACGTCGCGTCTTTTTTTCTTTCTGCAAGATGCACATTGTACTTTAAAATTAAATTATCATGGTGAATGCTACACTTGACTTGTAGTATGAGGACATTAATTGATTCCATTAAAGTTACATTTAAGTTTGGTTTTCTTGTAAAAAATAAAAACTAATTGCAACTCCTTGTCATGCAAAAAAAATCAAAATAAACTTATTAAAACTTAATAAGTTGCTTGTATTTCAATTGAAATGTATTGCCCAGATTAAAAATTGATTATTTTCTTTATCTTTACAGGTATCACGATGAAAGTTTTTCTGTTACCTAATTCAGTGGACAACAAGTATTTTCATTCTTGACACCAAAGAAGCCTTACGGTATTTCTTTCAGTTGCAAAAATCAGACAACATTTCAGCAATTTGTTGTTGCCAGTGTGAACTCGGTGATAAATATGAATCGGGAGAGGAGGAACAGAACAGAGAATCTCCAGAGATCAGAGGCCATAGCCAGTCTCATCAACCAGATTATGTTCTTCATGCTCTGTGATCGCTGGTTTTGCCCGCAAGAGAAACTGACTGGCTTGTACGCACTCCTTTTTTACAATGTCATTTGCTATCTACTCATATACACTCAAAGACTGGTCTATCTGCAAGACATGACGCCAGTAGTGTTCATCTCCGAGCATTCCAACGTACGCCACCTTGCCATGACGGCCACCAAAGTCATGTTAGAATTCACGAGGGCAGTTACTTTCGTGGTGACCGGAGTGTTTATGCTGTTGGTGTTCGGACTCGAACAAGGCTTAGAGCACTTCAATCCTACTTGGCTGTATATTTTCATCACAGGCCTTTACTTCACGCTCACAGAAAGAACTTGCCAAGAAAAGATACCATCCTTACTAACTTACTTGAAGTGCGACTTCTTCGAAAGCTTGGAAAGCCTCTGGACTCCTGTTCTGGTACGAATCTGTTCTTCGATCGCTTCTGGTTTGATGATTCTTCTGGTGTTTATTTGTTCGCACGAAAACTGGATTCTGCTGACGTCAGCAAGCTTTATCAACGTCTACATGTGCATTAAAGATATGGATCACTACTGGCAGGCTCTGATGAAGGAAAAATTGAGCATCGACAAGTACAGATACGCCACAGCGCAAGAACTGAGTGACTACGATGATGTCTGCGCCATTTGCCTGCAGCCAATGGTTTGGGCACGAGTCACACCTTGCCATCATTTTTTTCACGGCGATTGCTTAAGAAAATGTCTGAAAGAGCGCCCTTTCTGCCCCATGTGCAAATACACCCTCGAGTGATTTCCTAAACTGTGTTAATATCGTTTTTTATATATGATTTGTTAAATTAATTTATTGTTTATTACTAGTCGACAACCGATCGATGAAACGAACTGATCCAGTTGATCTGGAAAAATCGATGCGAATATTTTTGTGTACTGCAGCATTCTTGGCAAATACGTGTTTTGTATAATGGATCTGTTAATATGCTTTGCAAATTGCCGTTATGAAACTATTTTTTCCTGAAATTCTATAACATATTATAGATTTGCTAAGCATGAAATCTTAGGAACAATTAAGGTGGTAGGAAAATTGCATTTATGAAAACTAAATTTGATTGTATTTGTTCACTTCTTTTTGAAGTTTGTCTTTTTCATGCGCAATCCTTCATCTATACCATATGTATTCATTCCTAAAACGAAATAAGGTCAATTCATGTTCACGTTATCGTTAATTTAGTTTTTTTTAAATTTTCAATCCATTACACATTCTTTCAGGGGAGGAAAAGAATATGACGTCACAGCGCAATAAAAGAAAACGTGAGGGTAGATGATATACTTATAGTAGCGCTGAAATATTGTATAATATTTGAACAATATTATTAATATCGAGAAATGTTAAAACCTTACCGACTGTAATTGTATAATATGTAACAATATAGAGACTAAATTTTCAAAAATATTGTAAAATTTTGCATAAAAATATTAATTTTAATTCAGGAATTCGCTTGACTTGAGATAGTATTTTCAAAAATCCACTGGAACAATTTTTCTTATAGATACCAAATATTATATAATATTATACGATACATTGAAAACAATATTATAAGTTCTACATTTAAAAACGATGTATAGTATGTTGATAGCAGTATTGTAAATTCTCCATTTGATAATATTATGCAATATTTACACATTCATTTTGTTTTACGATTACCTTTACCACGTGACTTAACGTTGCATGAATCAACCCCATTTCCATTTTTTTTTTGCAAGAATGCCAAGCAAAATTTCGAAGATTTTTAACAGAAATCTTAGATACAATATGCGCCAACGGTTTGTTTGTTTTATTACTTCGTGTCCCCATTAATAATACTAATTTATTTTTATTTTACGTAAGCTGTAATTCGTGGTTTAATTCTAATATCGAAAATAATCATCATATTAACTCATTTTTTGAAATTATTCTGCTTTCATAATTTAAGAGATATGAAAAAGTAGATATTTCCTGTTCTGTTTTTATGAACTCCTGCACACATCATTATTTTTAACGCAGTAGGAAGAGCACTATGTTGATGAAATTATTATTCCTTCACAATTAAAATTTTTTACATGTAAAATGAATTATTTTTCATCATCATGTTAACACATTGTCGGCAGATAGTGTAAATTTACGCTTCATTTTCATTAGCTTTATGCAGTAGGTATGTCGAAATTAAGCTTGATTATATTTATGTTTATTACCCTGTAGATTAAAATTGGGTTTTATGTTTTTTTTGATGGGTTAGATTGTGAGCATATTTACGAAATAAATTTTCTCAGAAAATGAATAACATTTTTATTCTGTTTCTATTTTTGAAGTAAAAGAAACATTTCCATGTTATTAATGTTAATTTATATGAATAAAAATTAAAATCTAGAAATAGTTTATACGCTATTAAAATCAAAATTACTGAATATATTTTCTTGAAACTGTGTTCACAAACACTATGATGAAAGAAGAAGGTTTTTGTGAAAATTTCGCGATAATTAATTAAATAGTTAATTTTTTGTTAGTTAAAAGCTAGGTTTACATATTAAGAAAAAATTATTTTATACTTTGGTACTACTATTCTTACTGAATGAACATATTATAGATATTTTAAATCATTGGATTATTTGCCTCCAATCGCTAGGTTTAATTAACCGTTTCTGGCCCGTGTTATCTGTTTTTCATGAAAACTCATATTGCACTTGCATATTCCTAGATGGCAACGTGATCTGGATACAAATCAATAATGCACAAAATATATAATTATACATATTTATTAATTAACCATTTAATTGATTAATTGTTATTAATAATTGTTTGAGTAAAATTTTATATTATTTTTTGAAAGTTATTAATAACTTATGGAAAAGATTAGCTTTTTGTTGTTTCCAAAATCGTTTGGTACAGTTGATAATTTTTCCGAAAAAAAAACTCGAGATTTAAAAAGTGTTTGACATAACCAATATTCTCATTTTAATTAAAAATAATGTTTCAGAAAATGAAAGAATTTTTTGTTGTATTATAATCTCTGCAGATAAAAGTCAAAATTCAGAAATGATTTTTGAAAAATTCGTTTCTATGCTGTAGAAATGAATAGATTTTCTGCCAAATTTGATCTCAGATTCTAAAAAGAATAAGGAAGGTTTCGTGACGATTTATTAAAAAGTTGATCATTTTTCCCGAGCAACGCCAAGTATATCAACTAATAATCAAATACAGCTTAAACATATTTACCATTCTTTAACACATTTTGTAAACATTTTTTTCATATACCAAATATTTGCTATATTCTCTGATAGAACTAAATTTCGGCAGTTACACATGATATTTCGAACACAACAGTATCGGCTCACAACGTGTTAAGGTGTTCCTCAAGATAAAGAATCAAAATGTGTTGAACTCTTCTTCCAGAATGAAAATTTTCGGATAATTTATAACTAATTCTGCTCGAAATTAATCTACATTAACCCTCCGTTAGTCGCAACATCTAATAGATATGCACTACGGTAATGTATAATTTTTAAACGAAAACTCGCCAAAGGTGGCAATCCTCTAAATTTAATTTGCAACCCCAAAAAACGAAAACTGAATGTTTCTCAGACGAAACGTTTTTCTCCTCTGTCTAGGATGGCGGCCGTTTGGCAAGAATTTTAACGGTTGGCGAATGTTTCGCCAGCTTGGCGACGAGACCTTACCGTAAACTTAAGTCTAACCAATGACTGCGACTAACGGTGGGTTAATTTCATACCTGTTGCTGAGTGTAACGAAAAGTAGAAACCAGTTGCTGAAGGCTGATCTCATGTGTTATTTATTTATTCATTTAAGTGCTTGTAGACTAGAATTTTTAAGTATATTTGTTACATTTGTAATTAAAAGGCTTTCATGTCATTGGCTGGCAATTATTTCATCACTTGTATCGTGCATTTCCATAATGGCATGTTTAACTTTTCAGATTTGCACTCGAGTTCTTTGTAGACGCTTAGCTTCACAATTAAGACCAGGGCTGGATTGCGGACCATAAGCAATGCAGATTTCCAAGCCACCCTTTTCTCTCCCAAACTTCCCAAATCATGTAAGCAAATCCTTAATCTCTATGTAAGCAATTGTTAAATAGCAAATATTACGACAAACTGAAGTAACAAAACATTCCATTGCGTTTCACCTTCAAGAGAGTTGGTTGCAGTACCTTGCGTTTGAGAAAATAATTTAAAACTAGCTGATCTCGAGCAAAGCATCTGTGCTTGATTATTACGCATACCATGATTTTCCTGACGCTTTAGACAAACTGGCGATTCAGCGATCAAGAAAATTCGCCAAGATAAAATAAAAGGCACCAAGTGGTGTGCGCATAACAGCCCAGATAGCATGCACATTTGCAGCAAGTTTGATTTTTTCTCTATATTATTTTGTCATGGCAAACGTGACAAGTTTGCAGCAAACCTCCTGCAATGTAAGATAGCATAATCGACCACCCCACTTGCAGAACAAGTTCGCTGCAAAGTTGATACGTCACACTTACACACCACAACCTGGATACAGTTTTGTATCTGGTTTTGATCTTTGTCTGTGTTTTAAAAAACATCCGATTTTTAATAGAATCTCCTAGACTTTCTTTTTATTAATTCAATAAATCAATGATGATTTGAAAAAAACTAACTAGGTCTTTTTATTTAAAAAAATTACTTCTGAAAAATTCTCCGTCTTTTTACTAAATATAGAACTCGCAGTTTAAAGAAAACTATATATCGCCTTTTTCTTCATGTTGAAATTAAACTTAAAAAACAGTCAATGTTTGTTGAAAAATAATAACTTTCTTTGTATCCCATATTTTTAAAAGAAATTGCTTTTGAACCCTAATTTCATAATTTATTCCACTAGCAAAACTTAGTTATTAGCGAAAATCGCTCTATCTCTTTGACTTCAATTCATATTCTCAACTCAAAATTTAAAAAATTAATGAAATCAAGAAGACAGTTTGAAATAAAACGTGTATATGCACGATGTATTAACGCAATCTGTGTTCGGCAATCGGAAGCGGGTTGTCGATGGTTCCAATCTGAGGTTCGTCTGCGTACTCTGTTTTTGCTATAGTTTGCCATGAGTTTGACGTGACAAGTTTGCTGCAAGTTCGACACGCAGTGATTACGTCGATTCTGCAAACTTGTGAACTTGCAGTCTTGCCGTGTCAAACCTGCTGCAGACTAGCAGAGCAAGATTGCTGCAAACCAAAATTGCTATCTGTGTAATAAGTTCCGTGATGAATTTGTGAACTTAAAGCGATTCTATCTTCACTGACTTAAACTATTTTGACGTCGATCTGAACGTTCTCTGGCTCGCCTAAACCCATCTGCTTCATTTCTAACTGATCTCTTTCGAATTATTTTATCAAAAGTTTCATTATATTGTAAGAAATACAATGAATTCTTCATCTTAAACTCATATTTTTTCGGGAAAAAGTTATTTTACACCAGAACGAATATAGTAACAGACTATGGCTAAGTAGTTACGTCTAACATGGCGGTGGCTGCCGGTTTTTTGTTTAAACAAACCGATCGTTGCCATCCGCAAAAGAGAAATTAACCTCTTTTCTGTGCCACGTACGTTAACGTTTTATATATAATTTAAATTTAAAAGCGATTTCAAACAAAATGGTTAAAAGATTACAAGTCTTTTTTAAAACCCAATCTAAAAGCTCTCCATCAAGCGTTGGTATGACTAATTTAAAGGAATTGGAAATGTGCAACATGGGGACGACCATCAGTCTCAGTCGAAGCTGTTAAACGAGCGGGGTAGACTTTCACTCCTTAATTGCTCATACCAAAGCTTAATTGCGTTCTTTTCCGACCAATGGAGATCGACAATTCCGATTTTTCCAGACGTGCCTTCTGCTGCATGGTAGCCATTTTAAATATTTGCACTGGAAATTTCAAGTTGCAGCAGAGTGAATGCCTCGTAATGGCGCGTTACCTATCTGAAGAAAAAACCTTTTTGAACTACTTTCTCATTTAACGGGGGGATCGAAATTGCTACATTAGGGGGGGGTATTAATTTTTGAACTTAATGGGTCTAATAATTTTTACCAAACTATACAGCGGTGGTTTCTCGCACAGGCGCTCGCCTTTTGCCTTGAAATCATGTGGGTCTGTTCGACATGCATCACAGTGCAAAGCCGACAGCGAATTTACCGCGTTTGGCATTTGAGAGAGGGGGCTCAAAACAATTTGGCGCCTGTATATTACACTGACCCTGTACACTCGAACACGAGAATTTCGCAAGTGTATCCGCGCCGTTAGGTGACCAGCACGTTAAACTTTGAAAATCCCAAGTGAGTTTCGCTACAAATTAAGCTATTGCATAACATAAGGCAGACAGTTGCTTGGTAGACAGAATGGATCTAAAATGCGATACAGATCTGCAATTCTAATGGTAAAACCAAGGCCAACCTAGGCCCTGGACTAGGGCGCAGCTGTCGAGTTTCGCATATACAGAAGAAATAACAAACAAATATTTGCAAATTTTTAGTACTATTTTGAAAAAGCCATATAAAATGATGTTTTTGAAATTTACCGTTCGTTATATTAAATACATTGTTACAAAGTTATATTGTTACAAAAATATAAAGTTGTTTCCCTGAAATGCTAATCTTGGCGTCAAAAGGAATTTTCTAGAAAGACCTCGAACTGTCAACCTATTCTACTAGCGTCATGAAGTTTCTGGAGATTACATCACTTCCTACGTAATGACATCACTTCCTGTTGAAAAAGTAAAAAAGCAAGCTCTCAAGCCAAGAGGAGTTGAGTTGGATTTTGACCAGCAAGCAAGCTGGTGAGCTAATAAGAAGCCTTTGAGCGCTGTGTTGATATTTATTGGTAATCTCTGTTGTGAGTTTTTACAAGTGCTGTTTTAATACTTGTGTTACGCTTCTTCGCTTAGAATATCTGTAAAATAAAGAGCTTTATTTTTTAATCCTGCTTATTGGACTGCATTCACGTGCACCCACGAGACGATTTTGTCACAATATTGAGCGATACATTTTTTTACTTTCTCGTATACGAAGTATACAAAGAGAAAGTATTGTAATCGTCAAAAAATTCGGACTCGAGATTTTGACGAATCTCCACGTTTTAGACCTCCCTCAGTCCGAAAAACACAATTTTGGAATTATGTCTGTCTGTGAACACGATAACTCGAAAACTGTTAGAGCTACGGGGATGAAATTTGGTATGTGGTCTTTAAACATAATTTGTAGGTTTCTATCAAATTTTGGACAAAATCCGTCAACGGGAAATCTGTCTGTCTGCGGTCATGTGAACACTATAACTCAAAAACTTGAATAGCTAGATGGATAAAATTTGGTACACAATTTTATCGTTATGAATGTAGGTCCGTATAAAATTTTGGGCCAAATCCGTCAAAAAGAGGCGTTCAAATTGCATATTCAATTTCTTTTAATCCGATTCTCATGCGCATGCGTATTGGTAGCAATCTGTTATTGTTGTAAATTTTATGTACAACAATAAATAATGTTTTCAAACATCAATTGTTAACAATTTTTTTATTGTTGTAAATCAAACAGATCTAATTATTTCAGCAAATCTTTCATTCACACGTTTTTGCAATTGTTACGGTTGTGGTAGTATAAATTGTTTTCTTGGGAATTCAATTCCAAAGCAGAATTTTCGCTTTAGTATTCATTGCATTGCCTATTTTATCGCACCTGCTTCAAAGTAATATTTTTTTGATACGTGGCAACAGATATTTGATTTCAGGTTTGTTTGTTCTCGTTTACGAAGTATACAAAGAGAAAGTATTGTAATCGTCAAAAAAATTCAAACTCGAGATTTTGACGAATCTCCACTTAGAAAGTATACGCGAAAGTTTAGGGGAGACCACTCCCGCTGCTTGTGTTCTGTGAATCTTACCGTCTCTAGTCCTTTCACTTCTTTGCATTGAAAGAGATTTAATAAGATCTGTCTACTTCAATGACCTCCTTCCATGCGACAGTCAGTCCAGTACCTGTCTTTCACGACTTGCCAGCGGCCACCTGAATTGCCTTACATATTCTGAGGGCAACAAGATCTGCCCTAAAGACCAGCGACATCAAGCATCACCTAAACACATTTTGGACTGTCTAAGACTTGACAGGGAGGAAATTTATTCTTCTTCCCTTTTAGTTATCGATTTCATCAAAGTCAACGGATTCCTTGATCTGGTCTGACTCCGTCGGACTCGATTGGAAATTAGTAACAACAACAACAGATGTTCTCTACCACTTCTTTTTATTTATTTATTTTTTGAAGGATAAAAACCCATTCATGTTTCTGTAGAGGAGAGAGGTAAACTATCTTAACCCGTAAATGCCAATTTTTTTTTAATTTGATTTTAAAATGTTTTTTTGGTTTCCATTTCTTGAATAAAACTTGGTAAAAATACTTTTGAAAAGTCCTATTTTATATTAAATATGGCGTACGACTAAAAATCAGTTTGTTATGAATGGACTACACTCTGCTTTGTTTAAGGAAAAAATTTCCTTGACAAAATTCTATAATGTTAGACACAGACAAATTTTAATAAATAATAACAAGGATAAGGAATTTCATTCCAGAATAAAATAGTGTATTCTCAAGCGTACAAACGAAGCAAAAAGGATGCACCCTAGAGTGAAAAACATCAATTTTTTTTATTTTCTTATCAGCACTCTAGCTACCATCTACATGTTGTAAATTGATTTAATAACATTTTCAGTATGTCTCCTATTGGCAACAACAGGCATTAGA
The DNA here is from genome assembly GCA_013235015.1 of Araneus ventricosus. Lineage (NCBI taxonomy): Eukaryota > Metazoa > Arthropoda > Arachnida > Araneae > Araneidae > Araneus > Araneus ventricosus. Next base: position 23,084 of record BGPR01000180.1, read on the forward strand.
GCTTCAGTCTTATTCTCAAGATTTTAGAAGACAAAATTGGTGTTTAAAGACAACACTGGGCATTTGCGGGTTAAATATTCTGTGAGTTTAACTGAGTTAATGCAAAATAAAAATCTCTCTCCAACTCGAAATAAAAACACAGCGCTAGACTTCCATATTAGAAATAAAATTTTATCCATCAGCTTCGTCACGTGTATGATATTCTATTACTTTGGCCTCCTTCACGAAATTCTTGTGGTTCACAAAGTTGAAATATTTACGATTATTCTAATGTAATCTTTGAAAACATTCTATTTTAGAATTCTTTATGTATCCATGCAAAAGTTCCTTTGCATATAATCGAGGATATATATATACACAAAAGATACATAACTTGTCTTCCTAAGAAATAAAATGGAAAACTTGTAGCAAATATGTGCAATTTTTGATGATTCAGTGAAAGTTTAAAAGAAATTAGTTAATGATGAGTTAAAAATTAGTTGCGCAAATGCATATGAGATTTTTTTAACATCTAAAATAATATACAAATGAAAATGTTGTTCCTAGGGACAAAATTTATATTTTAATTTTTAAAGGTTGAAAAAATTTAATTAAAAATTTTTTTGCGAACTAAAACTCCTAATCTAATCTTGAAACCATTAAGATAAACGAGATTTTTGTGATTCTTAAAATTTTGCAAACTTTTGAGGGAATAATTTAAATCGTGAGAGAATATTTTGCTTATAGATAGAACACAAACTATATAGTATAATTTGTAATTTCAAGAGAAAAAAATACAGCTCTAATCAATTTATCAGTCTTATTCTCAAGATTTTAGAAGACAAAACTGGGTATGTTGCATACAGTGGCGTAGGGGGGTGCAGATGCCCCGGGCGCCAGGCTTAAGGGGCGCCATGGAGACAAAACATTAGTGCGTTTATGTCATTTTTTGAAGAGAAATATCATGCGGGAGCGAAAAATCACGGTCCCCATTGACACTTGCTAAACCACTGGTGACGACTGGGAGAGAAGATATATTATACCCCGGGCGCCAGTTAGCCTTGCTACACCACTGGTTGCTTAACCCTCTGAGCGCCCAATTATTTTGAACTTTTAGCTATCAGATTAGAAAATTTGGCTTTTAAAGGAAATTAATCAAAATATTTTCCATTTAATTATATCCTTGAAATCTTAAGAACACTTTATCCATGGTTGTTTACATATATACATATATACAAATAAAATATACATATAAATGCGAGCTATCTGCTTTTGAATTGAACATGAAAAACGGAAAAAGACGTTTGCGCCGCTCGGAGGGTTAAAGGCAGCAAGGGGCATTTAATGGTTAATTAACAATTTTAACATTTGACTGGAGAGCCAAAAGAAGTTCCAGATCACAATGCATTGTGATGGACTATTTCTGTTTGGGGAACGGTTTTGACGTAGACTTACGTCTCTCCATAGTGTGTCGGGAAAGGAAAAAATTATGACGCTTTTCGCGCTCAAGTTAAACGCTTATAGCTCCTCAACCAAATAACATAGAGAGTTGGTTTTAGTTTCATTTAACAGAGAAAGGTGGAAATTGAAGATTACAAAAATAATTTTAGAATTTGTAATTACCGTTTAGTCACAGTCGAGTTGCAAAGTTGATGAAAATCAGCTCCGCAACCAAATAGTGAGTTGGTTTTAGTTTCATTTAGTTTTGTCTTAGAGACCATGGCCAAAGTACCTGCAGTTAAAGGGTTAAAAATATATATCTAAGACTCGTTATTATATAAATGGGTTGTTTGATGCAACCTGCCCTCTATGACAATGTTACATACCATTCCTTACACCCATCTATGTGCAGAGGGAGGATAGCATATTTACGGATCCTACTATGGTTTGGATTGAGGTCGCTTTTCATTGGCTCTAAGCGTCACGTGACTTCGCTTGCTTCTGAATGATGTCATAGGACCGCGCTTAGTTTGGATTTCGATTCTTGTCTTAGGTATTGTATCATGGAAAAACCAAAATTATATTTTAATTACGATTACTTGGATATTTCTAAAGGGAATGATGAATTCAAGATAAAGATATATATTATTATTATACAGTTGAGGCCTCGCAACAACTAATGAGGCCGTTTCAAAAGTGAATGATGATATTCTTATTGTCTCGTTTATATCCAAATGAGTTTGACAGTTGCAGCCTCGCTGCAACATTGAGGCTGTTACCTTTTGGAATTACTAACATAGTCTTGTTGATACTATTAAAATAAAACGTAGAATATAAGTAAATATGATACAAAAAAGTGAACGAAATACAAGTAGGTTACAAAACAAAATTATCCATAAATGACTTGAATTGAAATGATGTATGCTCGTAGGATAGGTTTAACCCTCTGAGCGGTTAGCTATTTTGAGGTACTACATTTAAAACCTCAAAAATGTGCGTTTAAAGTGAATAATTGGATCTTAATTGTGTTCAATCAAGTGTCTGATATCTTAAAAGTATTTCATCCGTGGTAGTTTAAGAAATAATACACATGAACGTGATTACCTGCTTTTGAGCGCAATATGAGAAACGGAAAAATACGTGTATAACGTTTCGAGGGTTAATAGGAAAATTTATGTTTACTGCGATCTTTTAGCTTTTTCGGTGGTAAATTCTTTTCGGTTTTGTTCTTTAATTGGGAAAGTAAAACTCTGAACGATTCGTCGGTAGTTGTTGAAGAATAAGCTGGAATAACATTCGTTTATCTTGAATTCTGTGCAGCTGAAAGTTTCATTCTCTGATTGTCGCAACCCGTATCAGCAGCTCCTTTGTCAGAGTTCGAATCAGCGCCTGAAAAGCACAAAATGACTCTTATACACACACCCGAAGAGGTCGAACTTAACTTTTCTCTCCAGTGCGGAGAGAGGTGATTGATTTTGATTTCATGTTCGGTTGTTTTGTGTGCATGTATTTTTGTTGCCTCTTCTTCCGTTTCTCTTAAGACGTTTATTCACAAAGAAACTGCTCCAAACCTTTTGGACGGTGTAGTAGTAAAGTCTCGCCCTTGGGACCGGATGGTTCCAGGCTCAAAACTCGATTCCACCAAGACCCCCCGTGTATGAAGCCCGTTGTACGCTAAACCAGACGCGTAGTCAAACGTCCCCTCAATGGTGTAGTGAGCACAATCGAAGGTCTTCCATAACTATGCTCCTAGTAGACATAGGACCATAATTCTTGCATATTCGAGAACCTTCACTTCCTCGGCAAACTCGCCTTGTCTCCAAGGTAGGGATGGGAAGAACCTACCGGTTTTACCCGCCCCCCCGGGGGGGGGGCTTGTTTCGGTTAACCGAGTTTTTTTCGATTATTTTTTTATCCCGTTTATAACTTGTTATTTTTTTAATCCAAAAACCGGATAATAAAACAGGATATGAAGATAGACTCGATTTTAGGTTCGATTAGACTAAAATTTATCAAGGGGCTGTCCATAAATGATGTCACACTTTTTAAAATATTTTTGACCCCCTCCCCTCCTTTGTCACAAAGTGTCACACTTTACCACACCCCCTCCCCCCTTGTCACAGGGCACGCTATATTACATAAATATATACTTGCAGTTCAGAAACAAAGCACTACGCTACAGATCATATATCAAATTTTATTTTTGAACTTTAACTATGTGTTTTAATGACATTTGTGATCATAACAATAATAATGATTTTAAGTGTACTTATTTTGTATGAAATAAGATTAAGGTTTACAACAAAAAACCTAATTAATATACAATAGTAATAAAATATTAATATAAAAAAGCAATTGTAAACAGTGATATTTTGGAATTTGATATATTTTGCTTTAGATCTTATATTTAAGGTAAGTGCTCCAGTAGCGGGCCACGTACCAGTAGTGGGCCACTTGAATTTTTACGTTGAAAAACAAGAAATTCCAACATTCCAATGAAATAAGAGATCTGCCTCTGGTAGGCTGAAACCCTTATCAACTAAATACCAAAGGCACAGCCTTTATTTCCTGTTTAGATAGGAGCTAGAAAGTTTGTTGCTGAAGTTGGTCTCTGAGAGAAGCATTTTTAACTTATTCTTAGTGATTTCCTTAAGAGGTGACTCTTCATTCAACTATTTTTTAGCATACATTCTATTTGTTTTTAAAATGAATTGTTATTGATATTATTTGATTATATAATGAATGTATTATAAACTATCTTTAAATGAAATAATATTGATAATTTAAGATAGTGAAGGGTGGCCCACTTTTGGATCAATGTTTTACTAAATGTTCCAGTAGTGGGCCTAGCGAGGCCAGTACTGGAGCACATGCTTTCTCTCAAATAGACTGTTTTGTGATGTTTAAATAAGAAGGTTATATCGTGTAAAGTCTTTTTATTTAATTAGATTTGCTTTATTTTTATCAGAACCAGTACTGGGCCCACTTTTGGTACACTAATGGAACATTCTATACAATTACTTAAATAATAAATATTTTATAGTACTGTTGAAGAAAAGACTGATATTCAAGAATTAGTTGGGCGCTGTAACGAGGCAGACAATAATAACTATCGTATTGCTTGACCATTGAAAAATATTCCATCACAATTTAAAAGGGCTCTTTTCTGGCCGCAGAGGCAAGATGATAAAAGAAAAAAAAGATTTATTCAACATAAAATATCACGATTTAATATCCATAATGCCCCAAACAGAACTTAAAATGAAAGATCGATAATTAGAATAAATTTTTAATAAAAAATTGGCTGTTAGAGAAAAAATGTAAATCTCATGTGACTAGAATCTATAAATAAAAGATTTCACCTATAGCAAGCCATTTTTATTGTATTTTTTATAGTGTATAATGTTAATGTATTGCTATTATTACTATATATAATGATTTTATTCTTTTTTCTGTGGCACAATTGACAAATCTGGGTGGCCCACTTTTGGTATGCCCACTACTGGTACATCAAATGTTTGCTATGCCCACTTCTGGTGCATAGGAGTGATCTAAGTTTTTAATTTTTTTAAAATTATATTACAATTATTTTGATATTACAAGTGATTATTATTTTAGATAAAAGTTTGAACAACCATAAAAAAATATAGATTAGCGAAACTTCTCAAAAATTTAGATGATAATTGAAGAAATACCCTTAAGTGGCCCACTACTGGAGCATTTACCTTACTTTAAGAACACAAAATACACTTAAACAGACTGATTTTTTAAAAAAAAAAACGCCTCAATAAGATCAACCTGTTTGTGCCTGTTAGTTCTACCACTCACCCAGGTGGGACGACGTATCTTTTGTTGGACATTTCAAGGGTGTGACAGGGGGAGGTTTTCTTCTAATGGTGAAGAATTTCTGCTGCTACCATATTCTCAGAATCTACCCTGATTGCCTTTTTCGAAAAGCAAGGAATATAAGTGGAAAAAAATCACATGAAAGTTGTTTTCGCCCCGATTAAACAATATCCTTAAATTCTTGTAATTTCAAAATAACTTCAAAATTTAATCTGCTGATTTTAAATGTTTTTATTTCACCCTCCCCGCCCCTGGGCGCAGGTTGGCGAACCCCCCCCCCCCCCCCTCCAAGCGTGATGTCATTTGTGGACGGCCCCCAAGTTATGAAGTTTTGAATTTCATCATCTTAGGCCAATCTTCCTCAAGGCATCTGTTGGTTGGTGAATTACTGAAAGATTCTTTATGAACAGAAAAATATTGGCAAATGGATTGAGTTCCGGTAAAAAAAATAATTAAAAAAATGTCTAGAAACGGAGTTTTTTTTTTTATCAAAAAAAAGAAAACGGGTTATTTTGAGAGGTTATAACCGCCAGGTTAAACCGGAGGTGATAAAAACCGGTTATATTTGCAATAACCGCCATCCCTACTCCAAGGTCATTAACTTGGCCTCCAGCAAAATTCTCTGTAAAACACTCTTTCCTGCCGTAAGACTAGCATAGCGGGTAAACAGTATTTCAGATTAGTAACAATATATTTTCGTTTGTAAAGCTTGCGTGGATAAAGTTGTACAGTTTATACAATTTATTATTATTATTTTTTACAGGATAAAGTTTGTGTGTAAAGTTGTTGTTCGATGCTCGTTATAACGACCCTCTGCGTCCCACAGCGAAAGGTCATTATAACGAGTGGTCTCTATAGTGGATATAATTAAAAAAATGTACACATGCACGCTCAGCAGTTCCGTAAAAATAGGCGATTTTTAAAGAGCTTTCAAATAAATACTCAAATTATTTTTTATCATTGGTATTAAAAATAAAATTTTATCAATTAAAAATATACATAATTTAAATTGATATAAATTTAATATATAGTTTGTGTATAAATTTCTAAAGCAGATTTTACAGTAGAAAATAAAGGGTGTTATATACTTACAAAGCATTTATTTTCTAACGGAAAAAAAAATCAGAAATGGTTGTTTGTCTTTTCTGCATATATGATTTTTGCAAAACGTAATTTTCCATTTCAGTTAAAGATGATAAATAATGTTCTGCCTTTCAAGAAAACATTTTAAAGTCTCAATAGCACTTGAAACATTTTTTTATTCTAGGCTATTCTAATTTCCGCGCTGTGGTGAGTGTTAATTCCCTCCCCGCCCCCCTCCCCTACTGTCAAAGTTGAACTGTAACACTGAAGACTCTACATCTACGAAGCTTGACAATACAGTAATAAAGGCTATTTACGTTTAGAAACATGTTCTTTTTGGAAAAATATCGGGAAGAGCGACCACTAAATTGGTACGTTGCATTGGGATTAGCCGACACTGGACGGTCGTTATACCGGAAGTAAAATAACATAGTGCATAGGGAAACACAGTAGGGGATTTTATCACGGGTCGTTATAATGGAATGGTCTTTGTAATGTGTGGTCGTTATAACGAGCGTCGACTGCACTTAGGTTTTTTTAACCCCCGCACGCCACTGCCATACATCGATCATCGTAGCTCTTTGGTGTCTTTAGCTAACTTTCCTGGTGTAAAAGCCTTTCTCCTCAAGTAGTTTGTAAGGGGTCTATTCTGGTACCCCCGGTTGGGGTGGGAGACGTCACTTTTCCCGGCTGTTAACAAAGAAAAAAGTGACGTCTCCCAACCCAACCGCGGGTACCAGAATAGACCCCTAAATAGTTTGGAGCCCCTCGCGAATGTGTGTACCAATTTTCAAAATTATATGATTTAGTGTTTTTTTCAAAACCCTTCTTTGACTGGACTATCAGCAAAGATTTTTTCACAAATTCATCCATTTTGAGACCGATTATCTCAAAAACTATTAAAGCTAGAAGAGAAAGAAAAGCATGTATTTGTGGGGAATTTTACGCTCTTTCAATTCGTTGAATGCCTAGTAATGAGAAAAATGGATAGTTTTCGAGATATTAAAAAAAAATTTAAAAAAGGGGATGAAATCCAAGATGGCTGCAAGATTTGAAACCTGTTTTCTCGGAAACTATTAAAGCTAAAAGAAAAATAAGGCGTGTATTTGAAAGGGAATTTTATGCTCTTTAACTTGGTGCATCACATGTAATTTGAAAATTTAATAGTTTTTGAGATATTCAAAAATAAACTAAAACGGGAGATGAAATCCAAGATGGTGGTGCGAGCTCACTATCCCCCCCCCCCCCCGTCCCAGGACCGTAGGCTTTATGTTCAACAGGAGCCCCTTATGAAAATGTGCAAGAATTTTCAAAACCATGTTATTTAACTTTTTTTTTCAAACCCTTCGTTTACTGGGCTATATTCCATAACTGAAAAATCTATTGAGATGTTTTTTTTTTGTGTGTGTGTGAATTCGAAAAATAACTTTTCTTGTTTGAACTGCTTAAACTTTTCATAATTCAAAAAATTATCATTTTACTGTCTCCTTTGATGATAATAAAAAAAATTATCTGTACTTGTTGAATATTTTCAGTTCACTATAAAAATTAAAGACTACAGAAAAGTTTAGTTATTTTTCACATTATCCAAAATGCCTCATATAGCACACAATGAAAGGTCTTCCTCACCTCACCCTGGAGCACCTTTTCTTTCTTCCGGAACGCTTACACTGTTATCTTTACAAGAATGTCAGCGCCTTCATGCAATTATAAACCATTTGTTTTATTACAATAAAAAAACACAATATTTTTTTTATAGATACTCTCAAGTTGTTTATCTACTGGTCGTTTCAATATCCCGAGACTAACACTTTTGGACGATTTTACTCCGGAAGGGTGACAGGCAATGAGTAAGGTGAGCGCATTTCCGGAGTTCTTTGTTAGGTCACGCTAAGTAAAATGTAAACATCTCCCCCTCCATTATTTACTTTCCCTTTTTTTTTTTCTCCCTTATCTGGAACATGCTCAAAAGCGCGGAGGGTTTCGGAATCCGAGAGCATACAATAACAGCGTCAGTTCACTTGACTTCGAATACTTTTTCCTTCTGGAAAATTAAAATGACGAACGGCCTTATTCACCATCCATGGTTAAATCCTGATCAGCGGTTAAAAGGGAATTTACACGAACAAGCGAGTGCTGACCGAAATGATTGGCTGGATGTATCCCCTAACTGGCGAGTTGGCGAGAAACTCGTTTGGCTCGAAGGCTGAGGGTAATTTTAAAAATCGCAAACAACAGAGAAATTCAGATATTACGCCAATATAGCAACCCAATAAAGTATACATTTGGCAATGCATTTCGGTCACCTTTCGCATTATTATAGCAGAACCATCATTTAACCGCTGATCATGGTTTAACCATGGATGGTGAATAAGGCCGGAAGTGTGGCAGACGTGCGTCACGTGAGCATAAATTGACTCTATTTTAAAGTAAAATTATTTTTAATATTACAAAGATAAATTATAATTTTATTTCTTCGTATAATCTTTTGTTATAAAAGAAGTGAACCAACTTCGTCGATATTAGTTTCGATTTCATCGTCATCGGTAAAGAAAGCGTGTGTTTATGTAAACACATGTTTGTGATAGCAGACGAAGTATTTACGGAAAGTCTTCTATTTCAAACCGGTTGTTTTAATTTATTAGTTTGACAATTTATTTTTTAACTTTCCTTTTTTCTCTATCATGAATCTTGAAACAGCAAAATTCACCGTCAAAGATTTCTGTGCCAAAGTGAAGACGTTAAAAGTGACAGATGTGATTGAATTAAATCTTGTCATCGACCAGTTAAATGCATTAAACTATTTAAATTTTTCTGGAGACTGTAAGGTAACGTTACATTTAAATTTTAGAATTTATTTTAATTTCATATTCTTGTTTAATTTACCAGAAGATTATTTTAAAAACTGAGAAATATTTTTTGATTAAAAATATACGTGTATTGCGGAGGGTGTATTAATTTATCCAATAGTTGACAGTATTTAGTGTTGTAATAAACTATTCTTTTGCTATTGATTAGTTAAAAAGTTATTGGTTTGTAAACTTAGTAATTAATTTCATTGCTTGGTTTGTAAACTTAGTAATTAGTTTCATTACTTGGTTTGTAAACTTAGTAATTAGTTTCATTGCTTAAATGCTGTGTATCGTTACGCAGACTTTTAACCCTCTATTAGTCACAATCATTTTCTTTCTTAACCCTTTGCAAACAGGTACAGCGTATAGAGTGTACCAGTTCATATGAACTTATAAGCCGATTAAATACTAGTGAAGGTGGAAAACTTGCCATCCCTCCAACCTCTTATTAACATTCCTCCTACGTGCTCTGATAGTTCCCATTGGTCTAGCATCGGTCAGTTTGGTCTGATTGTGCAAGCAAGTGCATAAAACGCTCTTCATAGACTTACCTTGACTATCACGAAATGGTGGGAAATTATTGTCCCTCCAGACCTACCACCCACTTTTGTATCTCTGTTAGCAGTAAAATTTTCTAACTTCCCACCGGTTCCACAGTAATGGCGATTTATAAAGTAGGGAAGTAACTTTACTTTATAAAATTTATAAAGTAGAGTTGCAGCAAATTAAAGCATATAATAATAATTACTTACCAAGTGCTTTATGTCGAATTTTCGCTAAGTTTGGCAGAATAAATCTTTATAAAACAACTTACTATAGTTAAATAGTAAGTTAGCGCCCACCATGAAAGCTGGAACGCCCATTAGTGGGCGGTAGAGACTGGGTTGACAACCACTGCTCCAGAGTAATCCTGTTTTGGAAGTCTTCCAGAAAACACTGGCTGTCGACGAATCTAATGCCTTGGATCTTGATGGAAAAGTGAATGCATACTGTGACCACAAAACCTATTCTGAGATTTATGTGGAGGACAATCCATTTCAGGAAGAATATAGCGACTGAAATTCAGATGCAAATGTGTGTGCCATCCATCCTTCTTCCTTTAATTTTATTATGCTGTAAAAAATAAAGATATATAAAATTAAATAAGCATAGAGTTGGAAGAAACAAGATGGCACATAAAGAATGCGCCAACCTGAGTTGAGTGTTCCATGAAGGTAGTTTGTCTATAGAGCAGTGGTGAATCCGGGGGGGAGGGCTATTGGGCTGCAGGCCCCCCCAGAGCTAAACCAGAATTCTTTATTTTATTTAAAATCACTATAGCTATTTTTTCTTAATTTCCCTTTAAGAAAAGTGAAAACATTTCTTCCTGCCTTTTGACAGGCTCGAAAATTTTCCCACTTTTGTAGTCATTCTCATATTTGCATTGTTGACACGGTTAAAAACATGTTTTCGCTAGTTATTTCATTGTGTTTTTTGCTAATTTATCGAAAGTATTGTGGTGTTCTTTATGATTCTTATTGTCAGGTGAGTAAAGTCTGTAAAGCTAAAGTGTTTTGGTTTACATAAGCCATAAGATTTGACATATTTGTCACGATGATACCAAACATTTTATACCTCATCCACCCACCCAGACCCAAATCCTGGATTCGCCACTGCCATAGAGGGTTAAATGTACAGAATGTGTCTCATGGATATAAAATCTGTTCTATGTTATGTTCATCCAGTTTTGATAGTCTTTCCTTTATAACTAGAATAAATAATCCTAATGAGAATGTAAATGGGTATCTTGTAAGCGAAATTCAAATTGTAATGTGTTAAAAACAGCTATCAATTGCAGACTGCTTGAATATCTATTGGATGTGACTAATGATATGATAAAATGTGCATAATACAAATGATAACATACATTTTAATAAATCTTCAAAATGTTTTGAAAATACATTTTATGATTTCTTTCATTACTTATAAATTTCATTTAGTTGATATCGGATGTAAATTTTGTTTTATAGAATTTCTATATGTACTTATTTGAAAGAAGAAACAGTAACATTCATTTTATTGTTTTAAATGTCAAAAAAATGAAACTCCTTCTAATTTTTTCTTTAATATCATAAGAAAATTATTTAACATGCATCTGTATTCAGTTTTCCTAGTTTTAATGCAGTCTTAATCTTACAGGAATATGGTGAATTGCTCTGCGATTTAGCAAAGATGATTTCTCCTGGAAATGATCACATGCTTTCCAAGTTCTGCTGTCTTCTGTATTTTTCACTGCATAAACAGAAAGTTGGTATTTACTGTTAATAAAACAATTCTTAACAGAATACAACTAAAATTCACATTTTTAAGCTTTTCTGTCAAAAGAATTTTTTAACTAGTCATTATTTATTCATATTTGAAGTAAATGCTTTATTCCTTCATATTGCAAATGAATGTAACATAACAATTTTGATATAATAGTGGATTGATATTTCTAAAAGAATATAAACTAATTTTCATTAATGCAGTATTATCTTTTTTGTCTTAAATTATTACATGCATTTTCAAGCTTATATATGAAAAACTATATGGCATTGATTCTTTTAGAATTGATTTAATTATTTCATAGTAAGGATTTCTTACTGATATGACTTGGATTTATTCAGTAAGTTAAAAATATATTGCATATACTTAGTTGAGTTATTCAATTAAAAACATGTTATATTCAGCATCTTTAAGGAAGCAGGTTTTATATATATATGAAATGTTTTCGTTGTTGTAGTCGTTAAATAAAAAACAGGCTGAGTTATTAACTAATTTTCGTTTATTATGGGAGAGTGACGGAATGTATGCACATCTTGGTTGAAGTTTTCAAGCCAAAAGAGAGCAGAAAATCCCTGCTTTTTCTCGGGTAGGGATTTAATAAATAGACACGTGATCAAAGTGAAGGGAATAATAGCTATTTTTAGTATTGCGTAAGTATTTTAGGGAAAAGTCTGGAAAAGAATTCACAATTTATGTTGGCACGTGGAAGCAATTAGAATATTCTTTTAGCTATAAATATGCCAAAACGCGAGATTTAATGTACCTCCAGTGCGGGAAATAGAATGAAACTGAAGTTTAAGAAAAGTGATTTTGGAATACATTAAGACTTTAAAATGTATAATATTAGAATTTGAAATAAAATTGAGATTATTACATATATATGGTAAATTGCATAATTTTTGAATTCCTTTTCATTATTTGTTTACAAATTGTTGTCTTCCTGTCAAAATTAGATTCATCCAAATTAGAGCTCATCTCTTTTCAGAAATCTGTTTCTGAATAAGCTGTGCTTTTTGGCTCTTATCTGTAGAGTTGAACGCTTGTAATCATACTCTTCTCAGGGCTTGTTGCTTAGGGGCGGATTTACAAATTTCTTTGCCCCAGACCAAAATATATTGTGCGCTCCCTCCCCTCTCAAAAAGTTTATATATAATTTTCAATTTATTATACAATAGTTTATTTTTAAAACATATATGCGCTTAATACAATCTTTAACCACACTAAATTTTATTTCAAAATTACACTACTTATGATGTAACAATAATAATGCCTACAAAGATTCTTCATTTCTTGAAATCATCTGAAATACCTAATTAAATTTCTTTGTTCATGCTTTTAACCATAAATAGGTTTGAAGGGTTGTTGAAAGTAGGCAGATCTTTTTAAATATCTTTCAATACAAATAAGTTCAAAGGCAAAAAGCAATAAGGTCCACAGAAGACAAAAAAAATGTATTGCTCAATACATTTAATGTAACGAATGTGAATTTTAAAAACATCATTTATATGGCCTTTTGAAAATAACACTGAAAAATGTGTTTTTGTTATTTCTTCTGTACATGCTCTCCCTGCCAGCTGCGCCCCAGGCCATGGACTAGGTTGGCTCTTTGGGGAATTTGGCCTTGGTCTTACAGTTCAGCTGCAAATCAACCTCGTCCATTTTCGGAAATTCCTAGATCTGCTTCTGAATAAGCTGTGCTTCTGGCTCCTACCTTTGTGTTCTATCTCATATTTTGATCAATTTATTTTCTTCCTCTCCTTGTTTAAAAGATAGTAAGCCATTTGTAAAGTGTTAAATTGTTTTGAATCGCCCTGTATTAGTATCATATCCAGGACTTTTTAACTGAGCATAATTATTCACCTGGTAACTTCCCCCAAACTCTCGATTTAAATTATGAATAATTAATATACATATATATATATGTAACATCATTAATAAAGATGAGGTGTAGTTCATTTTGGTAAAGGAAAAGACAGTAGTTGGCTCAATCTTTCTTTATGCCATCATTGAGGATAATTTAGGTTGGTCTTCAGTACGCAAAGGAAACATAATTTGCTATTATCCATGACCAGAATTAAAGAAGTAACGCTTGAACGGTGTGCTGTTGTTAGCAGCTTACATGCTTGAATCAAAATGGGCAGATAAGAATGCGCGGAAAGTTTAAGTACCCAGAGAAGGGAATTTCCCCGGAAAGACTCGTGACTCAAAATGAAAGTCGTATTTCTCTTATTACAATGGAAGTAGAAGTAATTAAAAATGAGGGGTCATTAAAAATGATTTAAGAAAGTTAAAAACTTAAAAGATCACATATATAATCATCATTCTGTATTTAAATTTTTTCAATATAATAAATAGTTTTCTCGGTTTTTTTCTTATACCATTTTTTATTATTATTTATACAATTTTTAGCATTGTAAGATATATTTTTATAACTCCAAACTTATTAGTTAATCATTTTCAGGTAACTCTGCTGAAGCCATCTCAAGAATATCTTCTGGAATTTTCTATTTCTTCAGTGAATTCCTGTGCTGACTGGGTTTGCAGTGATGCATTAATGGCACTCTCTGCTCTATTGGAAAGCAACAGTGATTACAGTAAAAAAGTAAGATTGAAAGTAATGATATTTTCAGTAAATGTAGCATTAAAAATTGCATTGGATTGGACGTAAAAGATATTAATGCTTTTAAAACTGGAAAACATAAGGTTATGATGTTTTTCACTTTATCCTTTTAATTTATTCTTTGTACAATGAGCAAAGCAAAATCTCAAATGTCCTTTCAAAATGGACATTTTAAAGAAGGAAAAGAAAAGTACTCTCTCCCCTTTCTAATTTTGGAAGACAAAAATCTGTCATCTCTTTAGTCTTGCTGAGGGGTTACCACTTTATATATACACCACTTCCACTATGTCTTTCATTGTTGAAATGCCCCTGGGAATTCTTTTTTGGGGATTACTCATAAAATTTGCCGCAAATTTTCTTCCCTTCTTCTCTTGTTTCAAATTGCTGAGTTTTTCAAGTGGGTTTTCAATTTTGGGAACAAAAGAAAGTCCTTAGGGTGAGATCTAGAGTGGTACGACACACTTTAGAAAGTTTTAATCCATATTTGAATGATCCAACAACTCCTGACTGACTGTGACACAATTCATGTATTGCTTATCGGTCAAGATACTAAGGACAAATTCTTCTGCAATCTCGTGGATATTTAACTGATGATTTCCATGAATCAAGGCACACACTTCCTTGACATGAAGATTGCAACATCCACCCAGTTGTCGGATCACCCTGATTTGAATTATTTGTATCATTCACAGCAGTGGAACCAGCGAAAACAATCCCCTCCATAAACTTGTTGTAACATCTTAAAATGTTTTGATATAGGTTTTTGCTAATTTTACATAAAATTTCACATAAATGTGTGGCTCTTCCATTTTCAAAATGTAAATATTCGCCAAACACACAATATACTGGTTCACTTTACCGCTCATAAAGCAGTGACAACATGGCAAGGCATTCTTGAAAAAACTGCTTTGCAAGCTCAAGGTCTTCACAATGGGTTTTCACAACAACCAAACTTTTTCATAAGAGTGACGTGTTAACACTCTTATTAAATAGGGTTGTTTTTTTTTTTGACAGACCTTGTATATAATTAACATGGAAAGTTGAAAAAAGTTACTGCAAGCTGTATTGAATATTTTTCAGAAAGTTTTAGAGAAATATTTATTATGATATAAATACACATAAATTGATATGGCAAATATGTGCTTAGTATTTTTATGTTATTGAAATGCCTCATATTCATTGTGTTTCAGTTTTATTCACTTTTTATTGCTGTTTTGATTTTTAAAAATATTAATTTTATTCTATAGCTCCATGTTTGTCCACAATGAATGTTTAACATTCACTTGTTTATTGTGATTTTATTTGAGATTCAACAAATGACTATAGTAGATTTTTAATATAAATATTTCAGATCATTGTAATTATGTGCTTTAACCAAAACAGGTCTTTTTATTATATGTTTTTTGGATGAGTATAGTCTCTTAAATCTTCAGTCCTTTGTTTAATGTGAACAGGGATGAGATTTTTCCGCTTTTTCGCTGATTTCCGCTTTTTTGTTATTTTGGAGAAATTTCCGTTTTTTTCTCTCAGAATTCCGTTTTTTTTCTTTCGGATTTCCGTTTTTTTTTTTTTTTCCCGCCGCAAAAATTTACTTTTTCTTCCAAAAATTCCGCTTTTACACAAAGAAAAGAAACCTTTCTATCCTCCGTTTTTGAAAGAAAATTCTGGGAAAATATGCTCGACCATGCGGCTTGACTCCACCGGCTAGGAAACTAGCTGATTCATCGTCTATTGACGAATCAACATTATATCGGCAAGCTCTACAAGGATGAACATTCCAATATATTCTGTGCCATTCAAAGTATTAAGTACCACCTTTTTGCGGAAAACAAAACCTCTGTGGCATATTTTGCAAAAAAAAAAAAAAAAAATTTTTTTTTTTTTTTTTTTTTTTTTTTTTTTGCATGAACATGTTGAAAAAATTGGATGAAAACTTAAGGTCATCTTGTAGGGCATACCAAGATGAGGAAATAATAAAAAATAAAAAAAAAATGGAACAAAAACAAACAAATAAACTACATAAAAAAAAAGAGAAACTCCTGTCAAAAGAGGTATTCCGTCTTGTGCCCAATAAACTGTAAAATAGCTGTCATGGCTTCAAGGCACAGAGGCATGGGGCAGTGTTCTGTCAAAAGAGGTTAAGCAGAGAATAAGACATAAAAAAATCTTCTCAAAATAAAAAATAAAACCGATGATTTACCTAGGCATTCTAGAGATAATGTAGTCCCGACAACTATACCAGTAATTAAACAAAGAGATACTAATGAAGACTGTGCAAAAACTTTAACCTCTACTGAAAATAAACTTGCAGAGGGTATAAACACATCCTTTATTGAAGAAAAATCTGTGAAAGATAGGAGCCCTCCAAAACAAGGGTTGAAGCGTGTTAATGGAGATCTGTTACCAACAAAAGCCACACAAATAAAAAAATGAAAGGAAACCACTTCTTTAACAATTAAGGAAATGTTTCAGATAACACTAATGCTAAATGAATCTGTCATTGTAACTGTACAATTTCTAGACCCCTCTCACTTTATAAGGTACAAAATCATTGTGCTGTTACTTTTGAAAAAAAGTATAAAAATAAAAGAAATAAAACAGAATTCAGTATATGATACATTATTATAATTTATAAAGAGCTTACTTGACACAAAAGCACTAAGTGTGTAAAAAGCACTTTACACAATTGCATGAAGCAAAACGAAATTATTTGTTCTTATTTTTATTTATTTTTTAACCAACTTTTATCAAAAGGCTATTAAATATAATTCTTCTCAGACTTCTGTTAGGTGAATGTTGCATCTCAATGATGCACAGGTGGTAAATATGTTTTAATGTCTAATTTTGTATTTTCTGATGCCCCTGATGATGTGTTAAACTTGTTTGTTAACTTTTAATGCGAATGATTTAATAATAATTTAATATTCTTTTTCTTATTTATACATACTGAATTATAAATAATAAAGTTATTAATTATTATAGTGTAATATTTTCATCATGTTGCATGTTCTGATGCTTTACTTCTTAAAAACATCTTTCGCGTATAAATTATGGTACAATTTTTTTTTTCGCGTATGTTTTCAGTCTTTTTGCTTTTTTGCCAATCTCATCCCTGTGTGAAGTTAAACTCATGGTATTGTTATGCTAGTATTTTGCTGACTATGCCATAAAGTTTCATTTGATCTTGAAATGCTTTATGAAATCTTTGATAACAAACTGTGAATTTAAAATATTTTTGCACAAATCGTCCAGTGTATGTACAGTGAAAGCAATCCAACAAGCAGGATTATGGAGAATGATGCTTTATTCTGGAATATTCCGGAAAACACGAAGTGCAGATAACAGGAAAAACACAACACTTTCACAAATCAGCAACATAAGTAGACAGCAAATACTAAATAGTGACAGCAGGAACAGTAGTTATCAGTATCTAACAGCTGATCAACTCGCAATGCAAACAAGTCTCCAAAGATATTGTTTCCTCATTAGAGCACGTTGGTATTTAAACTCTTCCCATCAGGCTGTGATGTCACATGGAATCATCTGGAAAAATCTGTTTGCTTTATGAGGAAATAGCTACCTTTCGACTCCTATAAGAGATAGGACTTCATTTCCCGCAAATTTGAGAACCTTCAGTTTGTCGCCAAAAGGGGGTGTTGTCTTGACCTCTTCCGATATCTAGTAAGAATCTCTTTAAATGTCTCTTTCCAACCATAAGACTAACATTGCTGGGAAGTGACATTGCTGGTTCACAACAATATGCGTCACCTACTTATGGCATTGGTGCACAAACTGTGGGTCACAACCTCTCTGGAGGTTGCAAGAAAGTTTTTGCGGGTTGCTAAATTAAAAGAAATTTATTTGACAATAAAAAAATATAAGGCTTTTCTTCAAAAAATGTGGTCATGAAAAAATTATGCTTGAAGTGAGGGGGTTGGAATTGAAAATAGTTTGTGCACCACTGCTGGTAGTTGTATGACAGATGAAATATATTCATTGGTGATGAGGAATAACGCTTGTCAGTTCTTATTTTCTATCGATGTTTTTCCTTCTATTTATAGTGTGTAACTATACATTTAGTATAATTTCCCCTCTTTTTTTCAGTTTAAAGAGATTCTTATTGGAAAGAATGGAGTTCTTACCAAATTTCTAGAAACTGATTATGATGATAAAAACATTCAATACAATGCTTTTCAGTGCCTTTATAGTTTGATGAAGTAAGTGTATTATGAATTATTTCGATACATACGAATGTCTATAAATGATTTTTTTAAACACTTAGTAGTTAGTTTGATTTTGAAATGATGGTACTTTTCTGTTAGCCGGGCGCAAATGTCGCCAATTGTAAACCAAACACAAGCCAAGTCGACAAGCAAAGCGATTTTCTGTCAGTCGGGCGCAAATGTCGCCAATTGTGAACCAAATGTGAGCCAAGTCACCAAGAGCGAAGCGATTTTCCGTTAGCCGGGCGCAAATTTCGCCAATTGTGAACCAAACGCGAGCCAAGTCGTCAAGAGAATGATTGTAAGAAATTTGGCAGAATTCTACATTATTTGGCGATTTTTCGCTTGTGCCCGGCTAACGGAAAAATACCGAAATGATTTCAGTAGACATTTCTAATTTTTGAACATAAAAAATAATAATATCATGCTACAATAAAAAATATGAATTCATATTTTTAAAAATGTTAAGTTAACATTAAATTGCTAATGGTTGTTTAATATATCAAATTTAAAATGGGAGATTTATTTAAAAAGTTCTTTCAGTTTTGTACCTTATGAAAAAATGTAATTTGGTATGCATTTACATTCCATAAACATGAATAGTTATAATAAACCAATTCATCATTGATTTATTCTGTATATAAATGTTTGTTTAATTCGAAATAAGATAGAATCATCCAGTTTATATGGTAAATAATTTGTTCTTGTAATAACCTTTGCTCTGTGGTTGTTTTTTTATGTGTTTTCAAATTACGGTTAATTTGTAAATACAGTAGAAATATATCTGGTCTGTAAAATGGAAATATCCAGAAACATTGTAAATCTATTTACTATTTTTTTAATGAATAAACTTATATAGCTTTTGCTCCTAATGTTATTCTAGACTGATAAATATATGTGTTCCCTAATACATTAAAAAAATTAGATTCTCTGAACTATATAAGGTATTAATTATTGGATAGTACTAAAATTATTCTCAGTGAATCAGCTATAAACCATTCTGAAAAACCTTGTCTGAAATTTTTATTGTATTATGTTCTCTTTGCAAAAGAAAATATCTATATATAGAGAGTATTTTTCTAGTAGCTCAATATGATATGTTGCCAAGAATAAATATAGGAGTAAAATATCACACAAAAGTACCAAATGCAGCCAACTTCTGTTGGTAAGTGTTCGGAGGAGCCCATGACACTTTGGCACTTGTCACTTGCATTTCACTCAATAACATACTGCCACTAACTGTTTTAACCCTCTGAGCAGTTAGCTATTTTGATCTACTCGCTTTAAAGCCTTAAAAATTTGCTTTTAAAGTGAATAATTGGATCTCTGTTGCTTTTAATTGAGTCTCTGAAATCTTAAGATTATTAGGTAGATTCCTTATAGGAAGGTATTCCTTATATTGCAATGGTTCTCGTGACATGACTTCTGGAAAATTTCTTTAGATGTTCACCGATCATAACCCCTAGAACCCAAAACCACCCATGTTCAAAAGTATATACATTTATTTTGATTTCATTTTAACCAGCGAGGGATGTGTTTTAAGGATAGTGAAAATCTCGGCTGAGTTCGAAGATGGGCTATCCAGCTGAAAGGGGGTGGAAATGGTGGGGGTGAAATTTTCATTTCCCCATAATTCGCTTACTATTCAAGATAAAAAGTAAATTCAAATTAGGTGAATTATCGCCTTATCCTAACGAACAATTTTTGTATTTAAAATTGTTTGATAGCTGTAATTGCTTAGAGGTTATGAGCTGAAATATGATTTTCCACCCACCCTCCTTAAATTAAAATTCCTTTTAACTTACGCATGTTGCAACTTGTTGGAAAGCTGAAGACATTTACAGTCCCTTCCATTCTTGCAGCTCCAAGCCTAATGAAAATAGAGGACAAAATGTTCTTCTCTTTATATCTCCAAATAAAAGGAAACTACCTCTGCCTTCTGGCTTGCCAACTGGGATTTTTTTATTCATGATAGTTTAAGAAATTATGCATGTAAACATGAATCATCTGCTTTTGAACTCAGTATGAGAAATGGAAAAATACGTGCAAAACGTGTAGAGAATCAAACCAGATTTCTCCTACATGCACAATAATCTACCAGAGAACTCTCAAACTTCTCTCGCATGGAATAATGCCAAACTGTCTACTTTACTATTAAAGGAGGGAGTTCTTCATAATGTTCAAATAACACTCGATAGCTGTTTAAACATAAACATGTATGAGGTAATCAAGGCGAATGATTTGACAGGTTTTTAACCCTTAAATGTCCGATTTTTTTAAAAATTTATTTAAAATTCTTTTCTGGCTGTCATTTCTTGTATAAAACGTGGAAAAAATACTTCAAAAAATCCCATCTTGTTTTAAGTTTGGTTTACGGCTCAAAAATGATTTCTTGTCAATCGGCAACACTGGGCTTTAGTTGAGAAAAAAAATGTCCTTGATAAAATTTAAAATATTTAACACAGATGAATTTTAA
>BGPR01000180.1:43916-160759 GCA_013235015.1 Araneus ventricosus
AATGTCCTTGATAAAATTTAAAATATTTAACACAGATGAATTTTAAGGATAAGGAATTTCCTTCCATATTGTAGGTGAAATACGGTATTCTCATGCATGCAAGCAAAGCAAAAAAAAAAAGATGCAGCCTCAAGTGAAAAACATCAATTTATGGTACTTTTCCGTTAGCCGGGTGCAAGAGAAAAATCGCCAAATAATGTAGAATTTCGCCAAATTTCTTACAACCATTCTCTTGGCGACTTGGCTCACGTTTGGTTCGCAATTGGGGACATTTGCGCCCGGCTAACGGAAAAGTACACAATTTATTTTTATTTTCTCATCAGCACACAGTGGTCCAGTTTCGGTTTGTAGCGGGACAAAAATCGAAATTTCGAGGTCCGCAAATGGGTTTATTTTCTATGGGGGTAGGTAAAGAACCGTTTGGAACCCTGAAAGCCATAATTTTTTTTGTATAAACATGTAGTCTTAGGAGGTTTTACGGAGGTTCAAGTTGAAGAATGTCTTTCGAATACTTGAGTCGCGTTTCAGTGAGCCCTCGGATTTCGTTCTGTAAAGTCCTACATTGCTCTTTGTCTGTCTAATTTTAGATTTTTCATGATGTTGGATTCCAGGGCAAGTAAATGAAACCTTTTTTAACACATCATTTTATTATTTTCCATATTTTTATACTATATTTTAAAAAGCCCTTTTTTTCACTAAATTTTCAAGTTTGAAGTGAATTTAAAAACTTTCCACAACTTTGCACACCTTGAGACTACCTTAAATCATTTCTGCACTCTATCTTCTATAAAATGTCTAAAATTTAGCCCCGATAACCCCCGACTTTTTCATTTGTTTTATTTTTTAATGTCATCTATGTCAGTGAAGAATTTTCACTTTTTCCTTCAATGACTCAAAAATAAATATCTGGGTAAAAAAAACCTGTTTAAAAACTAAGTTAGCCTAGTTCTAGCCTAGATGCTAATTGCTAAAAATTCAATCGACATTAATTCGAAACTTTTATTGAAAAATTTTCGAATTTAAGGGGGCGGATACTCAATCTAAATTACATTTTAACTTTTTAAGAAATATATGCTGGATGGTTTCAAAAGTACTTTAAATCGATTTCAATATTTATTTCTGATTTAGTAGTTGGCATAAAAACATCCAAAAATTTTGGAATAGTTCAGAACGTGATTTGAAATTTTCAAGACAGTTAATTTGCTTCAGTAACAACCTCTCAAGCGCTGTCTTCAGCTACAGCTAAAAGGACAATAAAATTAGGAAAACTTAACCAAATATAGTTTTTCATAAATAACAAATAATATAAAACATAATTCACACGATGAAAAGCGTTACTTTCATCTATTATGTTTAAAAGTTAGCTATTAAAATGATTTGGAATATTTCATGAATTCTCATATTATTTTTGTGAAAACTGAGGGCAATTTTACTCTTAAAAGTAATTTTTAAAAAAGATTTAATGGTATTTATATAACATTTATATTATATTAACGAAATTCTTTCACTTTTTAATCGTTTTGAAAGACATTTGAACTTGTCGCACAATTATTCATTAGATCTATCTTAACATTGCAAATATTTGGAATGTTAAAAAATAAAAAAAAATACCTACCAGACTTTACTAAAATTTCACAAATCTTATTTTAAAGCTATTTCCTTCATTTGGTAAAATTTATCAGATTTTTGTATGTTTTATACAACTAATTATTAACTTTTCCGCATATTACAATAGTTCTCTCCATAGAGAACAATGGGGACGAATTAAATAAATTAATACAAATCAAGAAATATCCCACCGATTGTTATGAAATTTCATGTGATACAACTGAAGTCCGTTTCCTTTAAGCTGTGCAAATTTCAAGTCTCTGCTGTTTTTAGTTTCGTCGCTATGATTTTTGTCTCGCTAGAAAACGAAACTGGACCACTGTGCAGCACTCAGGCTGCCATCTATATTTTGTAAATTGATTTAATGAAGATTTCAATATGTATCCTATTGGCCAAAACAGTTATTGGAGCTTCTGTCTTATTTTCAAGTTTTTAGAAGTCAAAATTGGGCATGTTGCTTAAAGGCAACACTGGGCATAAAATCACAATTGGTTAAAAAAGTAGAACAATGACCATTAAAAAGAGTAATTTCAATGATTAAAGTAGTTGGTTAAAGTTTTCAATTTATGATTGCATACTGTTTTAATTATAATGCAAATGTAGTTACAGTGTTGCTTCATTTTAAATTAAAGGTAGCTAGATGATAGAAATAATTACATGAACTGATTTTATCATTAGATGATGTAACACACCAGTGAAATAAAAGCAAAGAACAAATAAATATATTTTCGGTGATTAAAATAACTTCTTATATGCACTATATATTTGTTTTGTATGTGATTATATGTGGGTTGTCTTGTATTGAAAAAGTTGTATTCAATTTTTCCCCTCTTTCTCTATTCATCAGATGTCCTGGAGAAAATTCACTAGATGCAGATCTGTTAGACTTCTGTTTTAAGAATTGTTTTTTGATATTGAAAGACAAATTGAGGAGTAACATGGGAGATATACTCGTCCTAAAGGTAAATTTTTAAAGTACTTACAAGTAATATTTCAGCTGCATTTTGTTTCTTTTTATAAAAATGTTTTGTATATGACTTTTACTCTGGCGTATTCATTCTGAAATATTGTTTTAAACATTTGCACTTGGAGCAAAGAATTAAATATGATGTTCTAAATAATACTCAATATGCTGAAGATCCACAGTCAATTGTAAACCTAACCTAGTCTGCTGAATTAAGCACAGTTAAGGAATAATGGCTTCATGATTTTCTAAATATTATTTAATGATGAATTTCATTCCCTTCCTTGAATTTTAATTGATCACATTTTATTCCAATTTCCAAAGTTAATTCTATGGGGCATTCTTTTTCACCATTCATTTTTAGCAACTTAGTTTTCAAGATTTATATTTACCTCCACAAAGATATTGCTAGCTTAGGAGGTTAAGTCCAAAATTATCAGTTTTGAGTAATTCTATATGCATTATTCTTTGAGCACACATCTTTTGAGTGTAGAACTATTTTAAATACAATATTCAACTGAAAAATCTTAGAATAATATTTAAAAAGTGTGTGCAAAAAAAACTGAAAATTGAAATTTTCATTTAGCTCTTCTGAAAAATAGTTTTTTTTTTTTTTTTTTTTTTTTTTTTTTTTTTTTTTTAACTAAGAATGGATTTGATTCAATGTAGCAATATAATTAATACAGTTTTTTTTAGTCATGATTTTTTTATTCATTTATAGGATACTGATTTGTAAAATGCTTATGTCTACCCATTCAATTATTGATATTTGTTTTGACAGTAAAAAAAAAATGACTATTAATATATTTTTAACTTTATTTGTTTTAAAAATGAGTTGAATTATCATGTTGACTAATAAGTTTTCAAGTTGAGTCAAATTAAGAGATTTATTATGCAACATATAGGCACTGCATTTTTTTAATAAAATACATATTTCAAGAGGTAATAAATTCATGTTTTGAATGCAAGTATCGCTTTGTACCTCCTCCACACACACTCCTGTGACACAGCATAATTAAAGTATGTAATGTACTAACATGTCTCTGTCAGTAATTGGCAATAGCAGCTGTGATACAGGCATTAAAATCAGTGATACTTGATGGACATGAAACCGTATGTCCTCCACAAAAAGAAATTTGAGATGATTGTGGCTTAAGTAAAGGTTTTTAATCTCTCCTAACTAAATGACAGACTCACTAGTATGGTAATGTGTTATTGAGTTGACTCCATACCTCTGTAAGAAAAAGTGGTGATTCTCCATCTTTTTGAAAAATAAAGCAAGAAAGTTCATCTAGTAGTTTCAGCAGAAGCCATAATTGGAACTCACCAAAACATTCAAATCCCATCATAGTCATTTCACATTTAAAAAAAAAATACTGACTATCCTATAATATGTACTGCCTGGCTTTATTCTACAAGACGGGGCACCTAGTGGCATAGCCAAGGTAAATAGTACCCAGGTCACAGTATGATTTTTTTACCACCCACCCCTGCCACCAGTAGTGGTTTGGCTTGTGAGAGTGGCTCCAGGGACATTACATCCTCCCCCCCCCCTTAGTAGTTAGCTTGAAAAGTGACATATACTGTTCAGCAACAGATTCTGAAACTACCAATTTTGGGCGATTTTACGCCGGAAAGGGGTGTCGGGGAATGAGTCATATGAGCACATTTCCGAAATTCTTTGTTAGATCACGCTCAGTAAAATGTAAATATCATCCTTCCATTCTTCACTTTCCCCTATTTTGATGAAAATAACTCCACCCGGCGCATGCGCAAAAGCAAGGAGGATTTCTGAATCCTTTGCTAAGCAATACACACAAACATTTTGTCACCATGGCCAGTGGCATAGAATAAATTTTTTTTACCTCACTCATCATTAATGGCTTAGCAGGTATAAATGGTGGATGGAAGATGGTATTTTCATACCCCCTCATCATATTTTACTTTAAAAGTTGCATAACCTCGGTACTGCATGCGTACAGTCATGAAAAGTGCTTAAAAACTGCTTACTTTTTATTTTCGTTTTAGAAGGCCCTTAAAAGTGCTTACTTTTTATTCAAAGTTTGTATAGAGTGCTTATTTTTCATCATGGTGCTTAAAAACTCATTATGTTATGAGTTTTCCGAGCAAGAACTACTTTATGTATAAAAGTAATTGAAATTAAAGATTTAGCATTCTAATTTTGTACCTCAAAATCTTGTTGCATAAGTATTTTTGGTTTATTTTTCTGCATGTAGAAATGTTTTCCTGTAACAAGTTGATGAGAATATGTTCTAGTCATGACAGTAAGATAGGTACTAAATTTCTCTCCTGTACCTATATTTTATTACTTAAATCCTGTCTAGTTAAAAGAAGAAAAAAAGATGATCATCGGCATTAAAGATTTTGCGAGTCCTTACTTTTCCCCTTAAGGTGCTGAAAAAGTGCTTACTTTTTTTCTACAAATTTGAGTATGCACCCTCTTGGTAGTGTTTTGACTCCTGGCCCCCCTAAGACTGGGACATCTATACCCCCTTGGCCCCCCCCCCCTGCAAAAGTGTGCAATTACCTCACTGGTGGCTTAGATAAAAAAGATAAAGAACTGTTTACTTTGGCCACCACAATCTCCACTTTCTGCTTGCGCTTCAAGCAACAATTGGAATGCTTCAAACAAACAATGTTTGGAAAGCCCCCATCACTGATATTGCTGCAAAAATCAACCGAGACCTACTACAGAAGGTTTTGCAAGAACTGCATTACAGATTTTATGTATGCTGTGTTGTGAAAGGAGTGCATATTGAACATCTGTGATGCTTGGATTCAAAACTTGGATATATTACTTCTTAAAGTGTGAATATTTCAAATATATGCATCAACTACCTGTTGCACAGTAAATCTTTAAAATCAGGGCATTTGTTTTGACTGACCCTGTGAGTCTTATATTTCTGTTTAACTCCTTAACAGTTTTGCCTGAGCTCCACATGTATCGAATTATATCATTTTTAAAATTATAAGCTAAAATTAAGTCATTCATAGACGTTGCAGCTCGATACAGAAATGACCGGTAATCCGTTAATATCTGAAGTGTTCTGTAAACATGTAGTCGAATTAATATGATCTGCAAAACAGAAGAAGGTCATCTAATTAGTTAGTATAAAAAACTGCACTGTTAGAGACTTAATTAAACTTTATAATCTGTTACTTTGCTAAAATAAAAATATATGAATCATACAGCTGTGACATTCAGAATACAAGTACTCTCTTGTTATCAAAGAAGGAGGTCTTTTTGATTTATGTAAAAATACAGTATGATGGCTTTTATGAAGTCTTTTAACTCATTCTGTTTTTCCTATATAAAACCAGCCCTGTCTTTATATTGTGACAAAATCGTATTGTGGGTGTACGTGAATGCAGTCCAATAAGCAGGATTTATAAAATATAAAGCTCTTTATTTTACAAATATTCTAAGCAAAGAAACGTAGCACAAGTATTAGCACAGCACTAGTAAAAATTCACAACAAAAACTGCCAATAAATCTCAACACAACACTCAAAGGTTTCTTGTTAGCTCACCAGCTTGCTTGCTGATCAAAATCCAACTGACTTTTTCTTGGCTTGAGAGCTTGCCTTTATACTTTCAACAGGAAGTGACTTCATTACGTAGGAAGTGACGTAATCTCTAGAAAGTTCATGAAACCAGTAGAAATTGGTTGAAAGTTCGAGGTCCTTCTAGAGAATTCCTTTTGTCGCCAAGGTCGCCAAATTTATCGCCAAGATTAGCATCTCAGGGAAATGACTTTATAGCTTTGTAACAATATATTACTGCTTACACTCAAATAACACCTGCTTCTCTCTATTAATATTTGGTATTTTTCTGTGAACCATTTATTTTATAAATTTTCTTTTTTTTATTCAATCTTTTAAAATTTGAAATTTTAATAATATGCTATTTCTTTATGTAGATATTTATTACTTCTCTCAAGTGCTTACAGTATGTCTTCACATCAAAAAATGTAAACGTAGATAATTTTGGAGAATTATTAGGAACTTTGAAGGTAATGTGTTTAATTTCACTTTTTATATCTGATGCCACCTTTTGTTTAATATAGAATTTAAATATTTCTTTAAATATGAAAATAAAGAAATTGTGTTTAAAAGTACTCTGAGGATAACATCCTGAAGCATTCTGTATTTCAAAGTAATCAAATGCAAAACAAGTGTTTTTTAATGCAGCGAACTAAGACATACAATGCTATTTATAGTTTAAATTATAAGATTAATTTTAACGCATGATTATAATAGTGAATGAATCAAGCTGAATTCTTAGAAGTGAAGTTAACTTATATACTTGATAACAGTAAACAGTATCGAAATATTAAATTTTTATATGCTATTGAAAAACAGATGAATTTTAGAATTACACTGCTTTCAAAGCACTTTTAAATATGTAGTTAGATTTATTTTATTAGAAGTGAATGTTTTACTTTAATGTTCGAATAACTGTCAATTATATTAGTGTTCTTAAAGACAAGTTCATGTGTAGATGCACTGTTATTATGGCACTAGAAAATCACCCGTCATGGTACGACGGGTGCAAATTGCCTCTTCATTTGAAAGATTTCCCATCAAATTTGGCGTGTTTAAATAGATATATGTGCGAGAGAAATGTTTAACATTGATTGAAAACAAATAAAATAAACATATGTTTTATGACAGGAAATATTTTTTTATTTACATATTTCTTTATTCAAAATACCTCTTGGTAGACAATATTCCATGTGAAATCTTTTTCATTGTTTAACAATTTTATTATAATTCAATAACCATGAAATTCTCAGCTTGTCAAACATAAGTTAAAATTTCAAAGGAACTCTTTTTCCAAATTCTAATCAAAACAAAGCACTTCTCTACTAATCAAACATTGCCAAAAAATATTATCAAATTATATCATCACGATTGCAATAAATAATCAGATGCATCATGGTGTCCAAACTATATCATGCGGATGATATACCACTGACGTAATTTACTACTTTCTATTAAAAAACAACTTAATTTGAAATAAATGATTAATATAATTTAAAATTTCTCGAGAACTATTGATCATAGCGAGATAAATTTTATATCAATCGATTGAAAATTTTATTTCACTCTTTTAGAGCTATTAAATTTGAAATTAGAATGACTATTACTCTTTTAAATTTAAAATTACTGAAATTTAGATGCTCTAACAATAAAATAATGCTGCTTAACATCTCGCAGTGCTATGGTGTGAGTTTTATTGTTGGTGACGTCAGAGCGTTACCGAGAGACAGATCTGGGCTATTATATTAGTAATGCCTATGTCTGCTAGTGTAGCAGCCTTATATTCTTTTTTCTGTTGAAGAAATAAAAGTGGTTTTTAATTCTCTTTTCTTTCCATAAGTGAACAAAATTCTAGCTTTTAACATCCTAAAACTTCAAAATGAATTTAAGTTCATTTCCTAAAATATTAATGTAAGACACATAAATATGCATATATAATTAATGTATGTGTGTAAAATCGACAACTTCCTTAAATTCACAATTTAACTGCTGCGCAACTACTATTTGTATTGCACATTTATCTTTAATTGAAAAAGACATTGTCCTTTTGTTTTTCTCTCCCCAAATTTAACAAAACTGAATTCCTGATTTTCATGAACAAAATTTTTGGAAAATTCTAATAAAATTATCTTAAATTCTCTTAAATATTTTATTTATTTTTGTACTTCATGTTTTTAAAAATATTTCTCTTAAAGATTGCCTTTAAATAATGCGTATTTGTTCTCTTATTATATTTACTAATATGTGAGTGGTCTGTTTGAATTTCAAAAGTTTATTCTGAGCTTAAATTTCTTGCAGAATCTTTTATTTTATGGTCTTCCTGGTCAAACTTTCACACAGGATACGAATTTGTATCCTACTCTTAGATATCCTGAAACATCTCAGCTCCAAGAATCACAAAGTGAATCAGATAGCCCTTATCCGAAGGTATGATTGTGATATCTATGTTCTTCTATGTAGCACAAAGATTACATTAGTTTGATTATACTAATACTGCTTTTTATTTTTTAAAGCTCAGAAAGCAGAAAAAGAACAAAAGAAGGCTGAAAAAGACTCCACAGAAAAAACAAACAAATGATGCACCATCTGTGGAAGGTATATATTTTTGATAAATTATTTTTTGAGCTATGGCAATAATAATATCCATATTCCTGATAGTGTCATAATCTGATGTTTGAATTCTTTCCATCAATATAAATTCATCTGGTTCACCAAATTAGAGATATGAATAATATTTTTGGATAATAGAATCTGTATCCCTATTCCAAACATGAATGAATTTTTTGACCCCTGGATTCACCACCGATTCCAAATATCATTTATCTAAAAATTTGTGCTTTTGAGCTATTGTGTTCAAACAAATGAATAGACAGATATGCAGATGGTCAACCTTTGATGGATTTGATACAATCCATTCTTCAATTTTGGTATTATAAAGACGACATGCCAAATTTCATCTATTTGGCTCGTTGCATTTCTGAGCTATCGTTTTCATAGACGGATCAAAATAATTCCATAACTGTTTTCTACGAACTCGGGGAAGTTCATCAAAGGATGTTTGTGACGATTACTATATTTTCTGTATAGATACTTTATATAATGAAAAAGTAAAAATCTGAAAAAAAAATAATAAACATGATTAAATTCATAATAGACAATGAAAACATAATCCGACTGGAATAATTACTCAACTGCCTTTGAACATTAACTCTAACTTGTCTTGCATTTCATACACTGAACATACTGTTACAAAGCTATAAAGTCGTTTCCCTGAGACGCTAATTTTGGCGATAAATTTGGCAACCTTGGCAACAAAGAGAATTTTCTAGAAGGACCTCGAACTTTCCACCTATTTCTACTGGTTTCATGAACTTTCTAGAGATTACGTCACTTCCTACGTAATGAAGTCACTTCCTGTTGAAAAGAATAAAAGCAAGCTCTCAAGCCAAGAAGAGTCAGTTGTATTTTGATCTGCAAGCAAGCTGGTGAGCTAATAGGAAACCTTTGAGTGCTGTGTTGAGATTTATTGGTAGTCTCTGTTGTGAATTTTTACTAGTGCTGTGCTAATACTTGTGCTACGTTTCTTTTCCTAGAATATTTGTAAAATAAAGAGCTTTATATTTTATAAATCCTGCTTATTGGACTGCATTCACGTACACCCACAAGACGATTTTGTCACATTTGCTAATTACTAGTGGACATACTAAATCCTTCCTTTCCCATAATTCTTTAACCCATTAAAGACTGATGTTGCCAAAACGCAACATTAATTTCTGAAGTTTTTTAAAGATATGTTTTACGTTTTGTATGTCCAAAGTAATATTTTTATTTGATTCTCTATACTTTAATTGTTCGTAATAATTTTTTTGTTTTCACAGTAGGTGAATTTGAACACCTGCAAAAAAGTTATTTTTTTTCTGGTGTTCTGAAAGCTGGGAAAAGTCTACTTTCAAATAATAATTGTAGATGACAGTTTGATACAGATCCAATTTGATTCACATTTCTAAATAATTTCTTTTAATGTCGTTTTGGACTTATGTTGCGAAAATGCAACATTTTTTAACTCTTATAAAAATAAATTTAATTTATGGTAACAACTTAAGTGTTCTTAATGTTGTAAGAAGTATTAAAAACTATCTGGTGCATTTCAGATAAAGAAGGCACGGAGCGGTCTTTAAATGGGTTAATGATAATCTCCCTAATCCTTGCATTCAACATCTAACACGCAATGATTCCCCATCTTAATATGTTACCCAACAACCTGTGCATTGATGTAAGCTTTTTCATGATATTCATCATCATTATTCCTTTTTTTCACACCATGATAATTAAGACACTGTGTGTATTCCTTTATTTTGTTGTCAATTCTATGTGTAAACATCAGCTTTGTATTTTTTTTTTCTTTGCCATTCTTCTGTATGCTGTAAATTTTTTTTGCAATTCAATAAAGTCCACCTACATCTATACCAAATCGGATAGGAGTCTCATGAGCTCTAGAGATGGTGGTGTGGTGTTAAAGTGCTTTGAAGTTAAACGCTAAGAATTGGTAAAAAGGCTTTGGCCACTTGGATGGATAGTACTTGTGTATGAAACTGTGAACTCTTAGAAATTCACAATTTAACCGTCACAAAATCATTTTTCTGAATTTGCATACGTTTTTCTGGAACAAAATTATATTTTAAAAACTTTTTCATAAAACTAAAAGTAGTAATTTCAAGTCTTAACTTAATAAGATGCATATAGAAAAAAGTAAAATCTGCATTGAATTCAAATAAGTATTAGAATTTAACACCTTTGTATGTGCATTCAAATTTATATGACATATGTTTCATATTATTAATTGTATTTAATATTTATATTATTGATTTTTAGAGAAAAGCATAAATAATTTTAATCATAATTGTTTACTTTACATGAATGTTTGTGTCTTAGTTACAGAAACATTTCTTAACAAAGAATCTATTTTCAATAATATAAATTCCAATTGAGAAGCTGAATAACTGAAGATCTTTTCAAGTACAAATATTCGAAATTTATAGGTTTATTTTAGCAATGAAATTCACCATTGTTAAAAATGAAAAAGATAGAAATTTTTCAGAAAAATAATGAATATAAATTTAAAATTTTTAGTGTTAGTTTCCGACTGGAGCAGGGTTCGTACACATCCTTACAAGTCCTTAAAAGTCCTTACTTCTACATTTAGTCCTTAAAAGTCCTTACAAATCCTTATTTTTATGCCCCATTTT
Source organism: Araneus ventricosus (assembly GCA_013235015.1). NCBI lineage: Eukaryota > Metazoa > Arthropoda > Arachnida > Araneae > Araneidae > Araneus > Araneus ventricosus. The sequence continues at coordinate 55,298 of BGPR01000180.1, forward strand.
TAAAAAGTCCTTGAAAGTCCTTACTTTTTGCCACCTCAGCTAGAGCAAAATACATGCAGTATTGCAGTGAGAAAGTGAAAGATCCAAAGTAAAGACTGAAACAAAACAACTGAAACAAAAAGCTCTAGGAGGAAATAGATTTTTTTTAAAACAAAAGAAAATGTTCCAAACCAAACACAGAACAAATGGGGAAGCAAATGATTTAGCTAATGAGGCTGAAAAGTCAAAGGACATAAATTTATTTATTCAATCGCATGAACTAAGAAAAACAATTATTGAAAAGAAATTAAAATAGATACTTTGGATGTAAAATTGAATGAAAAAAGTTTGGAGTTAAAAGATATTTAATTTGATTACCAGTTTCATGGTTTTTTTTCATCAATTTATTAACTCATATTTTAAAAAATTTTGTTGTGTTAAATTTGTAATGTATCTTCTATCTATGTTTTATATTATAATTTATCATCTAATAGGTTGAATTTGTAAAAATGAGACATTTTATTTAAAAATGCGTGCAACAATTCGTTAAGTTGATTCAATTTAGAGGTCCTTATTTTTTGGTTTTGCAAGTCCTTAAAAGTCTTTGATTTTCCTATAAGGAAATGTGTATGAACCCTGTGGAGGATTAAAAAAAATAGTTCTTTGAATTGAAAATATTGTTTCATAAAATCATGTTCTTTGTTTTATTTTTTAAAAACCTGATATACGATTGCATTTTGAGGGAAATTTTATTGCAGAAAATCGAAAATTAATATTGTTGTGTTGCTACATTTGGATGTGAGAAATTTAATTATAATTTCTATTTTGTTTTTACTTTTATAAAAAAGGAGAAAAAATCTCCATGTGTCTGAATGGTCATAGAGCTAGCTAATCAATTACATGTCAATCAAAACATTTCCTTACACATGAAGATTTTTTCTCCATTTTTTTAAAGTAAAAACAAAATAGAAATTATAAATAAATTTCCCACATCCAAACGTAGCAACACTACAATATTTCCCATTCAAAAGAATTTGCATTTAATCTTAAAGTTATGTTCTCATGGCTTATATTTTTGCACTTCATTTTTTAAAAATTCTGTTATCTTTTGCAGGGGATGGATGTTCAGCAGTTGATGCAAGTGAAGGCATTGCAAACCTTTCCTTATCTTCTTCTAAATTCTTTCCCGAGACAAAAGTGAGAAGCAGCAGTTCTGATTCAGAGTTATCTGATGCTGAAAACCACAGTTCCAAAATAAAATCTCTACAGGCATCTCTTCGACAAAATGCTTATTTAGTGTTACAAAATGTTGTCAAGGTATGTCTAAATGTTTTATGAATTGAAATTCATTTCAGTGATATTTAATTCTTAAAAATTAGATGATTATTTTATAGCAGGGGGAAAGAGTCAAATTAGCAAAGCAAGAGTTTTTTAGTGTTAATTATTTATTTCTGAAAGAATGGGAGAAGTGCAAAAACTTTATTTCCCATTCTGTGTGTTTCATAAGACTGGCCTATTTCAATATGCAAATTCATTATTATATTGTGGTATATTCATCAAAAAAATTAATTTAATGTATTGAAAATCACTTTTGGGAAATGAAGAGTGAACTTCTGAGTTCTGTTTACATTTCATTATATCTGATAATTTTTTTAGTTTTAAAAATAAAATTTTACCTTTGTGGTTATAATGTGTTTCAAAATATATTTCGATCTCTTTTTTCTCTTTGACAGAGTATTCAACATTTTAATGTTCATGACATAAATAATGTCCATGACTTTTTTATACATTCTTTAATCATTTTTGTCACATTTCTTCACTTAAGTTATTTGAAAACCATTATTTTATCTCTGAATTGTAATATCCAATTTCTTTTTATAAACACTTATATTTAACTTGTTTCATGTTTGTAAATATGGAAGTTTGTAATCGACTTTTTATCATTTCATGATGTGCTTTGCACTTGCATACTTTTGATGACAGTGCACTACTTTACTATTTTCAGAACTAATTTTTGTTTGATCAGTCAATTTAACACATTCGCTGCCACAACTTATGTCTCAGTTTCGAACAATCTATCTAAATACATTAGAACCCCGGGAACTTTTTGGGGCTGACCTCTATTTGGATTAATAGGAATTTGGATTATCCAGGATATTCGGTAAAATATTCTTGATATACCAAATGCAGTAGAGTATTGACTGGGTTCTCTGTGAAAGTGTAGAGAAAGAGCATGCGTCGATTCACACGGTACAGTGGCAAACAAGTTGAGGGCAAAAAAGAAGATATCTGAGTTTGTTCCTACTCATTAAGGTGCTGTATTCAATCTTAAAGACCACTTCAAATACTTCTTTTAAGCTAGGAATAAACACTAACTTTATTTCTGATTCATAATTTTTATTTTTCCTTCATTTTTCAGTACAAATTTTTCCGAAAATTAAAAAAAAGGTGTTCAGATTATCTGGAATTTCAGATTACCGGGGTTCGGATTTCTTGGACTCTACTGCAGGGTTCATACGCGTCCTTACAAGTCCTTAAAAGTCCTTACTTTTACATTTAGTCCTTAAAAGTCCTTATAAATCCTTATTTTTATGTCCCATTTTTAGAAAGTCCTTACTTTTTACTCTGTCATTATTAAAAAATTTAAAATTTCACCGATTATCGTTTTTCTAATTCCTCCTTCTCGGCGGCTGTAATCTCGGTTGACGTGGCTCTCACGGAATGGGGTGGGGGGACGACACTGCTCGCGTTCCACGAATACATATCCATCGCATACACTTTGGGAAATAAGGGGGGAGTTACAGATGACCTTTATTGGTCCATGGTTCCATAGGAATGATTGTCAAAAGTGCTGTTACCATTTTTAGAACAGTATCAAAGTGATAAACCTTTACTTTCATTTTTTGCCAGTGATGTTTTTAAAACTTGTTAATGATTGCATTCAACATTTCAAAATTTTGAAACCAGAGAATGAAAGAATTGAGAAACCTGAGACTTTATGCAAATTCAACTTCAGTGACCCAAACTTGTATAATGATAAAAGTTAAGCGTATTTAGGATTTGCTGCAGAGCAACTAATAAAAGAAAAGAAAAAATAAGGAATTAGCAGACAATGATGTTTTCACACTCAGACAGGATAGTTGGAAAAACATCATAACAATGATAAAACATTTCATGCAGAAATGTTCTGTGAATTACGCACTAGTAAGACCAGCGATTTGCATTGATCCACGAGTAATGGCTGGATATCCCGAAAAAGCACAGGAAAAAATGAAAAAGGTATTGAATGTGTTGTTGCAAAATAAACGTATTTTGGAAAAAGATTTGGACGAAATTTTGTTACACTGTGCAGATTTTCTGTTAAATATTGTAAAGGCAAATTCATTTGAATTTACTTCTTTCAATCCAAAGAGTGATTCCCTTGTTACTTTTTTACAAACTTATTTTAACAATAATCATTATGAAAAAGTTTGGAAGATTATCAAAATGGTATTAAAACTGTCACATGGACAATGAGGTTTTTCGGTGAACAAGGCCCTGGAAATAGAAAATTTGTAAGATGCTTCATATATTTCCCAGCGTCTAAATCATGAATTTATTAAGCTGTCTGATGTATGATTTAAAAATTACTAAAGAAATGAGGACGGCTGCCACCTCAGCTAGAGCAAAATACATGCAGTATTTAGAAAGTGAAAGATCCAAAGAAAAGACTGAAACAAAACAACTGAAACGAAAAGCTTTAGAGGAGGAAATAGATTTTTTAAAACAAAAGAAAATGTTCCTCCAAACGGACATGCACCAAACAAATGAGAAAGCAAATGATTTAGCTAAGGAGGCTGAAAAGTCAAAGGACATAAATTTATTTATTCAATCGCACGAAAACTAAGAAAAACAATTTCTGAAAAAGAAATTAAAATAAATACCTTAGATGTAAAATTGAATGAAAAAAGTTTGGAATTAAAAGATATTTAATTTGATTACCAGTTTCATGGGTTTTTTTCATCAATTTATTAACTCATATTTTTAGGAGTTTTGTTGTGTTAATTTGTAATGTATCTTCTATGTAATTTATCATCTAATAGGTTGAATTTGCAAAAATGAGACATTTTATTTAAAAATGTGTGCGACAATTCGTTAAGTTTATTCAATTTAGAGGTCCTTATTTTTTTGTTTTTTTAGTCCTTAAAAGTCCTTGATAGTCCTTGATTTTCTTTTAAGGAAATGTGTACGAACCCTGTACTGCAGATGACCCCTTCTCTGCTATAGTAAAGAGATAGTAGAGACAAGTGTCATCTAATCAAGTGGTGCCATTCTGACACACCAACACATCATTGGCAGTGAAAGTGTTAATTAAATTTTAATACCACTTGAGCCATGCCACCTGGTAGTGAATTGGAGAAAAAATTGTTTTCAAGATTCCATAATATTTACAATAACAAATTAAAAATTGAAAAGTAAAAAATAATTAAAATAAAATTCTTTCGTGTATGCTAGTAGAAGTGTCTTTTTAAAATACTGTTTTTATTAAATTTATTGATTTAGTTTATTATACTTTTCTAGGTCTCCGATAGAAAAATAATTTTTGGTTACTGGTCCTATTTCCTTCCTGAGCATCCTGTGATACTTGGTCTTGTCTCTAGCCCAAATATTTTTACTACAATCCTAAAAGATCCTGCATCGCAGGTAAAGTTACCAATCATGCTTAAAAATGTTATAATTTATGGCATACAATTCGTATCCATTTAAGAATTTCCTCTGTAATGTGAATTTCTTTTTTTTTCAAGGTTCGGCTAGGTGCCTTAACTCTGTTAGCAGAAATGCTACGAGGTTCGAAGCAATTTTTGATCCATGCAGATGGAAGGTAACTTTCATGATGATTTATCTTTTAAATATTTTAATTTTTAAGAAAAGTGGGAAAAACCATATATACTGTCAAAAACTTGCCCAGTTTTAGTTAAGTAATAAATTTATAAGTTTGATATCTCATACTTACATTTAAAAAAGAAAAGGATTAATAAATGGGTTTTTATGTTTTATTCCATGCTAATTTGTTAATATTCTCTTTTGTAAAAATTTAAATCTCTGTTTTTTTTTTTACAATCGCTAACAATGAGTGATTAATTAACGAACCAAACCGTTTTTAGATGATGCTTATTATCCTCTTATTATTAACCCTTTGTGGTGTAAAGTATTAAATCTTTTGAAATATGATGAAGAAAACATCATGAATGGGTTTAGTTTATTGTCTAGACATAGAATCTACAAAAAAAAAATTAACTTGCTTCATTCTAAGTGGGGTCATCCCCCTTTGGGGTTACCCCCCCCCCTCATATGAGAACCCCTTAGATATAGCCACCTTGATGCACTCAAAAAATATTGATGAATCTTACAGAAAATCATAAATTAAAACTTCAAGAATATTGGTGGGAAATTTTCAAGTTAATTTGCTAAAATTGTAAACGTCCAGTTTAAAAACTGAAAAAATTTCTTATCTTTGAGTGAAGGAATTTTCCCAAAGTTTATCTCTAATAATTCCTATTCCGAAACGAAATTTCTTAAGGCTGTTATATGCATTCGCAAAGGAGTACTATTAGCCCTATCCTAAACCTATTATTTCACATTTATAATTGAATTTAACGGTTGAGAAGCGAGTGAAATTAGGTGTGCCATCAGCTGGCACACTGCACCGCAAAGGGTTAAAACACTGGAAGGGAACAGACCTGATAGGGTTCATGTCTAAATAGCACTCTCGTGATGTAAATAAGAATCACAGCAAAAAGAAAAATAAATAAGTAAATTAAATTAGTACGAAGAATCTAGGAATAGTCTTGGCTGCTGGTAGACACCATTAAGGGCTTGCTTAGTCTTTGAGGATGTCATCTCTTCTTTCATGAGTAATCTTTGGGCCAGAGATCTTTTATTTTGTGCAGTATTTACTTACCACATTGACAGGTTCCCGACACTGGACTTGGTGATATGAAAGGTCTTTGACTCGGGACATTCAGTTGCCTAATGGTCTGAAACACCTTCTTCTCATCAGATACATCGATCGTCAAACTTGTGGAGATGGGCCACAAAGGATCCCATCCTATGATTAATTTCTGAATTGAATGAAGCTTGGTTAATGTTTACTGGGAGAGGGGGTTGGAGTTGAATAAGAAAATTTCGAGAACCTGTCCATGCAAAACACAGATATGAAGTTGATAAGAGACCCTTCTCAGGGTTGAAAATCTGTAGATCAAAATAATTGGCCACTTGGAGGTTTATTAATCCCTATACTGTTCCATTTTCTCTACTGTATAATTATCATAACGAACATCACCCCGTCTTGCAAAAGCATACAGGTAACACATGAAAGACAGGCAGCCATGACAGCATAGTCAGGCACTGAGATTCCAGCATTATAGCCCCCATTACGAACGGTTCGTGCAACAACCCCCCAGAGTACCGGGGTACGACCTGTCTTCAGAGATGGGTCCAAAGAGCCACACCACCATTATTGTACCATCGGGTTGGCGAGAGTCAGCTTACTTATACGGTAACCTCTCATCCGTGAACTCGTGGTGCCACCCCTCACCCACCCACCCCGATGGGTCTACTATATAATTAGATGACTCCCTTCTGAATAGAGAAGGCATTGTCATATCGATTCAACTAAAAGTTCAAGATATTAATGGACTCAACAAAATATTTGTATTGAGTTCTAACTTCTATGAAAGACTTAGCTTATAAGTTTAAAAATGTCATAATTCAGCATGAGTGGAGATCGTGCATCACGGTTAAGGTGTTAAGGCCTGATATAAAATGATGGCTCTTATCAAACTTCTTTATTTTTTCTTTCCTCAAACTTTCGGGAATTGGCAGATATTTAAATCAAATGAACGCCTGTAATTTTACTATGCTATGCTTAAACAATAAAATGCTTCACCTATAAATAAAAAAGAGTATATTCATTATTTTTTAGACATTTTATTTAATTTGTTTCATGTTTGTAAAGATGAAATTTCATAATTGATTTTTCCTCATTTCTTGATGTGCTAGAGCAAGAGTGTCAAACTCATGGCCCACAATGGGTATCTTTGTAGCCCATCAAACATGACAATATGTAACAAAAATTCTGTTGCTTAATTTTTAAAAATCCTAACCATACAAAATTATGAGACACGAGCCACACCATTCTCCAATATTCCATTACCAGTCATATTACTTCGACCCACCATTTCCCCAACCAATGGCAGTGAATATTTTAGCAGTCGATAACACACAAACAAGCAAATGGAGGTAAACGTGATCCAGTGCTGTTTAGATTTGAAAGAAAAATTCTGTGACGTTGTGAAGCCTAAAGTTTAGATACATTTGCCTGCCTGGTTTAAAAACACTCTAAAATTGAGATATGAAATTGTTTTCATGTTTGGAAGTACTTATCGGTCCGAGAAATTACTTTCGCTTATCATAGGAAACAAGTCTTCTATCAGATTCATAATTATTGAATCAATTTAGAAATTAATTTCTGCGGACCAGTTAGTAACAGAGAAGAGATGCCAGAAGTTATGTAGAAAACATTAACTTTACAATTGTTCTTGTCCTTTTCTTATACTGTGTTTTTGAAATAAATATATGTTTCTACGAAAAAAATTGCTGCCCGCATAAGCTTAGACCTGGTTTATTTGGCCGTGATAGCATAGTGAGTTTGACACCCTTGTGTTAGAGTTTTCAAAATTGGCACACTTGTTTGTTCTCTCTGACAATACACTATTATAATATTTTCAGAGCTTCATTATTAATTAATTGATTAATATAATTAAATTTTGATTCCATACTTGTAGCACCACCGTATAGTGAATTCGAGAACAAAGTGTTTTCACGAGTCCGTAACATTCATAACAATATAAAGTAGAAAATAATTAGGTACCTTTCCGTTAGCCAGGCGCAAATGTCACCAATTGTGAACCAAACGCGAGCCAAGTCGGCGGGCGCAAATGTCGCCAAAATTTGGCGGAATTCTACATTATTTGGCAATTTTTCGCTTGCGCCCGGCTAACGGAAAAGTACCAACAATTAAAATAAAATGAATTTCTAGTTTATTGTACACTGAAAAAAATGTGTTTTTAAAAACTATGTTTAATCTTCTGTTTTATTGTTTCTTCGATTAGGAATGCAAGACACCTGTCGTTCACTTCCCTCAGTTCGATTCTTGCTACGATGATTAGTGAAATTCATCGATATCTGTTTCTCGCTCTTGTATCAGAGAACTCTAGTCTTCTTTTGATCCAGATTCTAAAAGTGAGAAGCATAATTGATGTCAAAGTAAAGAGTGTGGTGCTTGTTTTGCATTGATGCAATATTTTAATGAAATATGTTTCTTGCAGTGTTACGCAGTCTTGTCTGAAAATGCGCCTTATTGTAAACTAAACACGGATATTTTGTTGAAGTTTGTAAAGCACGTCAAAACTTATCTCAACCATAAAGGTAATAGCTCAAAAGGGTATCAAAATCCTTGACATGTGAGGTGTATCAGGAAAGATGATTACAACTTTAAGATATGATGGACTATGGACTAGTTTTCTGGTTTGTTTACTTATATTAAAAACTTTGACTTTATCTGCTTGTATGTTGGACTTCCACTTTGAAGATCCATTGACTTAACATTACACTGGAAATACGTATTACATGCATGCAGTGGAGAATCCGGGGGGCTATCGGGCTGCAGCCCCCCCCCCCGGAATGGTGCTAGAGTTTGCCCGACGGGGCCACGATCTCCCCGCCGGGGGGGGGGGGGACGAGTGCAATGAAATTGGTCTCAAATTTTCGCCAGATTATTATTTATCAACTACAGTTGAATGCCCCGTACAAAAATTTTCCCCAACGGGAGGGCACAGCATCCCTGATAGGGGGCCCTGGACCCCCGTTCCCCCTTCTGGCACCACCCCTGCCCTCCCCCAGAGATAAGCCAGAAATCTCGATTTTATTTAAAATCTTTTCAACTGTTTGTTCTTAATTTCTTTTTTTTAAATAAATAATAAAATAGATAATAATTAAAAATAATAAAAAATAATATAAGTAATAAAAAAATAAATTAAAAAATAATAATAAATAAACGTAAAAGCATTGCTTTCTGGCTTGACAGGCTCGAAAATTTTCCTACTTTTCTAGTCATTCCACTTGTACTTGTAGCGTTGACATGGTCAAAGACATTTTTCGGCTAGTTACTTCATTGCATTTTTTATTAAATTATCACAAGTATTGTAGCGTTTTTTATTATTCTTATTGTCAGGTGAGTAAAGTCTGTAAAGTTAGTGTTTTGGTTTACATAAGCCGCGAGGTTTGAGATTCGTCACGACGATACAAAATTTTTATGACCTCGGCTCCTCCCAGACCCAAATCCTGGATTCGCCACTGCAGGCATGTAAACAAGAACGAAACCAGAAAACTCGTCCATACCAAAAAAACTACAATGCATAGTTGGAAACCAATTGATTTGTTGTAAGGGGGGGAAAACTGGTTATTCTGTTTCCAAACTGTTAAATGAGGTGAAGTGGACCCATCTTTTGGCCCCCTAGATCTTCAGATCTGTTCTCCTCGATTTCTTTCTCTGGTGACATGTGAAAAGCCACAAGTTATAAGATGACCATTGACTCATCTCAACGAACCAGCAGCGGCCTGGAAGTAGGGTCTTGGCTTCAAAACCAGAGGGTTCCATGTTCAGAACTCAATTCTGTCAAAGATCCACCATGTAAGTAGGCCAGCTGCACAATAAATCTGACTTCAAGGGTCAGACTTTTCTTTGGCCATGCTGACCAGGTGACAGAATCTCATCTTTGGGCTGGAAGGTCCAAGATCCAGTTCCATCAATAATCTGCCATGCACTTGGCTTGGTGTATGTGAAATCCATCACAATCAAGCATTCCTCATGCTGGTGTAATGTGGAAGTTTGGTGGTAGATAGGATGCCGGCTCGACTATCCTTCTCGTCATCTGACCATGGTTCAGAATTATGAGATCTGTCCCAAAATAGTCCTCATGTTGCTCCAAATAGGACATTAATGTAACTAAACTATACTGAATACCTTGTCAACAGAATTGGCAATGCTGTAAAAGAAGTATATGACATACCAGATATCTTTCAAAGGTTGTGCCAAACACTCTGTCACCATCCTGTTGTAAGTATTATAGTTTTGTGGTCAGTCATTTGTTCAGTTCTGATAGATATCAAGTATCATTTCCCATAAATATCAGTGATTAATGCATCTTTTCATTTTTTTTTTTTACATTAAAATACCAGGTTCCTCTACACATTGCATTGCAAAAATTGTTACTTTTGCCGTGTTCTGTCAATCCTCAAAGTTGTGACCATCTTTCCTATCACATCCTGTATTTGTGTCGATTTATTTGACTCTTTTATTTAGCTTAAATTAATTCATGTTTATAAAGATGGAATTTTATAATCAATTTCTCACTCATTTCCTAATATGCTAGAGTTTTCAAAATTTGTGCAATTGTATGTCCTTGATGACAATACACTGTTTTAATATATGCAGAACTCTATTATCAATTAATTTTAATTAAATTTTTATTCCATTATCACCTGGTAGTGAATTTGAGAAAAATTTGTTTCAAGATTCAATAATATTTGTCATAATGAATTATAATGTAAAGACTAGAAAGTGTGAAATAATTGGAATAAAAATAATTTCTTCTTTTTAATATAAAATAAAAGTGCATTTTGAAAAACTGCATTTATTTATCTTAATACTTTTTTTTTAATTCTAGACATACAAGTTCGAGTGGCATGCATTGCAGTATTTTGCTCTGTTCTGAATTCAGATCAAATTCCTGCAGATATCGATGAGTTAATGCTTTCTTCTGATTCTGATAATGTTGTGAATGGAAGCAATTCCATCGACCGCAATTCTTCGTCATCGTCTGCAGTTCGTCAGTCACCGTGGATCATTCAGCTGTGTAAAAGCAATATATTAAGTGAAGAACCTCTTCCAATCAAAATACAGTCTTTGCAGTTACTCAACTCTGTTATTGGAAAATACTTCCAAAAGTCATCGTAAGTTTGTTTCTAGTTCATAAAATTCATATTGCTTATAATATCTGAGCCTAAGTGATGAAAATGTCTTAATTTTGCTTCCATTAAAATTTTTGAGGATATTTTCTCCCTTCAAAAAAATTTTGGATTTATAATAGCTCGGTGCTTTTTTAAGATCTGAAAGAAGCATTAACAGATTAATTTAAACTTTTGTAAAGAGAAAAAATACTAATAAAAATCAATTTGATTGTACAGTTTGGGTAAGTTGTGTTATGCTAAAATCAGGTAGATAAATTCATTTCTTTATAATTTATTCTAAAAATTGTACTGATAAAGTTTGTATCCCTAATTGGTTTGTTTTTAAATAAAATTGATTTGGTGTATCATCAGTATTCATTATTATATCAAATTTTTATAATAATATTGCTTAAACCTTTATGTATATTATATTTTTTTTTCCAAAAAAAATTGTGACTTGTTGATCTAATGTTGTGATATATGTTTAACTGCTTTTTATGTGCTGCATAAAAATTTGCCATTTCCACTTTTCATTATGTTTGCAAATATTTCTCTGAACTTCAATTTTAGTCTAAGAAACATAAGTTTCTGTAATAGCAGGGTTCATATGTGTCCTTAAAAGTCCTTACTTTTACATTTAGTCCTTGAAAGTCCTTAAAAATCCTTATTTTTATGCCCCATTTTTAAAAAGTCCTTACTTTTTACTCTGCCGTTATTAAAAAATTTCAAATTTCACCGATTATCGTTTTTCTAATTCCTCCTTCTCGGCGGCTCTAATCTCGGTCGACGTGGCTCTCGCGGAATGGGGGGAACGACGACGACACTGCTCGCATTCTACGAATCCATATCCATCCCATACACTTTGAGAAATAAGGGAGGAGTTACAGATGGCCTTTATTGGTCCATGGTTCCATAGGAATGATTGTCAAAAGTGCTGTTACCATTTTTAGAACAGTATCAAAGTGATAAAACCTTTACTTCCATTTTTTGCCAGTGATGCTTTAAAACTTGTTAATGATTGTATTCATCATTTCAAAATTTTGAAACCAGAGAATGAAAGAATTGAGAAACCTGAGACTTTATGCAAATTCAACTTCAGTGACCCAAACTTGTATGATGATAAAAGTTAACTGTATTTAGGATTTGCTGCAGAGCAACTAATAAAAGAAAAGATAAAAAAAAATTAGGAATTGGCAGACAATGATGTTTTCACACTCAGACAGGATAGTCGGAAAAACATCATAACGATGATAAAATATTTCATGCAGAAATGTTCTGTGAATTACGCACTAGTAAGACATGCGATTTGCATTGATCCCCAGCCCCACGAGTAATGGCTGGATATCCCGAAAAAGCACAGGAAAAAATGAAAAAGGTATTGAATGTGTTGTCGCAAAATAAACGTATTTTGGAAAAAGATTGCGACGAAATTTTGTTACTGTATGCAGATTTTCTGTTAAATATTGTAAAGCCAAATTCATTTGAATTTACTTCTTTCAATCCAAAGAGTCTTGATACTTTTTTACAAACTTATTTTAGCAATAATCATTATGAAAAAGTTTGGAAGATTATCAAAACGGTTATTAATTCTGTCACACAGACAAGGAGGTTTTTCGATGCACAAGGCCCTGGAAATAGAAAATTTAAAAGATGCTTCATATATTTCCCAGCATGTAAATCATGAATTTATTATGTTGTCTGGGCTATTTATGACTTAAAAATTACTAAAGAAATGTGGACGGCTGCCACCTCAGCTAGAGCAAAATACATGCAGTATTTAGAAAGTGAAAGATCCAAAGAAAAGACTGAAACGAAAAGCTCTAGAGGAGGAAATAGATTTTTTGAAACAAAAGAACATGTTCCTCCAAAAGGACATACACCAAACAAATGAGGAAGCAAATGATTTAGCTAATGAGGCTGAAAAGTCAAAGGACATAAATTTATTTATTCAATCGCATGAACTAAGAAAAACAATTTCTGAAAAAGAAATTAAAATAAATACCTTGGATGTAAAATTGAATGAAAAAAGTTTGGAATTAAAAGATATTTAATTTGATTACCAGCTTCATGGGGTTTTTTTCATCAATTTATTAACTCATATTTTTAGGAGTTTTGTTGTGTTAAATTTGTAATGTATCTTCTATGTTTTATATTATACTTTATCATCTAATAAGTTGAATTTGAAAAAATGAGACATTTTATTTAAAATTGCGTGCCACAATTCGTTAAGTTTATTCAATATAGAGGTCCTTACTTTTTGGTTTTTTTAGTCCTTAAAAGTCCTTGATAGTCCTTGATTTTCTTTTAAGGAAATGTGTACGAACAATGTAATAGGGATCCTGTTTTTAATCAAAACCTTCTGGGTCTGAATTTTCCAACACTGTTTCAATATGACAACAGTCTCATGTCTTCAGATCAATAACACTGGACAACAACCATTTTGTTACCAGTATGATTTTAGCTAATTCTTATGTACTTTCACGCTCTGAATTCGAAAAACCAATCAGAATTTGTCTATCACCCTCCAATTTTATGCAACATGAACTCTCACTAATTGTAGAGAAAATGGATTTCAGTATTTACGTCTGAAGTTTCCAAAAGTGAGTGAAGAAAAAATTAAGGAAGGCATATTTGTTGGGCCTCAATTTAGACATCTAATGAAGGATCCGGTGTTCAAGAATAAACTGACTAAGAAGGAAGCCACAGCATGGACATCGTTTAAGGAGTTAGCAAAAAACTTCTTCGGAAATCACAAAGCGGAAAACTAAGGCAAATCGTCAATAACTTGCTTAAAGGCCTACAAAACCATGGGATGCAACATGTCGTTGAAAATCCATTTATTGCCCTCCCACTTAGAATTCTTCCCTGAAAACCTTGAATCAGTAAGCGACGAGCATGGTGAACGGTTCCATCAGGATTTCTCGAATGTATGAGCTCGATACCAAGGGAAATGGAATCCAAAATGTTAGCCGACTATTGTTGGACATTAAAAATTTATATTCCTCAAGCCAAGCACAGTTGACAAGCCAAGTACACAAGAAAGTGAAGGTTTGTAACATTTTAATATGCCTGTGTAAATATTTCAAGCTGAATATGATTTCCTAATGTATACAATAAGAGTTACTACGTTGCTCAAAAACTATGGGTGATTGAAAAAAACGGCTAACAGATTTGAAATCAGGAAACAAAAATACATATGTATAACCCTTTCTTTCTCAAGCAACATGAAAAAAAAAATTTTTGTTGTCCAGTGTAATTAATTGTTTCCAGTATTACAGCATCAGTATTCCTTTAAGTTGATTTATATGAATGAGCTTCTATTGGTATTGTAACGTCACAGCCGATGGCCGCGGTTTGATGGCAGAGCAAATTCGAGGCGATTTCAGGCAATGAATAGTCTTTTTGAATTTTATTACAGCTAAATTATATGCATACATTTGTAATATACATTTTCTAGATTAGAATGCTTATGTACAAAAAATCAATAAAAATGACCTTGAAGGGAGGAACTGTAACTCTGGTCGAGTAATTAACTAACTTAATAGCTAACGTAATAGCTCGTGTTTCTCCGCGGCTTTGGTTTAATTTCTATTAGAATTAGCCAACAGCAGATTTTTTTTACTTCGTGTGTGCCAAGCGTTTGGCACTCAAAACAAAAAGAGGAGGTTGCGTAGATCGATTTTCTTTTTTTCTATTACATTGTTGATAATACTTATTAGTTATCACGTAATATTTTACGTATTTATATTTCAGAAAGTTAATTTCATTAAATAATTTTTAAAATGTAATTATACATATGTATATAATAATTTTAATATGTGTTTTATATTCGAGAATTCAATAATTGAATTTGGCTTTTGTAACGTCACGGCCGATGGCCGCGGTTTGATGGCTGAACAAATTCGAGGCGATTTCAGACAATGAGTAGTCTTTCCGAATTTTATTACAGCTAATTTATATACATTCATTTGTAATATACATTTTCTAGATTAGAATGCTTATGTACAAAAAATCAATAAAACTGACATCGAAGGGAGGAACTGTAACTCTGGTCGAGTAGTTAATTAATTTCGCGAAACCAACCTGCACTGCGCTGGAAAAAACAAATAAGTCCCGGAGTTCAATGTAAACTCCTACGAGATGAGCCCGAGGACCGGGTCTATCCGTAAATATCAGAACTCGCAATCCCTGATAGGAGTACTACCGAGTCTCGATTCGAAGCAAATCTAACGCTCACCAGCGTAGGTGAAGTCCAACTCTCAACTCCCCGACAACCGAAATCCCCCCGTTTTATGTACCGATCCGGGTCTCCTCATTAGTAAGATGGCATTCCTTTCCTCCGCCTGCAAAAAGTCCCACCGTTATGTCTCCCTCATTAGCACTCTTTCTACAAAGGTAAATGTTGCTCCTCGTCCATCAAATCCATGCCTTGTTACTTTGAATTGTCCGGTTCCCTTCACGTAGGCGACATTGTCAACCAACGCTTTTTTTAAGAACCCTGTAGTCCTGTCTGGTCTCCAGCAGTTATCGTCGCGTCTGCGGACGCTTTTGGTGCCTCTGTCCCTCCAAGCTTTGTTATACCACACCTGCACAGGAAAGCATTGTCATTCCTCAGACAGTTGACACTAATCGAAGAATGTTGAGTTAAATTTCACCTGCAACCCTAAATCCTCGTTTTATTACAGCTCCCCTAAATCATCGTTGTTATTTGGCGACTTTGTTACAGTATGAACAGTGTAGGATCGACCATTAGGGCTGCAAAGCTGCACTCCCCCTGTCATTTTAAAAACTTATATTTTCGTTTTTAATCTTATTTGGTTTTTTCCACATTAAGAGTTTGATGAACTAGGAAAATGGAAAAATTCCCTCATATTATCTCGTGGTGAGAAGAAGAAGTTCAATATCTGCACAAAGTGCAACATGATTGAGGCCACTCTGCAACATCTACTTGACTGTGTTGCCTTGGTGCATGATGACCTGCTCAAGCGACCGGATTTCGTGTTGGAGGTGATGAGGGCGAACGATCTCATGGATCTCATCTGATTCAGATCAGAAGGATTAGAAAGAAGAAGAAAAATAATAACAAAGAAAGAAGACGGAAAATAAATCAATATATAGCGATACAATCCCTGGGGCTGTATATTGAGTAGCTCTCGAAAGCATTACTATGGTCCCAATCAGCTCGGATAGTCGTGGCTCTACTGTATTAGTTGAGTTGATTATGAACTTTGAATAAACTTTATTTTTAATCCATCTAAAAGACCGTTTCTTGAACTATCTAGTCACTTATATAAAATAATAAATTGTTGTGCAAATTTGCAATTTTTGTAAATTAATTTATGATGTGATTAATTGTGTTTTTTTTTCAGGTATTTCTTTGAAGCCATAGAAAACATTGTTTTATTTTGTCTGAATAATCCAGATACATCTATTCAACTCCATGGAGCTAAAGTATGGGATAAAATTTTATGTTTATGTCTTTTGTAAGAAACCTTTTCTACTTTTGAATTCAAAAGTTCAATTCCCAGTTGTATTCTTAAAATCTTATGTGTTTATTTTAATATTTGGGTGTTTACTTTCATAATTAATTTTTTCTTCATGTTGGAGAAAGATATTTAGTGGAAAGAAGGAAAATAGAATATTTTAAAATGTATTACTTCAGCAGAAAATTTGTTTATCAAATTATTCTGTAAATTTCACTATTGCTACACGATATTTAGTGGAAAGAAGGAAAATAGAATATTTTAAAATGTATTACTTCAGCAGAAAATTTGTTTATCAAAGAATTATGTAAATTTCACTATTGCTACATATAAGAGCCTTTATCACTAAAATATCAATTTCTATTTCTGTGTGGAATTTAAAAACTAATATGCAATCATTTCACACACTTTTACTTAACTTGATTTGCTTCACATTTGTGAAGAAGGAATTTTGTAATCAATTTTTCACTCGCTTCCTCATGTGCTGGAGTTTTCATACTTTTAACCCTTTGACTGCAGGTACTTTCATATAATGTGGTTTATAAACTACACCCACAGTTAAAGGGTGAACAATTGTGTGTTCTCAATGATGATACCCTACTTTAGTATTTACAGAACTTAACTGTCAATTAATCCACTAATTAAATTAAATTTTGTGTCCATATTCATGGTGCCATCTGATAGTGAATTTGAGGAAAAATTGATTTCAAAATTCTGAAATGTTTGTGATAGGGAATTATAAATTAATAATTTAAAAAATTAATTAAAATAAAAATAATAATAAAAGTTTTCATTGAATTTATTCTTTATTTTTTCCCTGTTATTTATAAAAGGATTGATACATTTTAATAAAAACTAGGAGGTCTTTGTATATTGCATTTTATATTGTATAAAATAAATCCATTGTTATAGTATGGTGAAATGTCTTAGTGTACTTTAGAGGGTTTTTTTTCCCCCCTTCATACTTTAGTATATTTTCTTCCCAGTTTTTAGAAATTTTAAAATACATTTATAAATATTGTGATGGGTAAGTAAATTTGACACTTTTGAAACTGTGACTAAAAAATTAATTTCTATTTTTGTGTCGATTTAAAAAAATAATAATATGCTGTCATTTTGTGATTTGTTTTACTTATTCACAAATCTTTTCAATTCTTTTTATCTTATATTTGATATTATATCTAATAAATTTAATGTTAATATTATGAAAAGTGTTAGTTTACTTAAGTAATAAAAGTTTTTTTTTGTTTTGTTTTATGCATTAATGTGTTTTCTTCCCAGCTTTTAGATATCTTTGGACGCAGTATAAATATTGTAACAAATGCAGAAGTGAAGAAATCATTACAGCCTTTAGTAAGTAAAATATAAATTAAATAAATAAATAAAAATTAGTTTCTTTCTTAATTTTCAAAATTGCAGAATCCTTGTGTCTTAAGTGCAGTTTTATTTGTTTAAGTCTTTTTCTTTATTTTATATATGTAAAATACGAGGGTAATTTGGAAAGTAAGTTCTGTTTGGTGATCAATGGCAAATATTCCCATACACATGAAAACTACAACAGTACATTTCTTTTCAACATAATCACCATTCAAATTGAGGCAAACCTTATAAGGTTTGGAATTCCTTCTTCAAAAAAATTTGTCACGAAGGAGTGAAGCCATCCTGTATTAACATGCAAGTCATATTGTCATTTCAAATGCAGTGCAAGCCACTATTTCATGAGCCTGAACAGGTGGTAGTCACTCGGTGCCAAATCTGGGATATGTGGGATCATCAAAAGATCCCAACAGAACTGGGTGCAACTATCATAGTGTGGATGAGCATTATCATGAACCGAGACCACTCCAGAATTTAGTATGGCCTGAAGATTGTTTTGGAATCTCCATCTGAGTCCATCAACATTACACCATTTGGGATGAGTCACAGCTGTTGAAAGATTTTTCACACACAAAAATCGCATTACTCTACGAATTTCACAATTCACAGGATTTTCTGTTTCTTTGTTCATTTTCAATTGATCTAGTGGATGAGTTAACTGCAACACAGCCTTCTAATCAGCACTAATCAGTGCCTACCACAAGAATGGTGTTGCTATTCCCGCCTATTTCTCGCAAATGTGCAAACAGTGTTTACTTTCAGAATTACCCTCATATATAAATGAAAAGAAATTTGAGTTAAATTTTATATCTAAATGTTTTTGAAACATTTATTAGGTATCAGCATTATGGCAGAGTGTATTAATGGGATCCTTCATTAAATGTCTGACCAATGATGATGTAAAAACTCTTCAGTCTGTGTGCTGTGATTGTCTGTCAACATTATCATCTAATGATTTTGAGACACTACAGGTATGCACATTTTTTGCTTTGTTTGAACCTTACGGCTACGTGATTTCAACAATGTGCTTTATAAAATTGTTAAGCTATTTTTGAAAGTGCTATATAACTTCTAACATTTAAATGATGGGCTGGTGGCATTTCATATGCAAAGTGGCAAGAGGTTTGGAACATGCAAGTTGATAATAAGCTGCTTTCTAATCAACCATTTGTGAATATGAGGTCAATTTGTGCAAGAGTGAAATTAACTTGTCTCCGCATTAGGCATACTAGATACACAAATAGATATTTGTTATTTGGAGAATGGGCCCCCCACATGTTTGAACTGTGGTGTGGTCAGTTCTATTGCCCATATTTTAACTACGTGTTCTCTTTTTACTTCTGATTGTTTAGCACAATTTTATACATCGATTTTAAGTTTACAAGACTTGGTGGAAGAAAAACTCTACCCTAAACTATTAGAATTTCTAAAAGCTGGGTTTTTTTTATTTTTTCAAAATATTTGAATGCCTCGTTGCAAATGACCCATCTGTTATAATCTTGAGGAAGTTTTTTTATATTTGTTATGTACAATTCTGTTCCCCTTGAAACTATTTGTGTCTTTGATCTTTTAAGAAACCTTGTGCTGGACTCAACAGGTTCTAAGTTAGCCGTGCCGTACCCCCTCCCTCCCTCCTTCCTTTTTAAGTCGTTTCATATTAAGGTCTGCATTTCATTATCCTGTCTGTGGAGTTCCTTATTATATTTATTCCCTCATTGTCAGTAGTATGGTATCCATCACTTAGAGCGATACAAAATGATTGAGGACATCAACAGTGTGATTGTAAACCCAACAGATTATCTTTGTGAGGGTTTGAAACTCATTCTTTAGTGGTACAGTTCTTGTACCATCCCTTACACAAAGACAAAAATTTTGTTGTTACAATTTGGTAGCATGACACCTTTCAACATTTTCAGGATAATAAAGTTATAGATATCATTTTTGGTATTTTAACAACTTATTTTAATATGCATATGATTATATCACTACTTGAATGAAGACTAATCGATGCTTTCTCCTCCCTCTGTTTCTGAGATAAGTTGTATTTTCAATTTAAAATGCTTTTGCACATTTCGAGAAAAGTGTTGTCATATCCCTTTCAAATACATTAATGAACCATATTTAGGAAACTGCTATTTTTGCCTTTTTTCAATTCATTTTGAATAATTTAATAATTGATGAGTGAAATTGCTCATTTGATACATTTTCATACATGCCAACTGCTACGGATTCTCTATAGTTACTACGGATTTTATCGAAAATTTTTGCAAACTACAGATAAGATTAACATTTCTATGGAAACGAGTTTTTTCCCTTTTTGCGTGCAATTATTTTAGTTGTAATCATTGATGACATGACGATCCAGATTTTTTGTCTACATTTCATGTTGTTGAAAAATGTCATATAATTATTTCTAATTTTTCCCATAATAGTGATATATATATATATATTTCTTGTATTATTTATTCAGATAAGATATTTTTTAAAAAATAGAAATTTTAGATTATTTAAAATGTGATGAAATATATAAATGATCATAAACTTAGAATTTTGACACAAGCCTGTTTCCACGTGTGTGCATTCATGCATCTACCATGCTTGAAGACCTTCTGTTCCACCTTTCCATTGTTGGCATATATGCATTTTTAACTTGAAGAAAGTACCTTTTTGAGTAAAGACATTTGAAATTAATGTTTTATTACATATTTTTATAGCATTCTTTTCACCCAATTATATATATATGCACAACTTTCACTGAAAATTAAGAAATTGTGCAAAGCAAGGTTAACAGTTCAAATTAGAAGTAAATCTTTTTATTTACTTTCCTAATTGGATTCGGTACTTACGTATTAACGCCACCGAGGTTACAGATTGGCAGTAATGTGCCAATAAAGAGCAATCTTGTTTACAAAAACCGCCAAATTGGCGTTAATACGTAATACAAAAACCGCCAAATTTGGCGTCACTTAAAAACCGCCAAATCTGTAACCTCGGTGGCATTAATACGTAAGTACCTTGGATTCCTTGAGATTATTGAATTTTGAGAGAGAAAAATTGAATAATGTATTTCTCTTATCTTAAAAAAAAAATCATCAATCTTTTGACCAAAGAGCTTTTGTGTAAACGAATGCAATTTATTTTAAATTTGGAAATGTTCTTATTTCAAACTTTAAACATATGTGAAGTTTCCATCAAATAGTTTGATAGTATATTACTTGGCTGTACTTGTTTATTGTTACTTCATGACTCTACTTGCTCTGCATATGCCCAGTACCAAAATGCATGCATTCTAATGCACAATTTTTATTCAATAATTTCTTAGCCTAAACAGCAAATCATGTATATTACTGTGTTGCTGGGTTTGGCATCCGATTCCAATCCTAATGTCAGAGGAGCGGCAATTCGTTGTCTGGGTCTCTTCTGCTTGTTTCCATCTCTTAATCAAGTAAGTTTCATTTGACAATAATATATGTGAAGATTATTTTTCTCTTGGCACATTATCAAACGAAAAAATTTCCCTTTATTGAGCTGGTGTGATAAAATTATGTTTTATTCATATTCTTTGATAAATGAAATAAAGTCTTAAACTCGGTAAATGATAGGATATTCCTGGATATTGGCAACATTTGACAAGCAGAAAAGTGCTTTGTTTTGATTAGTATTCCAAAAAAGAATTCCTTTGAAATTTTAACTTTTGACTTGCGTTTGACCAGCTGAGAATTTCATGGTTATTGAATTGTAATAAAATTGTTAAACAATGAGAAATACTTCATATGGACTGTTGTTTACCAAGAGCTTTTTTGAATAAAGAAATATGTAAATAAAATTATTTCCTGTCATAAAACATATGTTTATTTTATTTGTTTTCATTCAATGTTAAACATTTCTCTTGCATATATATATATATTTAAACACGTCAAATTTGACGGGAAATCTCTCAAATGAAGAGGCAATTTGCACCCATCATACCTTGATGGGCGATTTTCTAGTATAAAAGTAATGACACAAAATAAAATCCCCCACACACCCATTCTGATAAAATTGTATCGAATTACTTTTTAAGAACTAGTACTTCTCAGCTAATAAAATATTTGCAAAAAGTTATTCTGTTTTGACTCCAAATCATTTTATATTATAAAATGAAAAGAATTTAATTATTTTTAGGATGCCACTTTCCTGGATGATGTCTCCGTTATTCTAATAAAATCCGTCGAGGACCCAAATGTCAATGTTAGATTCAAAGCATCGTGGTCTTTGGGAAATCTGAGTGATGCACTCTTTGTTAATAAGTAGGTAAATTTTTATTTTTGGTCTTTATGTACTTAACTGTTCTTCAATAATTTTATTGTGATTATTTTAATTCCAAATAAAGTCAAGCAATAAGGCATTATCATAACAAATGGTGCGAGCAAATTATTTCAGTAATTAATTCAAAAATTTATTTTTAAATATAGTTTAATATTTTCCTTATTTGTTTGTTGGGCTCTGTAATTGGAAGTGAAAATAATGCAAAGTTCGAAATAGCGTTAAATGTTTGTAAATATATTCAGACAATATTGTTTAATTTCTTCTAATGAGCTAAAAGTCTGTTTTTCACAATTATTTCTCAGAAATCTATTGATACATTATTGGTAAAAGAAAATGTATTAAGTAATCTATTAGTAGTTTTTAAGAATCTATGCAGTCTTTGTACAAATAAAAAGGAATTAATTTTTTTTTAATGATTAATCACAAAGCTTCTATTTTTCTTGCTGTGGACAGACTATGATAGTGAAATGATAGCTTCTAGACAAGGCTGAAGATGATTTTGCCTTTGTATTATGGAGCCAAATGTTTTGATTGTCAGAGGTAAAAACCCTCAAGATGTATCAAAATTGCCTGTTCTACTGATGGATTTTGTCACTGCTGTATTTTTCAATTTTTTATTTTCTGGCAGTAAGTTTGGGAGCTTTAACAGAAAATAATCTTAAACAATAAAAAGGAAAATAAAGGCAGCGATTGAAAATGTATATAATATTTACATTGCATGTGATTGGCAACACACGTTAAGAAATATTTGTGAGTAAGGTGCTTTTTTGTGTAGTTTAATAGTGCAGTGAAGAATGAAGAAAGTGTAGGAAAAGTACTCCTTCCCATTGGTTGATTTGCTTCAAAATTTGTTGCACATCTACACTTTTGGCATTGAGACTACACACCAATTTTCATCCATCTAGCTCAATATGTTTTTCTGTTATCAAGTTCATAGACATAACTCCTTTTTTTAAAAGACTTAATGAAGCCTGAAACATAAAAATTCTAAAAACAAAACATGATGTCATAATTTTTGATGATTATATTACTCTCGATGCTCAACCAACAACAAATCAGAATAAAAAAATCCCTTTTCGGCAAGCTTGAAGACAAAGGTAGATTCCTTTACGTTAATGTTACAAAAGTCATGAAATATTACATATTGATCAATACAGACATAGACAATGACTTTATTGTTTCTACACATTGCAGTATTTACGCTGCGATTCTGTTTTCATGTCATTTAATTTTTTGCTATATTAAGGTTTTATCATTCCATTTTTCATCCCAAAAAGTTATGATAGATTTATCAGTCAGTTTTCATGTCATTTAATTTTTTGCTATATTAAGGTTTTATCATTCCATTTTTCATCCCAAAAAGTTATGATAGATTTATCAGTCAGTACATTGGTCAATTTTTTTAAATCTCAACACATAATCATTCAACAGGTAGGAGTCATAAAGAAATAAACATCTCAGCAGTGCAAATATCTCCTAGATAACATTAAGCCAGCCTATCTGAAACAGTAACAAGAAATTGACTCTTGGCACGAATGAAGAAAGACTCTAGATTTAAAAATTAATTTATTTAATCTAGGTTACAATATAATTGTGCGAACATTACTTTGTCATATGGTAAAATCACATGACATAGAAACACTTAAATACTACTAAAATGGGCTCATTTAGAGAACTCCCTGGTTACAGAGATAATAGTCACTAAATTCTTAACATATAAGAGAATAAAATTATTAAACATTGTGTGTGGCAAATTTAATACGTGTTTTTAAAGCATAGGATATGAATGCAGCCAATTTGAACAGTAAATTTAAATCTCTATCGACGGTTAAAACCAAATACTCAGGCAGACAATCCCAAACAATTTTAAAGTTAAGGAGATATTTTTCAATAGTAAAAAGGATAAAGGAAACTCTTATTTAAATATCTATCGTTTTTGGCTACTTTATATTGATTTCATTAAACAAATCATATTCCCGCCATGTTTAGTTAAATATCAAATTAAAGTATTCTGTCAAAAGACCTATTATCAAATTAACCAGTAAAATTATTTGATTAATTAAAATTAACTATTTACTTAATTAAAGTTAAAAATTAATTGTTACAAAACTTCACTAAAACCTTTTTCATGGCTCATACTATATGCCAGTAATCTTTATCTTATAATTATCTATTAATTATATTAATTTAAATAAAAGTCACTGTGGCTATGTATGTATGTTCCACATCTTCTCCTAAACCACTGGACTGATTTCAATCAAACTTTTCATTTAAGAAAAGAGAAAGGTCACCTTCAACTTTTCAAAGCCTAAAAGATGCTTAAAATTTCACTTAATTAAAAATTAAGCAAGGCGTTTTTCCGCGATGTCTTTCATTTCCATAAATTTGTTTCTCTCATTTTAATATTTTTTTCAAAAGTAATTTTAAACTGAATTCGTAACAATATTCCCATCTACGAACTCGACCGACATTTTCACTATCCTTACAACATATCCCAAGCTGGCTAAATTTAGATCAAAATTACTCCAGTTATCGTGTTCACAAGATAACATGGGAAAAAGCGTTATACATATATATATAAACTTTTTAACGAACGGTGGTTTTGGGTTCTAGGGGTCATGATCGGTGAAGATCTGCAGAAATTTTCCGAAAGTCGCGTCATGAGAACCATTGCAATAGGTAGAGTTCCTATAAGGAATCTACCTAAAAGTAAAAATGGAACGATTTCTTTACTGCCCTGAAAATTTTGCCTCTGTTTCCATTCATTAGCTAATGATCGTGAATTACTTAATTATTGTTCAATAGAACGTAGAGTTTATAATTAATAAATTTATAAATCTATTGTATACAGTAATTTCTGTCTCCATCAGTTCAGCTCTGTTTTCAAAGTGCTTTCGCATCAAAAATTTCCTACTGTTATTTATGTTTTTGTTGTTCTGTTAGGGACCTTTTGAATAAAGAAATATCTTGCAAGGTCTTCTACTCGATGGGGATGGCCTGTGTGCGGTTTTCTCGAGACTGCGACCGCGTGAAGGCTAATGCTGTCCGAGCGTTGGGAAATCTTTTGAACTATATTCCGGAGCAATTCATAGGTGAGTGAAAACAAGTTTGTTCTGTCCTCTGCTATAAAAGCTAAAGATTCATTTTTTTTAAATCAAATACTGAGAGTAATACTAGTTAAATTATTTTAAATGATAGATTTCAATAAATTTCTATTAAAATTATCTTTAAAACATAAGTTGTAAGATTAAGTTAACTGTGAAGTAGAATTAAAATGGAAGAAAAAATTGGGGGAGAGGGGTCTTTTTTTTATTTTTGAGAAAAAGTATTAAAAAAATCGGCAAAAAAAATCATTTTTAAAAGCTTTTTTAAAAATAAATATTAAAGATTTTTGAAATAGAGTAAAATAACAAAAAATAAAAATCACTTTCTAATTCCTTGCATTACCTCAAAAATAAATTGAAGGAAAAACCAAAAAATTTCAAAATGGCGACATTTTGACTACAAATCTGTACAACTGGTGGTATATGCCTATTGAAAACTGTTTAGAAGATTAGTAACACCTATTGACTTCATAGACGAAGCAAGAAAGAAACAATGGAATGCATTTGGATTAGCCACAAAAGTAAAATGTGACTGTCCTATAAATAGGACGCTGGGTGTTAACAGGTTTCTATATAATGCCAGGTGGTTAGAATTAAAGCACCCCTCTTCAAAGCACTATAGAGATCCAGCGGGAGTGTACTCCCCTCCTTTTTCTCATATGACACATTTTGTGCTTCGTAGTCTAGTGAAGAAAAGTAAGTAAGTATTTCGGATGTCTTCTTTTCATCCGATTAGGTCTGGTATTTAATATAGAATTGCACTTTTGGTCATGCCAAATTTTTTAGAAATCTATAATTTTGGTGTAAAGACCATGTCCCAAATGTCATCAATCAAGATGGTTGGGTTTTTTAACTATTCTGTTGACAGACAGACCAACATGATTCCAATTTTTTTTTTTTTTTTTTTCTTTCTAACTTGGAGAATTATCCATATCCTAAGGTCAAATGTTTTGTAAGTGACACTGATATATCTTTTTGACACAAATCTACAAATTCTGTTGGCTTTTTCGAATACCTAGCGTCGGGACCCTCAAAGATGGTAGGCTCATGGCATTTACTCTATTGTTACACCAGTGACTTTAATTCGAATAATCTGGCATTTATCTACAAATAAATTGTGCCTTTGATCTAAAATATTTTTTTATCAAATAAATCAGGTAAGTAATGATCATTTTTTAATTAATTCCAAGAAATCAATTTGATCTTTAGGTGTCAAAACGATGCAAGAATTCATCAAAGAGTCATGTGAAGCATTAAAATCTGTTCTTTCATCCGGTTTCATGAAAGTCTGTTGGAATTCGTGTTACGCTCTCAGTAGCATGCTCAAAAATACCTATCTTATTGAGCACTGTGATTTAAATCTGGTGAGTTGAATGTTTATTTTATAAACTTTAGTTTTTCTAAATCCAACTTTTATTATTATCACTGTGAAAATACTACTTCAGTTATCAAAATGTTTATTTATTGTACTAATAGAAAGAAATTAAATAACTTTATGCAATTTACATAGGATAATTCAAAAATGTATATTTTGCAGCTTTTTAATATTTTTGCCTTTAAAATCTGATCAGAAATATATGACCTGTGATTTGTCATCTGAAAATGATTTTTCAAAGAATCCAAACAACTTAGCAATTTTAGTATCTCGCTTCATACAAATAGTTTCTTTAAATACCAGTATCCTACAATTGAGATTTTTTCTTTATTAATAAACCTTTCATCAACTATATTTATAAGCATTATACCAAAAAAATATGTTGACATTTATTTGCTCTAAGACTGAAAAAAGAGACATTTAAAGATATACAGGGTGTTTCAAAAAACATTGACAAAATGAAAGGGCACATGCATATGCTTAATTTCTTTTTTGTATTTCAAAATTGAATTCACACTGTATTATATTTATAAGACTAAACACAACCACATGTTCCTGTAACTAGAAGCCCTTGTAGTTTCTTTATCATCAGTTTAAATGAACACACAATAAAAGCAAAACATAACTCCCATAACCAGTGTACACCATAATTTGTTGATATTCAGAAAATTGCATGGTAACAATCATTTATCAAGTATTCTTAAGACTACTGTATTTATGTTTTCCATAAATAGCTTTCAGATTTGTTTAAATCCACACACTAACATTTTCTTTCTTTCAGAATGAAGTGCTCAGTTGTTTATTAAAAGTTCTCAAGTCGCCTAATTTCAAAGTTCGCATCAGTGCAGCCCAGGCATTGACAGCCTTAACAAGCAGAGAACACTATGGAAACCTCTTTCCAGTCATTTGGCAAGATTTGGTGTCGGCTCTCCATTCCACTTCGTCAGATGTAAACTTTAAAGAAATAAAACACCAAGAAAATCTGCATGATCAAGTATGCCACCTTCATGCCGAAAAATGCCTTTTAATTGCAGTGCACATTAATTTTGATTACTTATTTGTGTGAATCTTAATGATGTGTGTTTTTTATTTCAGCTGTGCTGCAGCCTTTTTCAGCTGGCTGCTCTTACTACACCCGAGGACATCGCTGAAGTAAAAGACTGCATTTCGTGTTCCCAAGAGGTGTTGTTAATATCCATGTGGAAATGTGGTTCACGACTCTCCAAGGAGAAAAGTATGTATTAAAAGTGTTAACTACAGTGGAATCTCCCCATAACGAAATCGCTTGGTTCCAGTTGAAAAATTTGCTATAGAGAAAATTTCGTTATACGGAGATTAGATATTTTTGCAGTTATTTAAGTAAATGTTACAAACCTTCTAGTATGTGTGATAAGTTCCAAAAATATTTAATTATGACTTTCAATTAAAAATGAAGTATTATTTATTATAAATTTCTTAAAATTATACTAATTTTTATTGTATAAACAAAATGCTCAAAAGTGAAGACAATTCACCAATTTAGAGAATAATATGTACTAGTACGGATAAACATAAAATGCGTATTGTCACATCCATTTGTTGTTTCCACCCCCACTCCACCCCGGTTCTTGGAATCTTGGCCCTTAGAAATGTTGCTCCCTCTGTAGAAACCCAGGTCCCCACAACTGCATTACCCTTCACACAGCTTCTATTGTTATGTGTTATCGCTGGAATGAACAATGCGAGTGGTTGCACATGTGAGCGATTTGTTTGCACAGAAATTAGCAACTTTCTTCAAAAATCGAAAAAATAAAAGTCTGAAAAAAATTCGTTATAGGGAGACAACCACTTTGTTATATGGAGAATATTTTGAATGTTATTTAACATTCCGATTAAAAATTTCGTTATAGGGAGAAATTCGTTGTTGGGAGACTCTACTGTATATGAATAAGATTAAATGTCACATTTTAAATCTGAACTGCAATCTTAAAATTATAAACTTGCATTTTTCCTCCAGAACGAAGTTCGTTTATCTTAGGCATATATGAATTTTTAAGGATTATAAATTTTTCTTTACATTTAACTCTTTCATGCTTTATGATGCCAGTTGTAGAACACAAAATTATCACGCATATTTTTCAATCTGCTGTAAATAAATTGTACATACTTTTCTTATTGAAAAACTTTAGCTTTCTCCCTATCATTTTCATGATAAGAAATTATGTTATTCCCAAGGATACAATTGAGCGAAAATGCTAACCAACTTGGGAGAGTAGTCATTCACAATGTCATGTTTATTAAATGCTACTGCCAAAAGTAACAGATATACATATGTATATGGGATTCACTAATATCAATAATCAATGCAATAACAAAATTCATTTCATTTAAAGTAGAGCTTACTTAGGAAAAATAAGTTGAGGTTTTTTCAAAATCATTAAGAACAAGTTAAAAAGGAACAGTTTTCATAATTTATATTTTCATTTGTAAATTCTAAAAAATTGTCGATTTGAAATCATCAAGAGGAACTTTTAGATCAGTGCATGAAAAAATGGGATTTGCTAATTTTACTACCTTCACTTAAAAATGAAACATTTGGAGCAAGTTTTTTCTTACAAAGATGCGTTAAATATTCTTTGAATTTTGTCATGAACGAAAGAGATCCAAAGTGAAAAAATTACAGTGGCTTTTTTTTTGCAGATGTCCAGATTTTTTTCCTGGCAAATCCATAAAATTCAATCCAATTATCAAATTACTTTTCCTGCTGCATAAAATCTAATAACATTATTAATAGCAATAACCAGTCTTTATGTGAAAAAATTGTAGCCATTTGCTAGCTAGTTAATAGGAACTGTTGGAGAAGTATATTAAATATATTTGTCTCTGTGGTGCTTTTAACATGTTTTATTTGTGTGTTTATTCTTTCCTTTGTCCATTTATTTCTACCTGCAGTTATATGTTAACAGTATGATCAGCCAATACTCATATATATTTTTTTGCAAGACGAAGAAACTTAACCTTGTTTTCTCTTTTTTAGGTTCTGTTGTATATAACACAATTGACAAATTAAATTCTTTGAAAAATACAGAGACTTTAAGAGATGATCCTACTTTGACAAGTTTGCTGGATATCTTAAACCAAGCTCACATTGCATTTTGTAGTCAAGATGTCTCTTAAATTATATAAATGTATTATAATTTAATTTTACTTTCACATATTTTTATATCATACTTTTTTATTATCATCACGGAAATGCATAGCTGTATATGCAGCTACATTGCAATAATAAATAAATAAATCTGAAACAAGAAAGTATCCTTGAGTGTTCATTTAGGAATAATTAGTAACTTCCCAGTATAGTGATCCAAACTGTTATTTTGAAGATTTCAGAAAATCAGACCATGCTGCTTGGGGTGCGGGCTTTTTAAACTTGTTGTCTCGATCAGATAGAGGCGTTTTAAAAAACTTCCTTTGGCCAGACGGAGTGGACGTATTGCCAATTATTTTTCTCTTATCTGCAGGTGTTGACGGTGTGTTAAATGCTGAGGTATTTCTCTGTAAAATACATAAGAAAAAGAATAAACATATTAAATTTTCTTTTGAAAATGCATCAATTAATTAATTAATTTAATTACCATGTCCAAATTTTCCTTAAATCTCCAAAAATCAACATTCCTATCTGGGGTCCTAATTGGTTGCATCCACATTGAGTTTCCCAACTCACTTTTATTTTTCTTCAAGGGCAGTCCAAATTTCTTTGCAGAATTCTGAAAATAGACAAAAAAAAAGTGACAGTGAAAAGATTATTTTTTGGGTATGAAATACATTATTTAAATTTACTTTTGTGAGAAATGGAAGAACAGAATCTATCTCCAGCCCTCTAATCAGTTTTTATTTGTAATGTGCTATTTAAAAAAAAAAACCAATTTTGTAGCGAAAACAAAGGAAAACTATGTAGTATTCAGTGAAATGCAGATTTGGTATAATAAATCAGAAAGACTTGAGAAAACACAAAAGTATCACAATACTCAAGATTTCATCTTTTTGCCAGGAATAGTACAGTTCTGTGCATTATTATCGCAAGGAAAGTTTTTGTGGAATGACATAGCACACTTATAAAATTACAATTGTCCTTTAACTAAAAATGGAAATTTAACAAAACTAAGTGCTTTTCAAGATGATTAAATCTTTTTCTTCCATTTCTCTTCAAGTGATTCCACACTAGATTTTTAGATTTTTTTTTTTTTTTTTTTTTTTTGTAAAACATATGCAGTTAGAAATTTATGCAGTTTATTAATAATCAGAATTCAACAAAATACTTACATCTACATTTGCACTCTGTTTGTCCCTTTTCAAACTGGTGTTAAAGGCAGAGGGTTTCTTTGTGACTGATGAATTCAGCTGAACACTAGAAGATGGAGACCTTTGAGGAGTTAATCCCATGAATTTTTCAGAATCCTAAAAAATAAAATTCCAAATTTCTCAATTTTTTTGAATGTATTAATTTCCAACCGAGTTCTCTTCCTCATTTTTAAAAAAGAAATTTTGCTATCAAAATATATCTTGCGACAGGTTTGAATAAATCGTACTTGAATAATAACAAAACAGTTTCATTAAAACCATTACTGCAATATTAAAAGTTTTTAGTTTAAATAATAAAACAGTACAAGTGTTTCTAAGAAATAAACAATGAAATGATTTTATTGAAATTTTAAATTCCCATCGTAGCAAAGCAATTTTGCAAAAGTTCACATTTACCATATTCTTAATCCTTATAAAATATTAATTATTGTTTTATTTCTTTGATTCAATTCAAAATTTCTCATTTGAGATATTAGCATCGGTACAATAATTTTCCATTATTGCTTTGTTTATATTTTTTATATGCAAGTTGAAAGAGCTTTTCATGTATATGATTTTTCGAAAATTTAAATGAAGTTCTACTCTTTATAATCGATCTCTTTTCATTGCTAGCAAGATGTAATTTGTAATTTAATTTCACCTATTTATTATTACAGAAGATTATGAGAAAAACACTCATCGGACATAATCGTTGGTTAGCTCACCACTTTGAATGCAAAGTACTTGAGAACACAAGCATTTAACACACTAAATCTTATGAAAGGCTGGCATATATCATATCAAGAGAGAAGAGGATTGGATATCCCTCTCTGCACACAGCAGCAATGAAACTAGAAATGACGCAGCTTTCAAACACGATCTCAATTAACCCATTAAATGACCGCACTACCTTTTGCTTGAAGGAAATGGACAAAAATTGTTTTTTTAGACGTATTAGAGTCTAAGAGAAAAAAAAGTAACAGGCGAAAAAATATTTTTATAGAAAATACAAAATGTTGTGAAAACGCAATGTCGGACAAAAACCGATTACTTTTTGGATAAAATCTTTGAAACAATTGCTACGTAATGGCAAATTACATTCAATACAAATATTTGCGAGATCTATTTAAAATTAAAAGAAAAATAGTCTGGAAAAAATGTCAATTTAAAAAATTTATTAATGAAAAAGTTTCAATGAGAGCGAAACAGTTTTTTTCCCCTAGAAGCTTTGTCTAATGTAATACAAATATTAATTTTTAAAAAAATCACTTTATAGTAAAAGAAAAAAATCATTTCACTAATGTTGCGAAAACGCAATGTCAGTCGTCAATGGGTTAATGCATGCGCCACAAGATAAAGCGAGAAACTATTTAAAGTTCAAATGGGTGGGGTGGGGAAATGAGCATTGATACTTGTAACAATAATATTATAAAAAATGTGTTCCTTGCATAACTTGAAGAGTTTAAATATTGCAAGTATTATTTAGAGTAATCCAACAAAATTTGATGTTTTTTTATTAGATGGCTAAAATTTCTTCATGTTGAATTTTTAAAAAATTTGCAGAATGCAATATACACCAAATCACAAATTTTAGCTTATTTTGAAACTTTTTGTATGTTTTTATTAAATAACTATATGAAACATTCTTTTAAGCACAGATTATCTTCAAATGATTGCAAGACATATGATGATCCAAGGACTTTCTATTTATAAAAGTTAGATAAGATTAAATGTGCTGTGATTTGATAACTCTGCCTTCAAATACCATTTTGAGATTCTTTGTGCTCAGAAATTGACTATATGAACCACAAATATAGGCAGAAAATTCATTTGCATGATAATTTTCTGAACAAAAAATTAGATAAAAAGATAAGCTCTTAACTTGATGCAAACAAAGTGGGAGATTTAACGAATTATTTCAAACCTGTCTAACATTAATCAAATAATTGCAATTTTTAATGAGAAAAAAATGCTATCAATTATAAAATTAATTAACTTGATAAACTATGCTAATCCAAATTACTATTTAAAAAACAAGCTCTATGGTGAAATACCAAATAAAATTTTGCTGTTAAAATACAAAATGATTGTTAAAAATATTCATCTAAATTGTTCTTACCTTATCAAATGCTAACTCTAAATATTCTGATCCACTTGAATCTACTTCCCATTTATTTTTTTCCAAATCTGGTGACTTTGGTTTTTCATTCTGAAATTAATCAACAATTAAAAAAGATAGTATTGTTCTTTCAAGCTCTATAGTACTAATAAATAGTTTTAAAACACCTTTTTGCTCTGAAATATTTTTTAATGCAGAGTGCATTTAAACTGTTTTTTTATATACCTGTCATTAAGTGTGATGAAGTCTTAAATATAATGAATTTTACATACTCCTAATTTGTAAAGTGCATGATAGATAATAATTTTCACATAAAGGATACATTTAATGCTTATAAATAGTTTTAAACAACTGTCTTTCTTTAAAAAATTCTTGCAATATCAAATAACTTTATTTGCACTTTCAAACAATGGAAGAGTGCTGTTTTTTAACCTGGCTTTAAAAACCAGCTGGAGTGTTCTCCCCTAAACTTTCTTGTATACTCCCTCCAAAAGGTGCCGTTTCTCCTTACCCCGCGTGGGTAAAAAAATTCGAACCTACTGTTATCCAGAATCCAATGACTATCAGAAGGTTTTTCATTTTAGTAATTGAAAAATATCTAGGTAAAGAATTCGAAGAGATGCGTACCAATTAAAACGCATCTATCGCACACTGCTAGGTTTCACTTTTGCAGTCTCAAGGACAAACTGACGTAATTCGCTCCTTTCGCCTGCAAAGACGATTGCTTCCAGTACGCATGTGCGTGGAGACAGCGGATTGGTTTCAATGGTAAATTATACAGACCGACAGACAGTCAACCCTTTGATGGATTTGGCCCAAAATTTTATATGGACCTACATTCATGACGATAAAACTGTGTATAAAATTTTATCCATCTGGCTTTTCAAGTTTTTGAGTTATAGCATTCGCATGACCTCGAACATACAGGCAGACAGATTTCCCGTAGACGGATTTTATCCAAAATTTGATAGAAACCTACAAATTATGTTTAAAGACCACATACCAAATTTTATCCCCATAGCTCTCATAGTTTTCGAGTTATCGTGTTCACAGACGCACACACAGACAGACATACTTCGAAAATTGTGTTTTTCGGACTCAGGGAGGTCTAAAATGTGGAGATTCGTCAAAATCTCGAGTTCAAATTTTTTGACGATTACAATACTTTCTCTTTGTATACTTCGTATACGAGAAAGTAAAAAAGGAAAATATTCCTAAAGTAATGATACACTTGTTTCAGTGCTTTCAACTGCAAAATATGAATGCATGCCCCCACAAAGGCACATTCTAATCAAGAACTATCTTCCTATAAATTGATCTTTTCATTATTCAAAATAGCATCTTCTGTTCAGTCAATTACACAACCTACTGTAGGGTGAAACACTTGTGAAATCTGTAGATAAGAATGTAAAAAATATAAATGAGATGAGAATGTGAAAAAAAAAATTCTAAGTCTCAAAAAATGAGGGGAAAAAAATTCTTTTGAGGATCTTCAAAGCTTATTGGCATACTTCTTTCCTTCTTTTGCCAGTGCCCTGTTTCTGGAATCTACACAATTTCTTATCGGTCTATGGGTATGAGTGGGGGAGACCAACCAGACTGTCGCAAGATCCCATACTAGGTCTCCCGCAGACAATTTAACTCTTAAGATATGTAAAACCAAACAAAAAAATTCAATTAAATTTTCAGAGGAGAAACAAATTCGAGAAAGTATATTAATTACATCTAATCACAAATTTACAACAGTACTATAGTTTGCGTGCCAGAAATCGGGGAATTCTGGCAAGGAACTCAAATCAGGAAAAAGAAAGAAAAGATAAAGAAAAAAACGAGGGAAAAGTATTATCACTCCACTATACAATACGAGCTGATATACTGAGTTTCAAGTGTCAGTTCTTTAATAAATGGAAGAAATAAGATAAAATGAGGGAAAATTTGCCTCATTTGCAGCCTATGTGAAGTCAGTTGAAACTAATAAATTAAGTTTCCATTATACTCATTTTTAAATTAAATAAATATTATGATGATAATTATCTTATTTAAAGAATAATGTTAATGATGAAAAGGGAAAAAAATCACCTCATATCTAGAAATATAAATACAATCTTTCTTATTTAAAATAAATGAAGAAATTACTTTGATGGCACATTAAAAACATATTAATTAAATTTTATACCCAAGATCAAAAATAAATATTAAAGCAACACTTTTATTTTGGTAACTTTTAATAAAATGACCTTTTTTGAACAAAAATCAAGATGTGTCAAAACAGCTGTATCATCATGAACTTTTTTCTCAGGAGCATTTGTAGTATTCTGTAACAAAAAAAAAACCCTCATTTTTAGAAATAAATATTATCTATCTTAATTGATAGTAAATTAACTACTTTTATGACAGATTTAGTATCATATTAATACAGTAAAATATTTTATATTTTAATATAATAACCTTTCTCAAACTCGAGTCGGGACGTGACAATACAGCTCCATGATCCTTAATTTTTCTCTCGGGATTTTTTGTAATGTTCTGTAAGAAAGTTAAGAATTATATGTAAATGAATAGCTGAAAAAAATATCTGAAACACAAGATTTTATATGTTTTAATGCAATTACCTTTCCAAAAGCAGCTGCATCAGAACTTGTTGAATCAGTATCATAATTTTCCAGCAATTTGGGTGGAGTTTTTGCAGTATCCTGTCCAATAAATGAAATAAAATTATATGAACTTTTTCTTGTTACAATTTTAATATATAAAATAAGATATACAGGAAAATACCTTTTTAGGACATGTATTCTTTTTGAGTTCAGAGAACACAGATTCTTTTTCAAAACTTTTGCTTTGCGATAGGTTTTGATTTTTCTAAGAGGGAAACAATACATATTTTAAGAATTATATCTCATTTGTTTCAGGGGATTTCAATAATTACTATGACAATTATTATAATTAATTCATTATCATGTCTTATCAGTTGAAAAAATTATTCTATTAAATCTAATAAATACATGATTCCTGGCTACATTATTCTGAAATTCTACTTCCCAAAAGATAACAGGAGTTAACATTTTCTTTGCAAAATGTAACCATGTAAACTTTTACTCAGCCTAACAGAAAAAAAATTTGAAAAACTGTTGCTAGATCACATCAGAAGAACTCTGGATGAAAACTAATTTTATTATTTTTTTATTCATATTTATTTTAATGCTTTTTCTTAATGAAAAATTTACAATGTAATTAATTGTCCCAAAACATCCGTTAAAATCTTTCTTACACTGCAAGATTTGTGAACAAAATTTGAAGTACCTCTGCAACAAATATTAATAACTTATGGAGAAAATTAGCTATCGGCGGTTTTTAAAAAATGTCTGGTTCAATTGATATTCTCATTTTAATTTTTTTTAAATGTTTCAGACCATAAAAGAATTGTGGGTATTGTAATTTACTATACAAAAGTAGTTTTTTACATCAAAAATATTAGACATAAAAGTATTTGAATCCCGAGCAACGCCGGCCATAACAGCTATTAGCTATAACCATTAGTATCAAACATTATTACAAATAAATAAATAAGTAAAATCTATGCAAATAAATATATTAAATGCATAAAAATAAATACATTAGTATAGTATTCATTTCCAGGCCAATTGTATAATTTGACAAATATCACAAGGGGCAGGGTGAAAAAATAATATATCCCAAGTACTATTTTTACAAAATCATGTAAACATTTATGCAGAATGTAAATGAAATAGATATATGGCTAAAAACATCATATGTTACATTTTTTTTTCTTTGATATTCTAAAATATTGTGTTTAGAAGAAGAATGAAAAATATTCAAATGCAGATCCTTACCGTCTTTCTTTTTTTTCTTTCTGCGGACACTTTTGACGTTTTATTCTTCTTGACCTCAAATGATTTGTTTTGGTCCTAGGAAAAAAGAAAAGAAGATTGTGAAATAGTTTTCACTAATAGGAACTGATATAACAAAGAAATAATATTCCTCAATAAATGAAATTGAATTCAAATTAGTATTTGAGACTGGGTCAGCATGTCTTTAGCCTGTGTCCAACCTCTTTCAGAGCATAAATTTAAAATTTGATTTATTTAACTTTGAGTGTAATAATTAAATCCATCAATAATCCAACGCAACTAATAAAAATCATTCTTGATAAAAAAATCTCTAGGGGAAAGAGGAAAATACTAAGAGAGACAGTTATTACGACAATGCCATTTTCCTCGAACTGCACACGTACGGCAACATAAGTGCGCTGTTTTCAGGCCTAGTATGTTAAGGCAGAAAGCACTGTGTGCCCTGCACTTCCAAGATCCGTGTATCAAATGGACTTCCAGTGCTCAGCAAAACCTTTTTCCACCCGTGCCCACTTTTTAGGCGAAAATATTTTTTGCAAACACAAAATTTTAAAATAAATAAGAAAATAAAGGATTCATTAAAGATAAAAAAATAAAATAAAATTGCAACACATGATTTGATTCATGGAATTTAATATAAAAGAAAGAGTATGTGCATTTCTGACGAAAAAAATAGGGTAAAAATAAATTAAGCAGGAAAGCTGAAGAAACAACTGCTCTAATTAAAAATTCATTAGCAAATAATTTTATTAGCACAACTGTGAAAACTAAAATATATATTATTAAAAATTACACGGGTCTGCGATGAAAAAATTGTTGGTAAAGCAAGTGGTGTTTTTTATAGTTTTTTGGATGCTGATTACTGGAAAAATAATGAAAAAATTCCATCACGTACAGTTTCATCACAAATCGCAATCTACTTTTTATGAATTTAGTATATTTTGGACCAAAAAAGTATTATTTATATGAGTTCAATAAACATATTTATGGACTTAAAATAGTAAAATGGTGGATTAAATTATCAAACAAGAAAGAAGAAACTATTTCAGACCAGAATATTCCTCTGAATTGGTAAATTACTTATTAAACACAATATTAAAGACAGAGGAAACCAGTTGAAACCGGGTACCTCTCCTGCTTGCCTGAAGTGTTAATTCCACCGCTTCACGTAAAATTAGGTCTTATGAAACAATTTGTGAAGGCTTCACTAAAAGAAGGTGAATGCTTCAAATGCCTTTTTGACCAGTTCCTGGGTTTATCCGAAACAAAACAGAAGGAAGGTGTGTTTGTAGGACCAGACATCAGGAAAATAATGAAAGACGAAAATTTTGAGACTAAAATGGAAGCAAACGAAAGAAAAGCCTGGGAATCTTTCAAACTAGTTGTTACTAGCTTTCTTGGAAACAAAAAGGACTCAAACTACAAATCTATTGTAGAAGAGATGATAAAAAATTTCAAGATTTTGGCCTCTAGTAAGAGCTTAAAAGTTCATTTTCTCGATTCGCACCTGGACTCTTTTCCTGAAAATTTAGATGCAGTTTGTGAGGAACAAGGTGAAATATTTCACTAAGATATAAAGTAAATAGAGAGGCGATATCAAGGAAAATGGAATGTCAGCATCATAGCTGACTACTGCTGGATGTTACAAACAGACAATCCCTGCAAAGTTCACAAGAGGAAAAAGTGACAAAAGAACTTTGGAGGTAAAGAAAAAACGTTGCTATAAGGACTTGTAACTTTCCACCTATACTTAACAATTACTTGAACTAGGATATAAATGTAATTTATATGGATTTATGAATAAATGAAATGTCAAAATTTCGCGATTTCAACCGTTTCCTTCAAAATATGCAATCACTTTGTAAAAAATCCTTATGTGATAGAAATAAATGGATTTCATTTTTAGAATCAGCACTAAAAATAACACAAAAATCAGTCATCAAAATTAAAACAATTTTCAAAAAGTATTTTTTTTTGCAGGCCTGTGTTATTGTATAAGAATACATATAACAATTTATATCATTAAATTATGCTAAATATGAAAATTTAAATGCAAGAAAAGACAAGCTGTTGGCTTTATTGAAACTTTAAATAGTTCTTTCATCAGTTAGGAGGGACAGAAGCCAAGTAATTTTTATCACAAAGTGAAAAAGCGCTTCCACAAAGATCAAGTAGATCTGAAGTATGCGCTGACTAACAATTAGAACCTTTTTCCTAGGTAGCAGTTAAAGAAATAAAAGGAGCATAACAAAAAGACTCAGAAATATAATCTCAGAAAATAGCTGAAATGATAATATAGATATATTACATTACTCTTATTTTACAAATTTATAAATTCTAATAAATTTGTAAAATAAGGGAAAATATATTTAACATATTCAAGCTGGTGCGTACCACCAGTGGCTCGCACTTGAATGTTTCATAGTTCATTTAGAAGCTAGAAAAAATTTCCACGCAGTTGAAAATCAAAATAATGGAAATGTAACGTATATTAATTTAAAAAGTAGGATTTATTTTATTTCAACTCAATATTACAAACATAATTGTTCATTTATTTCTGTGCAATTTTTTAAAACATTTCAAACAAAGTCTGGCAAAAACATGACAGCAATAGTGGTTAAAAAAATAAAGAGAAAGCAATGGTTATCACTGCGGTATGAAATTTCATTCTTCACTTTAGCGTGCCGCCGCCTTATAAAGCAAAGCGCTCTTAGAGTAGCCACGGAGTAAAACATAAATTGCGGCACCGGCGTGAACATGTTCAACAGAAGTATCGATATTTTGCCTTAATTACTTTTGAAAATCAGTAATAAACAAACGAACAAAAATGAGAAATGCAAGTGAAAAAATTAGCAATATAATTAATATAACAATAATATTAAATTAAATTAATTAGCAATTTAGCAAGCTTAGTAAATTCTGTAGTAAAACAACTGATAAAATTAAAGACAAAACTAAATAAGTGGAATATTTGGATAACACATGCATTCCTAATAGTGTAACACTTAAAATTAATTTAAAATAAATGTACAGACAATACAAACTTCTGTTTCCATCAATTCAGTGGTATTCTCCTTATCTTCATTCAAAGAATTTTCACTAACCTTGAGAAAAAAAATAAGTGCATGATATACGATGCATTCATATATATAAAGATGGGGAAACATAATAAATATTTTTTAGAAATATGAAATACTAAACTGTAAGATATTTGAAGTTTTCTAGACTTTCTTTTAACTTTTCATTTTCAGATTTCAATTCATTCAACTCTTCTTCTTGCTAGATAAAAAAGTAGTACAGCAGTTCCAATTAATATTACTAATATTTTACAACTTTTATAAAATTTTGCACAAATTTTAAAAATAAGACTTTTTTTTGTTATTTAGAACTGAAATAGTTTTTGAAAAAAAAATCAAAATCACATTATCAAAAATTAAACTTAGTTAAGATTTTTTTTAAACCATTTTTACACCTGATTAAAATATTTCCTGCAAAACTTTTTTTGCTATTAAGCTGCATTTATGAATAAATTAGATTAGGTTATGATTTATTTTAGCAAGATATGAACAAGGCAAATATATCATTTATATATTCTCAGCCAATATATTATGCCCAACAAATTATTACAATTAAACAACGAATGCAAAAACAAAACATTAATGTCACCAGAAATTAAGTGATTTGATAGTTTATGCTTCACTAGTACTTACAGATGTTGCAGCGTGCATAAAAAGCTTTACCTTTGTATTCAACTATCATGCAAAACTTCACATGTTCTACAATTTTATCTTTACTTACATATAAAAGGAAATACATAAACAAACATATCAAATAACTTTTAAAATATATAACTTGGAGAGTTTTTATATCTTTTAATATAAAAAAATTATATCTGATCTGAAACATAACTAAGTTTCTTAATATGGTTGTATGTTTACAGTGAGTTACAAAAGAACATTTTAATAAGATCCAGAAAAATTACATTACTTTGGTAGCACTAGATTTCAATTCTTTAATTTCGTCTTTTTGTTTCTGATTTAAGGATTTTATAGCATTGAGCTCTTCAACCTGAAAAAAGTAAGATAAATGTAGAATGCATAGCCCATACATGTACACCAACACAAAGTCTTTGATTTATACAGTATTCCAACATCAGAACAAATGTAGAAATATTTTCACCATTTAGTGTTGAATTTAAGTTTAAGATTATCAAACAAATACAAATATGAAAATGTAAGAAAACTCAAATTTGGCAGATAGAAATTTGTCTTTGGCTCTTTTCTAATAAATTTCAGAATATATTATATAATCTGTCTGACTCCCGTCAACTTCGAAATAATTCTGCTTTATGCAATACTTTTATTTAAATAAGTATTACTTAGAACTGATATGTATAAATACTACATTCTTAGTTAGAAAACTTTTCTTTCAAACACCTGTTTTCTTAGACCTTGCCTCTAGTTAATTAAAATTTGCATGCACACGTATGCAAAATTACAACCCAATATATGCATGTCTGATTGAGTACTTTCTGTCAGTCCCACCTATTGCATAACTATTCATATGATTTTTCTTAACACGTTTGATTAATATATTTTATCTATTTTCAACATATATTATTACACTTTTTAAGGACACTTTGTACCTTTCAGTGAGGAAGTTATATGTAACTTTTTAAATTTAAATTTTAGCTGAATTGTATATACACTATATGCCCAAAAGTATCCGGACACTTGCAGATTTTCACATTTTTTAGAATTTCTCCGGAATGGTTTAACTGACTGCCTTTAAACTTCGGACAAGTAAATAATAGACAATAACTCACATTTAATTTTGAAGATTCGGTCCTGAGAGAAATTAGGGGACCGTCTACAAACTGATGAAGACAAAAACGGTTTTGGCCCACCCCGCTTCATAGAATACTGATAACAAGATGAAACTTTCAGAAATGGTAATGTATAATGTGCACAATATTTACAGAAATTTTCGTAAACTCAACTCAAATATTTGGGAAGATATAAAGGTTTTCTTTAAAAATCTCAATTTTTCCCACCTGTTTTTTGCTTATAACATG
This sequence comes from Araneus ventricosus, assembly GCA_013235015.1. Classification (NCBI taxonomy): domain Eukaryota; kingdom Metazoa; phylum Arthropoda; class Arachnida; order Araneae; family Araneidae; genus Araneus; species Araneus ventricosus. The sequence continues at coordinate 97,358 of BGPR01000180.1, forward strand.
TAGAGTTTTCTGTTATATTATACGAAACTTACGGAAAAGGTGGCAATATGTTAGAGAAGCATTTTGTAAAAATTTGGAAAAGAATTTTGAAATATTACAGGAATTATGAGCATTTTTAGTAAATACTGTTTTACTGTGTATGCGCGAAACATAGTGTAATTTTTCTTTCTTAGCTTTAAATCCAGATATATAGGGCAACTTATATAAAAAATTCAGTTCAATATCATTAGTATTCAGAAAGATATCGGCATTATAACGAGCAGAATTTTAGCTCCTGTCGAAGAGAAGCTAAAAGATGAGGGGTTGTACACAAATTGATATTTTTTAAACATATCATTAAATAAATATATTGAATTGTATAGCGGTTAGAATTTGCTGAATACCCATGCAGACTTATCAATTACGTGCATAACTTAAATTCCAGCTAATTACGCACTATAAATAACAAAAATTTTACTAGTTTAATTATATTATTTACATGATTTTTAACAAGTTACATATTATAATTTTACGGCCAAACGATATTTTTAAATATATTTCTTTTATGGTGAAACGATTTTTTTATCTAATTAATTTCTTTTCTTAAAATATTTTAATAATTCTACATATATATTTTTTATACGTTACGAATATTAGATTTGTTCATGGGTATTCAGCAAATTCTAACCACTGTACAATTCAATATAACTATTTAAAGATATAAGTTTTAAAAATATCAATTTGTGTACAACCCCTCATCTTTTAACTTCTCTTCGACAGGAGCTAAAATTCTGCTCGTTATAATGCCGATATCTTTCTAAATACTAATGATATTGAACTGAATTTTTTTATATAAGTTGCCCTATATATCTGGCTTTAAAGTTGTGAAAGAAAAGTTACACTATGTTTCGCACATGCGCAGTAAAAAATTATTTACTAAAAATGCTCATAATTCCTGTAATATTCAAACATTCTTTTCCAAATTTTTACAAAATGCTTTTCTAACATATTGTCATCTTTTCTGTAAGTTTCGTATAATATAACAGAAAACTCTGCATGTTATAAGCAAAAAACAGGTGAGAAAATTTGCAATTTTTTAAGAAAACCTTTATATCTTCCCAAATATCTGTGCTGTGTTTACGAAAATTCCTGTAAATATTATGTACATTATACATTACCATTTCTGAAAGTTTCATCTTGTTATCAATATTTTGTGAAGCGGGGTGGGTCAAAAACATTTTTGTCTTCATCAGTTTTTAGATGGTCCCCTAATTGCCCTCAGGCCCGAATATTCAACGTAAAATGTGAGTTATTGTCTATTCCTTACATGTCCGAAGTATAAAGGCAGTCAGTTAAACCGTTCTGGAGAAATTCTAAAAAATGTAAAAATCTGCAAGTGTCCGGATACTTTTGGGCATATAGTGTATTATATACTAGCAGTATGCGCATGATGTTACCCGTGTAATCAGGACTTCAACAAAATGAAAAAAGGAAAAAAAAAACAAAAAACTGTCCACAATAGCATGAAAAAGTTCTGAAAACAAAACAAAAGATACACATTATTGATTTTCCTGTTTATTTTTCTTTGCGATAATGACATTTCGATTGTAGAAAATACTAAGTACGTTAATCCGAAACAATATTAAAAAATTGCAATGTGAAAATGATTATTATAAAGCAAATAAAATATGCGACACATAAACACATTAAGACACTGCCGAAAATAATAATCGAAGTCATTCAGTTGAAGGTTACGATGTCACCTGCACTCTGCACCGTCAGCCAATGAAATTGCCAGCAACGCTCCGGAAAAGTGTCACGGGAGGGAGCTCAGTAGAGAAAAATATCTTTCAACTGTCCAGGAAAAAATTTATTTAAAAAAAAAAATGGAAAAAGATATTTTAATCGTTCTTGTTTTAAATCCGACAGAACCGTTCCAGTTATAAGCTGAAAAAAAATTGAAAAAAATAGTGTTATTAGAACGTCGGATGCAGCAAATTTAAAAACAAAAATTAAATTTCGATGGAAAAACTGGGTATTTTTAAAAATTTCTCAAAATTCAGTAAATCACATTTGAAGCTCAAAACAAATTTCATTAAAACGAAAATTGTTTGTTCTATTCGATGGTGTATTGATTGTTTTTCAACAATCATTAGAAAAGATACTGCAGCCATAAATGTGCCAAAAATAACCAAAGCAACACAAAACATTTTCTAGATTGAATTGTAAAATTCCCGCTTGAGGTGCATTAAGTCACTTTTATGACTACCTGTGTGCCATATTTCATGGCTGTGAGTGCAATAGATTCGTCTGGACAACGCTCACAAGCACACAAACATTTCCTTTTATAAGTATAGATATACCATATAGATATACAAAGTAACAATAGATACCACACATCTATTGTTACTTTGTATTGGAATTATACAACCTGAACAGGCTAACTAAAAATGAAATGCAACCTGAATTTAAAGTTAAAATCATAATTCTGAATGAACAAAAGCTCACTTTAACATTCATAATTCTCATTTCATCTTCCAGCCTACGGACTTGCTCTTGAAATTTTATGATCTCTTTTTCCTTAGCTATCCGGTCATTATTGTAGCTAACCTGTTTAAAATAAAGGCAAATTTAATAGTAACAAATTATATGGCCACATTTCATTTCATATATCAAGAAAAAAGTCGTCTAACAAGCAAAGTAAGGAAAATCTTCGCACCGCAATGCATAACAGTAATATAGTCAATGTTTTGATATAAAATAGCTGACAAAAAAATGCAAAATGTTGAGATTTTACCATTGACCCATTACAGCGCAATTAGTTTTAATAAAAAGTAACATAGATCAAAATAAGATGATTGACAATTTATGGAATCACAGAAATATAAATAATGGCTTGTTGATAATGTGCTGTTGGTTTATGGAAATCTTGTATATTGTTATTTCAAAATACTTCAATTTAAAATCTAGTAAATTATAATTTAGGGACAAATCTTATTCGCAAAAAATACCAGAGAAGTATTTCTGAATAAAGCTAAAGTATTTCAAAAGAACGTTGAATTAGTTGTGTCTCAAGATGAGACTAGCTTGCATATCTAAACAGGTAGTCAAATGACTAAAATTGAGATAACTATTCTGATTTGAAATAGTTAAGCCTGGAGAAAAAACAAATTAATATTTTAAAATTGTATCGATTCATTGTATTCCCTTGTATTTAATGAAGTCATGTTGAAAGAGCATCTAAAAAAGTTTGAAAGTTGTATTGCACTATTTGTGTAATGCCTTTCACCAATTAATCCATCCCTAAAACGTATTCTGTATTAAAATATATGTTTAAATTAATAAATGAAAATCTGAAATTGTGCAGCTCTGAGCAGTTGCCAAACTTTCTTAATAATAGATAATTAAAAAGCAAACACAACCTAAAATAGAAAAATATTTATCTGATAACTGTTAATGACCTTTAAATTGGATAAATCTTAATGAGTTTTTCTTTATTCATACGGCTAATTGTGTAATGAAAGAATTTGTTATAGTTGAATAATAACAAGTTTTTAAAAAATATGCTTAGATATTTTCACACATTTGGAAATACATAAATAAATATATACGCACAATGACATACCTCTGTATCATTTAATATCTTCATCATTTCCATGTTTTCTACTTTTTGCTTCTGAAGTGCGTCTTCAGCTTTTTGAAGAGTTATATTGAGCTTTTCCATTTGCTTTAGCTGTACAAATGTTTAAAAAGTACTTTCTATACATATTATTTTAAGAACATAGATTTGCAAAAATAAGAAAAAAATATAATGGAAAGATATAACTCATTAATATTGCAAAAGCGTGAAATTATAATGATCTCTTTTATAATATTTTTTTATGAAAGTTACTATTATTGAAAGCTGCAATAACTTTTTTTTTAAAATTGTGTGCTTTTCATTTCCTTTCTTCTTTAAAAATACCACAAATGTAAAATCAGAAGTACTGATCCCATCAAGAAAGCAAAGCTAAGCATGGAGTCTTTCAAATAGTTACCAATTAATGAAACAATGTTTATTTTCCTTCAAATTATATTACTCATCAATTGGTACTAGCTGTTAATGTTATAACTATCCTTATTCCAGATTTCAAGATTATGAAGAAACTTGGTACATTTCTACTAATGCACTAAGCAACTGTAAATACGAGAAGTCATTTTTAGTTAAATATGTAGAGATAAATCCCATAAGATAAATAAAAGGAAAATTTTAATATGTAATTCTTACTATACAAAAGAATACAAAAGTTTAAAATCCAAAATCCTACGATAGATTTTTCAATAATAAAAAAAAAAAACTAATGTTGCTGTAGTGAATCAAACAATCTTTACAGAAACCAGCTTTAACAATAAATAAAATTCACAGATTCTCAACAATTTGTGTTTTATAATTACTTATAGAATGAAAGTAAAAAACAATCATTTACAGATACATTCTAGCTTTTGTTTGATCAAAAACTTTCTTCTGAAAAAATTCTCCAACAAAACATTCTAAAAAAAAAGATAACCATAGTCACTGCGCATTTTAAGGAGTTTAAAATGCAGTTATACAATAAATTCTAAAGGATTATTGTAATATTAATTTATCATTAACTGAAAATTAGACAAATACGAGGCGTGTCCGGAAAGTAAGTACCGTTTCGTTCTACCGCCACCACAGCGCTAGTGTCGCAGTTCCGCGCATGCGCACACGTGTCTCTGGTTCATTGTCTGTCCACTGACGCCATTGCAGCCGGATTGTGTTGTGTTTACATGTGTTCAAAATGTTCAAGATGATTGCCGGTCCCACCGACTATGAAGTGTGTTCTGCAATACGGTTTTTGAACGCAAAGAAAGTTGAGCCAGCTGAAATTCATCGCCAACTTGTAGAGATTTATGGTGAAAATGCAATGACTGATGGAATGGTTAAAAAGTGGGTTCAACAATTTAATGATGGACGCACCAATGTTCATGACAAAGCACGGAATGGGCGACCTTCTGTTGTCAATGGTGGTTTGGTTGCAAAAATGAATGAGAAAATTCGTGAAAACAGATGGTTCACAATAAGAATGCTTTTTGATGACTTTCCACAAATTTCAAAAATCTGTTTTGCATGAGATTGTCACAAATCGCTTAAATTATCGCAAATTGTGTTCCCGTTGGGTTCCGAAAGTGCTTATGGATGTCCACAAACCGAAGTGACTTGGTAGTGCTTTGAAATTTCGTACCCGATGCAGTGAAGAGGGCGATGAATTCCTAAACAAAATTGTGACTGGTGATGAAACTTGGGTTTGTTCTTGAACTTGAAGCGTGATTTTAGAGGTAGGCACTTTGACAGTGATGACAACACAAAAAATGGTGTTCAGCAGTGGCTGTCTTCACTGGTGGCATCTTTCTTTGAAGAGGGTATAGACAAGTTGGTTTCTCACTATGACAAATGTCTGAACAATGGTAGTAACTATGTAGAAAAATAGTTTACGAAATGCTCTTTCATGTAAAAATAAATTTTGTTTTGAAAAAACATTTTTTATGCGAGTTTTTCCAAAATGGTACTTACTTTCTGGACACGCCTCATATTCAGATTATATGAACCTAAATCGCTTGCTATTTTATAATATTTCCTCAATAATAGCTTTTTATTTATATCATAATATAAGTAACAGTGATGGCACACATTTAACACAATATAAAAAGGTATAAATGCATTTTCAGGAATATCATGCATAACCATATTAACATTCATTATAATTAGACCATTTATTAAAACAGAGTTTTTGCTCCGTAAAGCTTGCTCGCCAGTCTCTATAAAATAAACATAGAAATGGAATTTCATGAATTTCACAAACAACTCAATGACTTGTATATAATTTTTTTTTTTTGTTCACAATCTATTTTTTCCTAAAGTAGACTGAATTACTTCTTTATATATTGCAAAGTAATAAAAAGTTGAAATAGAATAAATGATCCTCTATGCATTTTTACGTAAAATATATATACCTGAGCGGTGAGCTGTTCACATTCCAAACAAATCGCATGTTTGTCTGATTTAATTTTGTCATTTAGAGTGATATTTTCACACATCAGATTTTCTAACTGCTCCTTACAAGTATTAACAGCAGATTCCAAGTTTGATATCTAAATTTTAAAATTGAATTAGTCATAAAAAGAATCGAAAAAAGTCCTTACTACAGCAAGCATAAATACTTTCTATTATTAAATGGGCATCATAACTATTGAGAAAGGAAATAGCATAAAACAGCTTTCATAAAACAAAATAAAGGTATTAATAAAATACTGTTTCCCAATAGTTATTAACAGAATGACAATGAAACATCATGAATCACTAAATCATAAAATTGAATCATTAATTAGATATATAAACTTTTAGAAATAATTAAAATAAAATTTTGAGTTTTCATTCTAAAAAATAATTCGGCAGTTTAATATACATTAGAAAAATGAAAAGCCACCAGAAAATTTTGAAAATATTAATTATTAAATTAATGACAAAGATTTTTCTAGCAGAACATAAAATTATTAGTAATCATAAGAAAGTAAGTAAGAAGAAAAGTAGTAAGGAAGTAATTAAAGTAAGAAAGCGTAAAAAAAAAAGCAGTAACCAAAACGGAAGTTTTACAAAATCAAGCCATATGTATATTAAGCTTTCTGGTATATACTGAGAAAAAAGCTTACTTAACATTTTGATATGAAGAAGTTACTTTATTTTACGTTTTCTAAAATGACATTTTGAGTATTAAAGTAGCTATTGTTGCTTTCATTCTTGTCGTCAACGCAGAAAATGATTAAATGAATTAGCACTTGGAGTAAGAAATAAGTTCAACTAAAACCATTTATAAAATGTAGTATAATTAACAGTAGTTCAAGTTTTGTAATTAATTATAATGTACTAGGCAGTATTAAAGAATTCTGACAAATTTATTTTTGAATATCTTCCACTTTACAAGAAAGAAAGAAAAAAATACATTAGATGGTTGTCTTCAAACTCACTGATACTAATCAACAAACCAAACAATAATCATTTCTTATGAAATAAAATATTGCAGCTTGAATTAGATAAAAAATAAAATTCGGAGAGGCAATGCATTAAAAATTGAATTTTTCTTTAGAAATGTATAACATCATAATTCTACATCGCAGATGTAGAAGAAATTTCAACAACATAGATAAATTTTTAAAAAATCATATCTGTTTATCATCAATAAGTATTGTAATACGATTTTAGCTTAAGACTATGTCAGACAAAAAAACAACAGTTAATTCTTTAAATAGAAATTTAATACATAAAATTTACGCTTAAAAAAACTTTAGGAAATGGTATGTAGCAAAGCAAAAAAAAAACAGTTACCTTTTCATTTCGAACAAATACTTCATCTGTTTTTGTATTTAAATCCTTTTCCAGCATAATTACTTTACGTAGAAGTTCGGCATTACTTTCTTCCAGGGATTTTAATTTTTCTTCTGATATAACCTATTCAACAGGATTTTCAATTTTAAACGGGAAAAGAATTTCGTAGAAGAATCGTATCTAATAATTAAAATATATAGATTGCATTCTTTAAAAAATTCAATAAACCAACTGGCATGAATGTTAAATTAAAAACAATGATAAAATGGCAAGCTATTAACCAAAATAAAGAAAAGCAATAAATTTTTATTAAAGTCGAGAATTGTTTATTAGCATGCCTTACACCCTCTGGATAGGCTGGGCCGGAGCGGTGAAATAAAAAAAAAACTGTTTATTAGCATAATTAACAACTTATTACTCATGATAAAAGAACAAAAAGTAAATTAAATATAACCATATATCACTAGTATATTTTCATGTGTGCAAGATATATTTACAGAATGAATGGATAAAATATTTCATTGATGCATGTTACTTTATTATAAATCTTTATAGAATAAAGGGTCCTATTCTTACAATTGAGGTATGGAAAAATCTACCACAGCATTAATAGCATCTCACAAAAATGTAAAACTTTTAATATTTTCCTATTTCACTGTTTTAATTATGCAAGCAGACATGTCTTTGGAATAATTAAGTTTTATATTGACAAAAAACAGCTTTATAAATTTATAGAAGCCTGGCAAATTTTATCCGAAATTATCCTGTATACAAAAAGTGAGAGAATTCCTTACCATTTTGTTTTCATAGTCTTCAATCATTTTCTTCAAATTTTCTTCCTTCTCATTATGAAATTCGGATTCCCTGTCTTTTTCTGATCTGAAAAATACAAGAACAGGTGAAGAGCTGAAAGTATTTCAAGCTATTAATTTAAAAAATATTATTTATCCCTTTGCAACAACAAAAAATAATTTCAAAAAATTGCTCTAAACATTACTCATAAAAATAATTTGCTTTTTAAAAAAAAAAGTTATATTTTAAGAACAATATACATGACACAAGTTTTAAGTGAATAAGTATTTTAGAATCATAATAGTATTAATATTCTGTTTCATGAATCGTTTTATAAAAAAAGTAATGAAATACCATAGAGTCATTAGAACCATACCCAAAAATATTTTAACTAAATATCTTCTTCCAAAAAAAAAAAAAACTATTATCTATTGGCAACATACAAATAAATAAAATAATAAAACTCCAGATAATATAATGTGAAAATAAATCAAAACAGAACTGTTTAAAAAGTGAATCATCTTACAACAAGATAATATGAATTTATTACCTTTCAGTCAAAGCTACTGATATCCATATTTGGTTTTAAAATTTTACCTAAAATTCTTACAAAATTTCCAGAGAACACAAAAGGGGAAAAAAGCATCTTAATCAACAGCCATTCTATGTTGTCTTCAAATCAATTACCAAAATTAATAAGAGAAATCTCTAATAAAAACTTAGTTTCACTTTGCTAATAAGAGCACAAGAGAACTTTGAAATAAAATCACGGTGGAATCTTAAAAAATATGCTTAATACATACATTTAAAATATTTATGAAACACTCCCAAATTTACCTGAAAGTCTGGAAAAAAAAGTGCACACTACTACAAGTAAATTCTTCACATTGAGTTTCAAGTTAATTTTTAAAAAGACTCAACAGTGAAATAAAAAATTTTATAGCCATCAATTAGTTTTCATCATTAATTTCTTATGTCCTACAAATTGCAAGCTGTGGGATGTGCAACATTGTACATTGGTGCATTTGCAAATAAAGATTAACAAAGGAATCAAATTAGTAAATAGAAAATGAAATTTCTTTCTCTGTTTTCCACTAAAAACGGAGAAAGGGATTTTTTCTTATTATTAGATTCCATTTTTGATTCCAAAAATAAATTTTTACTACTGTATCAAAGAGGTTTTAAATATTGTCCTTCGAGTTCAAAATTTTAAATTAGGATGCTCAAACAAAAAAAAAAAAAATTCAAAATTGCTTTTTCTTAAAGGTTCCATTTTCTTCATAGTTCCAATTCTTTTGTGAAAGCGAGAGAAAAATATTTCAGTTTTATGACACACTAAAGCGATTAAGGTAAATTACTAAATAAGATAAATCAAAACAAAAATTCAACACTCCAGACAGTTTAAAATAGAAAAGAAAGATCACAACAGAATAAATGATACAGTTTCTTTTTCTGGTAACAAAAGATAATTTTTCTCTTAACAGGGATATAGAAAGATTGCTCTCTAAAAAATAATAGTAGCTGTCTGTCATTTGCTTCTTTCCAAATTTCACTTCAGTAATTAAATCAGTATCTTATACAGAGGGTATTTTGAATTCAATACAGACAGACCTTCTCTCCTACTAGCTATGGTTCAGTGGATTCATGCCAAAATAACATAGTAGTATGACTACTCCAACTTATGTTTGCAATCATAAAAGAAATAAGAATAGAAACTGTAAATAAATTTTAGCTGAAATGTTAATAGTAATAAATATAGTATTTAGTTTATTTATGCATCACATTTCTAAATATTAGAGAAGTTTTGTGAAGTCCATTGACCATTCTCTGCCAAGCTTATACACTTTTTAAAAAATCCTTTTACAATTTTTTTCAATTCCATTTATTTAAATATACAAAATAAATTTCTTATCCTAAAATTCTTTGAGATAAGAATTTTGCCATAAATATTAAATTTAGAAAAGATTTTAAATTGGTATGAAAGGTTAATAACACACATAAAAAAATGCTAGATTCAATTACTTGTATTGCAGAAGCTCCTCTTTCAATTTTTCTACAGAAACTTTTAAATAGTTTTCCTTCACAGAAAACTCGGATGCCTGCTCATGCTGAAAGATTAGTAAAAAACACAGATAATACAAGTGGAATATAATAAATAATGAGCTGACCTCTAAATATAAGGTTAAATGTTATTAAAGAAGTATATATTACTAGCTAAAGAACGTTAATACGTTCAGAACTTCGACACTAAATGAATTTTTTTAATTATTATCATAATTTATTAAATTACCAATCTCCTTATTTTAATCGAACTGTAATGAAAATACAATTATGAAAAGCCCAAAATCATTCTTGCTTTTACGTATCATAAAAGTAAGCTACAATATATAATAAACAAAAATCTGCTTTAAAAGAAACAGTTAACAGAAAAAAGCGAATATAGCCATTTCATTTTTATATTCAGGGTGTTCTTAAAAATAACAAGATACCTTTTTCATTACTATTAGAAAAATTTGAAAAAAGAATTGAGCTTCTTTTACGTAAACAGACAAGAGAAATGAATGAATAACATTTATTATTTATTTCATTAATAAACCTGAGAAAAAATCAATCACAAATGCTTACTTTCAGCTCTTCATAAGAAGCCAATTCATTTTTGGCTTCAGAAATTATTGATTCCAAGTTGTCTACAAAATGATTATAAGGTTAGTGTAATAAACAGATAGCAGAAGCAAAAAAACTTTTTAATTCAAATTTTCAATACCTTTTTCTTTCTCAAGAACTGAAATTGTAGACATCAAAATTTCATTCCTTTGTTTTTCTTCATTCATTCTAAAGAAATGAAAATATTTGAAATTGCCTAGATTCATTTTTGCTTTCTAATACAGGAACGATAAATTCCTTACATTGTGTTAGATACAAAAAGTAACAAGTAATTATTACAGAATATAAAAATTAAAAATACTGAAAAATTTGCAATTAAATTTAAGTTTCGTTAGTTGGAAATTTGTATTGCAAGCATCAATTTCTTTTTAAAAAAATATTTAACTTGAATATTAAAGGAGGATCAGATTTCTTCTCACTCATGCCATAGTTTTATACAAGTACAATTATTAAAATCTATAAACAGTAGATCATTTTTTGATACAAATTTCAAGCACGTTTAAAATTTACCTAACACTTCTCCACGACTTGAACATCACAAAAATGGCTTTTAGATCACACTGAAATGTTAGTCTTACCCTTAATATCCAATTGAATGAAGTAAAATACATATCTTCCAAGAAGTTTTGTTGGTTTTATGATGCATAAAGACTCTCTCAAATGATTAGCATAAAATGTTACGTAGATACAAGCTGCAGCACAGTGATTCCCAACTGATAGGCCGCAGAATGCTATTCAAGAGTCAAAGACAGGAGAGTTAGAAGGCCATTTCATATTTGTTTTAGGTGATACTTTCTGAATAATGAAGACGAGAACCAATAGATCAGAAATCCGTTTACAGAAGAGTACATAAAGAAAGTGAAAGTACCATCAAATGAAGAAGATGCATTAATTGAATTATCATGTGACCAGATTCATTTTTTAGAATGTCATTGGTCCCGTTCTGGATAAATGTTCGGCAACAGAGAGTATCCAGCAATTGCTAAACTTGCAGTGAGACATTTGATGGGGTTCTCGACCTCCTATCTGTGTGAACGTGCTTTCTCAACTTTAGTTTTTTTTAAATGTAAGTACAGAAACAAACTGAATGTAGAAAGTGATATCACAGTCCGAAACTGGCAAGTTTTAATCTAGATATTGACTCTCTCATGGGGGACAAATAATATCAAAAATCTCATTGAGTTGGGTTTTTTTTATTTTGAATCTTGATCGTTTTTTTTTTTTTTTTTTAATTTTGAATCTTGATCTCTTTTTTTTTAGTTTCCCTACATTGTGACAGCTAAGTAATAATAATAAAGATTTTTGCTTTATAAATAATATATTTTAAATCCTTTTACAGTAAGCTGTATTAATTACTGACAAATACATACATACAATATATTTATGTATAATATATGTTTGTATTTTTTTACTTGTATATCTAATTAATGGACCTCAAAATATTTTTTACACAACAGTTGGTACGCACAACCAAAAAGGTAGGAAATCGCTGATATAGCAAATTAAATAAACTTTGCCAGTGAACTATAGAAGAATATTTTGAGAATTAAATTGTCATGAAAACTTTCTCTGTATATTATCACCAATGATGATAGTCTTTGTCCACAAATAATTTATTTTTCAAGAAATACTGACAGCCTCTTTAGAATTTGATTTATCCTCTGAAAGTGATTGGAATAAAAACAATCAAACACCACATCACCAACAATCTATCTACATTCAAATGTCCTAGCACAGAATTAATCTAATGCAGATTAAATGTTGGATCATTCTTGCCATACTGGTACGGGATGTTGACTTTTCAGTTTATCATTTTATAATGGCTAGAATTTATTTTTTTAAATATATTATTTAAAATGCCCCTGGCAATACTAATTTGAATGGCACCAAAAAAACCGTCAAAAATAAAACGAATAACCATGAATATCTAAATATGCCTCTGGATTATTGTAGCAGTTTAAGTGATGTACTCTGTCTTCATTTATGCAAGATGGTAAAAAAAAAAAAACTTTAATATTTAATCTCATGCTTTAGGTAAATGTGCAATTTTTTAAGACCTGTAGGGCTTTTTGTTAAGCTGCTATATTTACATTATTTTGTTTGCTGAAAAACATGACTCATACCTAAAAATTGCAAACCAGAGGTTTAGATTCCATAGTAATTATTATTACATTTTAAGAAAATCAGATGTTCATCATCACAGTAATTATTTTTATAATAGAAATTCAAAAACTGTAGTTTATAGCAATAAATTATAAATATAAAATCAAAAAAATCATTATCATTTTTAATATAAGATGTTTATTTAGAGTTCATAATTCGTATAAATACTTATTCCAAAAACAGATATTAAGGCATCATAAAAATTGAATGAACTCAAAATTTAGTTAGGTTCAAAAAGTAATAATGTGAAACAGTGTAGATAAACAAAATTTCCATCCCAAAAATGATAAATTGGTGCAAATAAGCTTCCTTGAAACATTTCTAACAGTTGCCAGACTCATAAAAATCAACTACTTTACAGCACTTAAATTACTACAAGTCAATAGTTAGCCAAAACTACCATCCTCGGCCAACTATTCATATACCATCTGAAACCTACTTACAATATCCCTCATTCACAATTACGTAGAATATTATTTAGTCGATTGGATTTTCATATATCTCATTTTAAGTGTCAACTACTCTTTCAGATATTTCAGCTAGATCACATCTGTGAATAGGAATCTAAACTAAAAGTAGACTATATTCTGCTTTCAGGTTTGTATCAAAATACCTTAAAAATACAATCTTGAAATTCTTTTAGATTGCTGACATTATAGTGTTTAAGAGATTGTATAATTTGATCGGTGATAACAACCAACTTCAAACACTTAAATATACAGCATCTTATAATGTCTCTTTAAGACAGTCAAGCAGTATTTTAAAACTAACCTGATATACTGAAAAACTTATTAAAAAGTTCTTTTTTAATTATGAGTTATTCTAATTTCAAGGTACCAAAAAACCTATTTTTATATGCACACATACATTTTACAGTTTTAAAAATTTAATGGCATGTTAGAAACCACAAAGTCCTTACTAATGAAATAAAGAATATATTTGTATGAAACATGGGAAAGGTCCAAATACTTATCTTCCCTCCCCCCACAAAAAAAAAATAACTTTTTTTTTCTATAAACTTACTGTGACTCAATATTATGAATTTTAGCTTCCAATAAAGAAATAGTTCCATTCAAAGATGATATTTTTTCTTCCGATTCCTTTTCTTGAAGCTTTGTATCTTCTAAACAATGAGCAAATTCCATTTGATAATTATCGATTTTTGTCTTTTCAGATAAAAGCTTCTGTTCCAATTCTCGCTTCTCGTTCTAAATTAATACACAAATTTTATACTTAAATATTGGTACACAAGAGCAAAAACTTATTATTATTGGAATCTGCGTAAGTATTATAAAGATAACAAAGTTTTCCTTAGATTAATTCCTTTCCTAAATTTTCCTTAATAAGTTTCCTTAACTTTATTATAAAACTTTCACCAAAAAAATAACCTCATTACTAATGAATTTGAATGACAAAATGTTTGAATCAGCATTTACCATATGTCTATGAATTTCTTCTGTGAATTTAAAAATAAATCAAGATATAAAAAAATGGCTCTCTAAGTTTGGAGCCATTCATTTTTAAAAAACAATTTTATTAAAATAATTTAAAAGTTATTTTTAAATTAATAATATTGCAAAGCAAAATAAAGTATTGTAATAAAGAAAAATATTTATATTTAAATTAAAATCTTTTTTACAGTTCAAGGAACTAATGGAATGACTAGCAAGATTTTAACCTTTTAAAACTAGATAATATCCTCAGAAAAAAGTAAAATAAATATGTCCTAAGAAAACATATTTAGATTTCATGATAGCATTAATACTTTGAAATAAGTGGAAAACTGAAAGATTTGTAAATAAGAGACATTAATATATAAATTATAGGTTAAAGTCAAATGTTTTAAAACAGTACAATGACATCTTACATATAGCAATTGTCATGTGCAAAAATTTAGTTGTGTCACAAAGTATTCTTTTTAAGTTGCAGCAGAAGATAAAAGGCCCCTGAGACTTAGCGCTTCCAAATATTCCCCCTACCCCACATTGTTTATAAAGTAATTTTTCACAAAATGCTTAAATGAGCCATGTTAACCCTTATTATGATTGATCCCTATATTCTTATAAAATTTTAATTTTGTTCAGCTCAGATCACAGACAAAGAAAAAATTTCCTCACCTGAGTAATTTGTAAAGTCTCTTCTAGTTCCTTTAGATTAGAAGAGTGCATTACAACTAAATCTTCAAGTTCATGAACTTTAAATTTCAAAGCATCTAGAGAATATGTTTTTAATATTACATTCTTATAAAATGAGTAATTCACCAATTACAAATATAAAGATTGGTTCTAAATATAAAAAAAATATTACTTTTTTCTTCAATTACGAGTTTAGATTTGTTCCCTTCTTCGTCAATTTCTGTAGAAATTCTTCGGATTTCTAATTGTTGATTTTCAATCATTCTGCAAAGGGACTCTTTCTGAAATAATAACAAATTTGTGAAAATGAAGTTAGAAAAAAATAAAGATAGAATATTTTAAATTATGCGACTATTTGTAAAGCTACAATAAACCTTGATTCATTTTATCTATAAAATTGCTTCAACTAAATTACAGAAATATTTTGGTGAAAGTAAGAAACAAAATGTTAAAGTTGCAACTTAGTTACATATAATAAAAGATATGCATATATTTTGTTTTAACTACTTTCTATAAATTATTTTCATCCACTGAAAATTCTTGCAAAGCAAATTATTTGGAAGAGTAATTTTTGTAATAGGATGCTGACTTTAAATATATTTTCAACTGAAAAAAATAGAATTTAAAAAAGAATGCCCTTCTTTTTTAATAACGAGCAAACATTATTGTCCTATAACAGTTGTCAGCTCTTATTGTTTCCATTTCCAGTTTTTTTAATTGAAAAGCTATGTTTTTTTATACTATGCCTAAGTTTTTATCCCAGTTTTGTAGAAAAACTATTGCATTAAAAAACTATTTCAGCAAAACCATTACTTTAAAAATTTTTAGTAAAGCATCCCTCCTACCATTTTCATCATCTTGTAGATAGTTTTCTGGTAATTTAAATGTAACTATTGAATCCTAAAGTTTATTTCAAATTTTATAAAATATGAAGAAAATAACTTAATTTTTTAAATAATATTTTATGGAAATAAGTTCACAGAAATGGTCAATTTATTTAACATAAAATTAGCAATATGTCATAACAAGAATTTTTCCTTAAATTTTTTTTTATATATTTTTTCTAGAAGCATGCACATTTTTATTATTAAATAAATTGTTGAATGCAAATATATCAATTAGGCAAATGTTGATATAGTTTTTTGATAACTTAAATGTAGTTACTCACTCGTGGAATTTGTTACAAAATGTATAGAAAAATAAAGAAAATAACTTAAGTTTTTCTAAAATTTCATGGGAATAAGTTCATGGAAATGTTCAATTAGCAATATGTCATAATAAGAATTTTTCTTCTACAGTTTTATTTTTGAAAATCTGTCTCATGTCTTATTAATTTGAAAATTTCTAGAAGTGTGTTCATTATTAAATGTGTGGTTGCATGCAAATATATCAATTATACAAAAGATAACAATTTGAAAGAAAAAAAAGCAAGGAAAATCTCAAACCTCATTTTCAAATATTGCTATTTGTTGTTCTAAAGTTTCCTTTAAATTCAATGCCTTATTCGTTTCAGAGGCCACTAGGTAAGATTATTACATTAAGTTAATAGCACAGTTACACAGAATTCAATTGCTTAATTTTATAGCTTAATTTTTATCATTATAAATATAAGTACATGATTGAAATTGGGTATAAATCATAATTATTACTTTTAAATTATGAACCCTTCAGATAAGCTCACCAAAATTGAAGAAATTTTAAAAAGCAATCTCAAACTAAACTATGAGTTCCTACTGACCAGATTCACCCAACCTTTTGGTAGTAGTAACCGAGTTATGTGGACCAAATTTTAAAGTTATTTATAATAGTTATTTTGAATTAAAGATATTCAAGAAGATAACTTTTAAAGAACCTATTGAACTAAATAGCCCATTATTTTAAAAGACAAGAAGAAATATAAACCTTAAATATTGAAATAGATCCATCCAAAAATTCATACTAGTAACTGCTGAAAACCAATTAAAATATTTTTTTTAAGCCTATAAATTTTTAAATCATTTCAAATGCAATAATGCATTTCAAAAGAGAATGCCAATCACAATTACCACTAAAATGATCAAGAACAGCAGTGAAATTGAGAAAAGATATTCCCAAAAATGAACCAATAAAACTAGTTTAAATTTTCAGCTTCAAATATGTCATTTGAAACTTTGTTATTCACTAAATAAAATACACTAATGGTAAAAGAGCAATTTAAATTCAGGTTTATACTGCCACTTTTCTTTAACTAATATTTTTACTAAATATTAGTTAATACTGAACTAAATTTTTTTCTGCATTTTAGAAATAATTTAAATTTAATTTCTAGCAAAATTAGAATAAAATAAACATATCATTTAAAAGAGATAAAATATTTTCTCCAACTTCAGCCAAAATCATGATACAAAGGCATTTAAAAGTTGATAATTTAAAAATTAAAACCATCATCTACTAAAAATATTAAAGTAATGTTTTTTATTTAAAAAAAATTGCAATAATGCATACACATATATACAAAATACATTTTAGAACGGAAAAGAATTTAAGGTATTTTGATGTTAAAAAGAAAAGAACTCATAAGTACTAGAGATTTAAAGATTTTTTGAAACTTTAATCATATTGTTCTAATAGACTTTACTATAAAAATTCTTTGGCGCAAAAATAGAATCGATACTTACAAGCATCATTCAAGTACCCAACTTTTTCAGAATGTTCTCGACAAACTCTCTCCAATTTATTTTTCAGACTCTACAAATTTAATAAAATATAAAGAGGTTACAAAGACATATCTGCATTTTCAATTTGTTATCATAATAAAATATAATATAAATAATTAAAGAGAGTTTTAACCTGTGTAAAACACATAACTGAAATGCAATTTAAGCGATCTGAATGGTATAGTTGTTGTTTTTTTTTAAGTAAAGATTCTAAAAGTGTTAATATATTTCCAATAACATTCTATGTATATTATGTATAAAAATAGTTATTAGTTTTGAAAAAAAATTAATTCCATTTTGAAATAACTTTTCAAATAAATCAATTGGCAAAATAGACTAGAAATTTGTTTCAACTTAGATGGATTGTCACATCTACTACATATTCAATGAACACTTCGATTCTGTAATATCACGCATATATTGTATGTAAAGTTTATATTCCTATGATGGGATCATTAAGGTTAATGGCCGCTAATAGTATATCTGTATTTTCATCATGTAAACAAATTCATCTTCATTTATCTGAAGCATAAATGATCATAAAACTTGCTGGCAGCGGAACCCTCGCCTCCGAATAGACTGGCGATCATAAAACAGATTCAATGCAAAAATAATTGATAAAAATGTTCAAAATATACAGTTCAGTCTTCTAAAAAATAAGGCTGCCTTAAAAGTCAGATCTGTTACTATCTATCAGTTGATACAAAAAGTTAAAGTGATGTAATAATGATTTGCATGGCAAATAATAGCTCTTAACAAAAACATGAAATAGTTAGAAATTCTGTAAAGAAACAAAACAACTTACTTCAATTGCTGACAATCTTTTTCCATCAGCAATATTAAATCCCTCTTCTATTTTACTTCCTAAATAAATTTAAGCAATTAAATTATGAAATATAGCAAAGAAGGACTATACCGAATCAAATGAAAAGCTTTACTTACGATATTCATAGTGCCCTTGCAGAGTCTTATAGTGTTTCTTCAAAGCAGAGCACAATTCTTTAGTGGAATGCAATCTATAAAATATATATATATTTTTAAATGCATAAGCTATTTATGCATACTTGAAAGGCAAAGAATTTTTTTTATTTCAATTACGAAATTTAGGAAGAAAAAATGAATCATAGTAATTATTAAAATGGTAGTTAATTTTAGGTTGCAAAATATTAACAGCTTTTTTATTGTTGTTATTGGAAAAAATAAAGCTTTCATTAATTGAATAAGAAAATGGGCAAAATAGATCTCTATGCAACAATAGCTTTTATTATCCAAACACAAAATTTATATACAGTAAACTCTCGCTACAACAATATCTGATACAACGATAAATCCCTCTACAACAATAAAATTTTATGGTCCCGGTGAATTTGCATAGAGTATAATGTTAATCTCCCCTCAATAAAAAGATATTCTGTACAGCAATAAACCCCTGGACAATAATGTTTTGTTTGTTTTTTTTATCTCAATGCCATTTTTTTCCTCTGTAACAATATTTCATGGAGGATAAGCAAACTGATAATGACGAAAATTTTAAAAAATGACGACGTTTCAGATGCTGAAGAATGTGTTCCGAGACTTCAAAAGTCTTTAACTCAGCTTAAAGAAAAAAAGTGGCAAAATGTCTGGAATTAACGTGGAGGAATATTTAACAGTGAATGATGATCTTATAGTTTTTGAAAGAGTTACTGAAGAAGATAACCCATTTTGTTTGAATGATGATGAAGAGGATGATGATACAAATACATCGCAATCTTTATCGACTTCAATCAGGGGTGGCACCAGTGGGGGACTGGGGCGGCAGAGTTCCCCGACGGGGAAAAGTTTTCTACCCCATTCACATAACGGGGTATTCAATTAATAGATAAATAAAGATCTGGCAAAAATTTAATACCAATTTCATTACACTTCCCCCCCCACACACACACACAGTAAGTCATGTCCCCCTCCCTCGGGCAGACACTATCGGCACTCCTGTATTCAATCAATTCAGTCTCTACGGACAATTTTTTGAAGCCTTTCATCCACAAATGATGATCATTTTTGTGCATTCATGGGTCGATCCAGGCGAAAATTGGGACCGTTTTGCGGCCCCCTTCACAAAATTCCACTTCATAAAAACAGCCCCTTCACAAAATTCAAATTCATAGAAACGGCCCCTTCACAAAATTCAAATTCATGAAAACGGCCCTTTTACAAAATTTCATTTTATAAAAATGATCCCTTTTTAAAATTTTTTCACGGCCAAACAACGATTCTCGAAAACTTGCCCAGTATTAGGTATCCTTGCCTTTCTATATTAAATGGATTTTAAAAGTGAAGATGCAGTTCTGCATAATTAAGTGTTTTGTTAACAGAAAGTTGCAATGTTTTTACATACTTTTAACAATAAACCACTATTACTTTTTTTAATCTGACTTCTTTTTTTAAAAGTTTTTGAATGAGGCATTGCACAAAATATATATACGAGTATTTTTTTTTCAGGATTATATCAAATTACTGCATATATTTGGTTCAATGAAACACTTTTGATATTAAACGTAAAATACAGAAATATGACTGCTAAAATTGAAGGTTTTACATGATAAAAAAAATTTTCACAAAAATGGGCCCATAAAAAAATCCTGGACCGACCCCTGGCATTAGACTCTATGCAAACCTTGTTAGTTGACTCAACAGTTAAAAAAATGAATAAGCAAACAAGGATATTGGATTTTTTCTATAAATGAGTCTCTCGGGTATCTGAACTATTTTATTGTATAGCTGAATTTTCAGATTTTTGTATGCTTTAACAAACATCTCTCTGGTGATGCTTTTTTTTACAAAATGTATATTGTTAAAACAACCAAAATTTACCTTTTTTTATATCGTAATTATATTGCCCCTCGATATAACAATACATCCCTCTATAACAATATCTTTTTTTGGTCCCCAAAGTATTGCTGTAATGAGGAATTACTGTATATATATATATGTATTAAACATTTTCAATTTCCTTTAATCTTATAAACAAAATATAATCAATAAATCATATTGAAATTTAAGACGTTAAAAGTTTTGTATATATAAAAATTCAGCAAACTAAATAAAATGTAATATGTGAAAAATTACTGTATTACGCATAATTTACTCAAATTGTAAATATAAGCTTGATAATTTAATGATAAAGATTAACGGCAAATAAAAAATAAGTTCAAATATATAAGAACAACCAATATTGCCTTTAGTCAAATGTAGAAAAACCTGCTGCATTATTAAAATATAGATTCAATGACATTTTGAACACACTGAGAGATACGACTGATCTCTCACTCCCACGCATATAGTAGCAAAGATATTTCTCTTCAATATTTATTTTAACATTAGAATAACTTTAAAACTTAGCATCATAACTGGTTCAAAATACAAATAATAACATTAAATGCCATAAAAGTTCTTGAAAAAAAATTGTAATAAGTATAAGTATGATCAGATAAAAATTACATTTAATTCATTTTATACTTCCCATGGTTGCCACTGAACTAAGAAAATATATCTATAACAATTATTATTTAAATTTAAAGTTTTAAATGCCATAAAAATTGCAGCTATATATAGATCAAAATAAATAAATACTTTTCTAATACAAAACTTCTTTGCTGAATCTCTTCACTTAGTTGATAACTAAGGTTTTCATTCTCCAGTTGCAAATCCAATATAGTTTTTCTTTGCACTTCTAAGGTTTGTAAAAGTTCCTCTACTTTCTTATTCTGTAAAATCAATTATTAAACAATTAAATTATTCAGAAGAAATGCCTACTCTAGATGAAAACCACAAATTTCATATTCTAGATTTTTAAAAAATGCACAATAATTATAACAAATCATTTTAAGATAATGAATCATTAGACTACTTGATTCGTATCCTCAGGATAGGTTGGAGAATCAATGTTTCATTTATTATCATGTAGAATCCAAAACATTAATACAAATTAAAAATATATAAAATAAGCAACATTTATTTTTACTATCACAGTGCGATATAGTGCCAATTTTCCCATTCTAAAGTATATTTTTAATACTTGAAAAAAAACACATTTAGTTTACATGAATGGTAGGTTTAAGCTCATTTGTTTCTAATGTACTTTAATATCTTTTTTAACAAAAGATAGTGTTTTAGTAATTCAATTTTAGTTTTCAAATTTACAAAATTATTTTTCTACAGATAAGGTAATTCATAAATCATTCATTAAAAGTTATAAAAAATACTTTCAAAACATCAACAAAGAGATACATTTAAAAAAAAATTAATGATGTAATCTAATTTACAAATCTGAATTACAGAACCTTCTGCTTGCTTTCCATTTCAACAGAAGTTTTCCATTTTTGAATTTCTTCAACACCAGCAAACAATTTCGAATGAACAGAATTCAGATTCTCTAAGTATATTTTCTTTACTTCATCCATATTTTTCAAATTAATTTCTTCATTTGAACCTGGTAAATAAAATTGTTCTGATAGCAACTGAATTTCAAATAATAAATTAATTTGTGCCCATTATTTTATAAATTTTTATTTTTACAGATATATTAACAAAATTACATTATTTAGAATCAATAAAATGGAAATTTGAAAATCTAATATTTATTCGAATTTATTTTTTAAACATTTTCTAATTCTAAAATTTCAATCAATGATTTTTTAAACCACATAATACATATCATAAATTAACTTTTATTAAATAATTTAATACATTTCTTATAAACACCCTTAAACCAGAATTTGAGTGACGGTCAATTGCTTACAAAGAGTTTGGTGAAAGATTTTGTGGTATTAAAAAATTCTGGTTGCTGATTTCTCCTGATCTAAAAGGAAAAAAAAAACATGCTTTTGATGTCCACATATAATCTAGAACCCCCCATGATGAACATGCCCATCTGAAATCTCTCATAACCGATTTCAACACTGAAACTAAAAACTCCTCATCACTTTACAAATGGCTACAAGAAATAATTTATCCAAACATTGACATTTTATTAAGAAGGGCTTTTTTCTTTTTTGAATAATAAATCAAATTTCAATGAAGGAATTTTAACCAAACAACAGAATAGACAAACATTTGTATTAAGTGCTTATCTGTTTCAAAAATAAACTATTGCATATTAAATTGAAAATTATAAATCAATTATTTGAGTAGAGAAAAGGTGCAGAATAATGTACTTTGGACTAAGGCATAGAGACATGTAAATCTGGCCTGATGTTATTGAATTACCTACTATCTTTTATATTATATCTTAATCTCTATCTCTATTTTCAGCAGTGATCTTGATTTTGTTTCAAAATCAGATGAACAGAGTTACTGGTAGCAGAGAAAATATCTAGACAATGAACAAAATCAGTCAATACTAGATAAGAACTATATTATGTGTGAATCATACACAAAAATGCACTCTAAAAAAAATCTTGATATTTACCAATTACATTACTGCTTTCAAAACCTTCAAATTGCTGATTCTAAAAAAGAAGCAAGCATTTTAAAAAAAAAAGCTACCATAAAATGAAGAAAAACAATATTTTAAAATTCTAAAAATTCATGAAAAAATTAATGTGAACTTAAAATGAGAAAAAATTAAGAATAATTCACTCTTCAGAATCAAATAAGAGAAAAAAATCATAAAGGCAAACTAAAGATAACAATTAAAACTAAATACTTTCAAAAAATTTTGCATCAATTTAAATTTTTAAAAAATTACTTTGTTACTCACAGGAGAAGCAAAAGTCCTATGATGTTTAATGTTACCATCATTACTTTCACGCAAAGGACGGACATATGTTGTTTTGGAAGGAGGAAAAGGCATCTTCCTATAACATATAAAAAGTTTTGAAGTAAAATATTTCATAATTTAATACAATAAATATGGAAATATAGTTACATTTAAGAAAATAAAGAATAACTTTTCAATTATTACAAGATTTTTTTCCCTTGGAACTTGCACTGTTTCATTATAACCAAACTTACTTAGAAATATTACAATTCAGTTAAAAATCTATTATTTTATTAAACAAATATTAAAAATTCTTTAATATTGGAAAATACTCATAAATTTCAGGGATTACTAATGTTGAAGTAACACAAGTTGGAAAATTTTGAGTTCTAACACTTCTCAAGAAAAATTATTTACAGTATTCAAATGATTGAGAATATTTTAAAATTCATCCTTCATTTCCAACATATTTCTTTTGACAACTTGCATCATTCAAAAATGATAAATGATCCGATTTTTGATTTCAATCCAAGAAGCAAGTGTCCAATTTAGATATATACGATTTCCTGCCCATTTTTATTTCCCATGACTTAATTAAAGTTGTTTTTATTTAAATGAACAGAAAGCAACTGGTCTGTTCACTTTATTTTTTATCTTTTTAGTTGAAAAATTAGGAATAAAATTAGAAGAAATACTGCTGTACCTGAGTTTGACTTCAAGAATAAAGTTCGAATCACAGAACTCGAAAAGCAAAACAAAAATTCGAATTCTACGCTAAAACTGAATACAATTCGCATTTCAGATCACTTCATAATCGAGGCCCGAAATTCTTTGATGCAGACAAAAATTCTTCCTAGCAAACATTCTTTTAGATTTCCAAATTTTGTTTTTTGCACTTACTCTAAATGACGAAAATTGTATAAAACGCCCAAGAGAACACATAACAAAATCCTGATTTATCTGAAAAAATTCCGAAACAAATCGAAACTTAACCTAGAGTATTCAGTATGAAAGTCAAACTCCTGTGACTGTAACGGTTAGATAGCAGACGAATTTTCAAAACAATCAAGCGTGCAGACTGTATTGAGCTTCTGGAAGAGATCTGTAAACAGCAAGATTTTGTAAGATGCTGTGTTCCCCAGTTTTTTGTGCTAGTATTACTTCCAGAATCTCTTATCAAGCGTCCAGGGCTTCATTTAATTTAGTTAGAAACTGCTTATTTAATCGTTCTTTCTCAGATAGAAATACACAAACCAAACAGCAGGAAGAAGATGTACATTTTTTCGGCTTTGAGAAAGTCTCCTCTTCAGAAAAAAGACAAAGAGGTATATAAACTGTATTCTTGTTAAAATGGATAATATGAAATTTTGCTATAATTCACATCCCAGTGGCAGAAACACCGCGACGCTGCGTCGTACGTCGCAGATTTTAGACAGTGTCTGCAGACTATTTTGTTATAAAGTTTATCATGTGCTCATAAAATAAATGGGGAGTATAGGGAACGTCTGGATGATCGCCAATGGTTATCGCCAAGTAGTAAACAAAGCGAGCGATAGCTCGCGGGAGTGGGATACTCTGTCGATTCTTCTCTTCGACTCTTATGTCTGTGGATCTCTTAGGTGTTAACCGGTTTTTTGCTTCCGCCTTAGCAAGTAGTTCTCAACTGTTATGCGGTTCTTTGCCTCCGCTGTAGTAAATAGTCCCAACAACTGTTATGCGGTTCTTTGCCTCCGCTGTAGTAAATAGTCCCAATTAATTAAGTAATTATTTAAAGTAATCTTCATAAATTTGAATAAAAACATTAAGAAATATTCATTTCTCTGAAAAACATTTACTTTTTAATTTAGTTTTTCGTGTATTTCGCAATTCTAAATAAATTAAATGTTAATTTTTAATTATATAATTAAAAATTGATATTTTTAACATAGTAATTTACTGCTAAAGAATTTTATTAAATAATATTTCTCTTATCAATTTTTAAAAGAAAAGAAAACGTTACTTTTTAAATTTTGTATCTTATTTTTTTTCCCCTGTATTGTTTACAAAAATATCTTATAGCAATTTTTTTTTTGTTTGTTTCTTTCTTTTCAACTTAGAAAGAAATTTCGATTGAAATATGACGTCACTGTATCCGAAGAATTTGAAAGTTTCAGAAATTATAATATGTACAAAATATTGCATGAAATGACACAAGAAATTTATTATTTAGAATTGGATCTTTTTTTTTCAGTTATGCCTATATTGATTTCAGATAACATTTTTTTTTTTTTTTCGTCTCTCTTTTTAGAAGTTGGGGATAATAAAATGCTTGTAAAAAATTAGGGGGAAAATTAAACATTTGTTAATATTAGAAGAAACAGTCTTGCATTATTTTTCTATTCTGAAGATGCATTTTCATGAAAAATAGAAGGTCTATATATATAGCATTGTTACAGAATCGTCTACAAATAGCGATTTGACAGAATTTTTTTCGGCCCGGAATTGGGAGTCAACAACACACATGCATATTTTCTTTAAATCAATATATAATAAGTGACGTTATTTGTTATTGAAATTTAAACTAGGAAAAGTTTGTTAAGTGTTTCTCTAACATATTATTCTTAACAAGCATAAGTTTCTTAAACAAAGAAATTGAACAAATTCCATTCCATGTTGGTGTGGTGTGAAAGTTCCAAAGCAAGACCAAAAATAAATCTTGGTTCTTGCTTTAAAAAATACGGATATTTAATAGGTGTTTTTAAAAACTATCTTTACTGCTGCTTAATCAAAGGAGAGAAAATATTCTCCTAAAAAAAAAAATTCTAATGGAACAGTGCCGCTTCGATTCGGCGCAACCCGATTCAAAGTAATTCCTTATAAAGCTGACAATTAGACGTAAAAATACGGCATAAATAGACATAGATAATACATCTAAACAGAAACAAATTCATTTATTTTCAAGTTGAAATTAAGAAAACAAAAAAAAAAAAATCGTCTTGTGAAATTAAAGGAACTTTTTTAGTTTCTTAATGCATCTGAAATGGACTTTCTGAAGGAGCCTTTTGCAATAAAAATTGAAAGTAACAAGCTAATGAACATTGATAAATTCTACTAAAATGTTCCAGAAAACTAATTAGTTAATAGTGAACTGGTGATTCCAAAATTCAACTGTCCAAGAATTCACAAGAAAGAAGGTCTTGAAAGTTTCTCCAATGATAGACAATGATTATGTATAACTAAATTTCCTAAAAATCTGGCACATGAGTAAAAAGCCTTCATGTTCAATACCTCATGGAATAAAAAATTTCTGTACCTAATTTTTGGTAATATATGGTCAACTTACAACAGAAAGCCATCTTAACTGAACTAATTTTGAAATTGAAGCTTAGTTTTAATCTTTAAAATTGAAAATCACGACTATCAAACTCTAAAGTACAATTATTTATTTTTTAAGTAGAGAAGAAAATGATTGAATTTCAGCTCAAAATATAGCAAGTTTTTGCATCGAATTATATCGTCAATGAATGACTTGATTTTACCTCATTCATTTTAAAATATGATAAATCGTTGAACATACGATATAAGGGTATGAAAGGTTAAGAGGTTAATCTGTGAACTCATTATATATACATGCTAATTTTTAAAAATTTTGTTTAGGAAATATATAATTAGTTCAATTTTTTATTGAAGCACTTTTTTTCCAAAATGGAATGTACTTGTTTTTCATAATAAAATTGCTCCTTATAACATCTAAATCTAATCGTAAAATCCGTTTACAAATTAAATTTTATTATGTAATTCGTAATATAGTATACTGTGCAGTGAAAAATTTATTTTCAATTATTAAATTAGAAAGATAAAAAAGTTTAGCAAACTCAATAATTTATTCCTACTTAAAATAATGTTGTACTTGTAGAGTTTAAAATAAAGAAGACAAAAGCCTCCCCCCCCCTTTTTTTTTGAAAAAATCTTAATATCAAATAAAATTCATTGTGGGTATGTATGATCCACATTTCCTAAACCACTGGAAATGTTGGTGTGGTGTGGAAGTTCAGGGAATTTCCAAAAATAAACCTTGGGTACAGCTTTAAAAAATACGAATATTTTTTTGTGTTTTTTAAAACGATCTTTCCTGTTGCTTACTGAAAGGAGAGAAATATTCTACTATAAAATAAATTATTGGAACAGTGTCGCTTCTATTTGGCGGCTCACGGGCTTTCCTCTCCTGACAAAAGGAATAATAAAGAACACTACAATACTTTCGATAATTTAATAAAAAATACAATGAAATAGCTGGTCAAAAAATGTTTTCGACCGCGTCAACGCTACAAGTGCAAGTGGAATGACTAGAAAAGTAGGAAAATTTTCGAGACTGTCAAGTCAGAAAGCAATGTTGTCACGATTTTATTACTATTCTTTTAAAATGAAAAATAAGATCAAACAGTTGAAGTGATTTTAAATCAAATCAAGAATTTTGGTTCAGCTCTGGGGGGGGGCTGCAGCCCGATAGCCCCTCCCCTGGATTCGCCACTGACGTCGAGAATAACATCACTTCGTCAGACAAATCTGTCACCCCAAAAGATCGTTAATGTTATGTGTTTTTATTAAATGTAAATGTGATCCTTGAATTCTTGCATTAGTTTCTTTAGTGTGTACAAAATCATCCATGCTGAAAAAGTACTTTTTTGTTTTTTGTATGTATATTTAAATCTTTTTCAGGTAATCTTTTCAATTACATATAATTTTCGAAAATAAAATCGGTTCCGATTAACCGGAATTTCGGATTAGCGGGGTTCTACTGTACTTGTAATTGGATGCCCAAATTCCTTATATGATGTTATTAACGTATATGTATAAAATCATAAATGGAACATCCTACTCAATTCGGAATTACATTATAACTTGGATTTTTTCTTGCGAAATTCTAAGGAAACTCATATAAAATTCTTGCTTTCTTTTAATCTTTTGTAATTTACTATGCTTATCTATATAAGTAAAATTGAAATTCAGAAATAGTTTTACGCTATAGAAGTTCCAACTACTGACTAGATTTCATTCAAATTTTGTTCACGAATGCTCTGAAAGATACGGAAAGTTTTAGGTAAGGTTTCGTGACAATTAATTAATTAGATATTTATAGTAATTAAAAACAATCCTTTCCATACATAGATCCTATCTTTATTGTTGCAGTTCCGGTTAAATGAAAATATTATATATAGGGGAGATTCGCGCGGCAAATATGTCCGGCGCTTACATTGGATTGGTATCATCAATTCTAATTCCGTAAAACAAGAAATTATGTTGTAGCAATGTATATATGGTGTACGAAAGCATTTTCAAGAGAAAGTGATACATGGTTACAGTTAGAGAACATGCATTTAAATTTAGGTATCATCAATGAATTATTTTAACAAAAGACAAAAAGCACTTACGTTGGTGTAAACTAAGAAAATATGTTATTACTAGCTGATAACCCGGCGTTGTTCGGGATCCATATTTTTCATATCATCACAAAATATTAATAAAATAAGTTCTGCGAATAAAACACCAAAAGAGAAAAAAAACCGATTTGTTTCGATGTGTATAAAAATTAAAACCTGAAACATAATATTGCGCCATGGTCTACGCGCTTCATTTGCAAAACAAAAGCGTTTACGAAAACTTTTAAAAATTGCTAAAAATTAGGAAAGTCGCGCAGAAGTTTACCCTTATTAGAACAGGCAAATTTTGTACTTTACAATGATATAAAAATCCCGGTTCGACGATGAGAATAAATGCAGAAAATAGGCAAAAAATGCCTGAATTTACCACTTAAAATTAAATAAATAAAAATCTGATTTGAATTTTTAAAAATATTAACTGCCCTAACGCCTTTTTGTGCTTATATATCAATGTCCCAAGTTTGATCTTGGTATGTCAAACGGACTGGTAGTGCATAAAGAACAAAGCTATACGCAAAAAATGCTTTATATATATATATATTAATATCCTAAGATAGGAAATCTGTTTGGCTACAATTTATTATAAAAATTTTATTAAAACAGTTTAAAGATAAGTTTTGGCGGTCTGTTGTCCAAAAGTTGCCTAGATTGGTCTGCTTAAATTAATGGGATTATTTTTAACGTAGGACTACATTCCTCCCGTTGGGGTCTCACGAAGGAATTTGATTCACACGCCAAAAAGCCACAGAGAACATTGTATGGGAGATCCTCTATATATCGGTAACTACATATGTTAAAAACATAACTAAAGTCTTATTTTAGAGATAAAGGGTAACAACAGAAGTTCAAAAAAAAAAATGAAAATCGGAATATAGTTGAGCGACTACTGAGTCGCAAAATTTGGCCAAAATACGCATGAATTAAATTATGTATGTTACTTTTCATATAATAGACCGACTTCTACACAGAATTGTAACATATCCACGCACGATTGAAGAATTCAAAACAAAAGAATTGATATTATAATATATTTCATTAAGAAATGAAACAATTTTCATTGTAACCTTAGTTTCATTTTATTTCGCCAATTTTCTATACATTAGTGTTTCAGAGAAACAAAAGAGAATTTAGAGTAAATTCGAGAAACGAAAGAGAATCGCGAGTAAGAAAGAGAAACCGAGAAACAAAAGATAGAAGAAACAGTGATATTGAAAATCATTTAATAACTTTATTCGAGTATTTAGTTAAGATAAAATTAAAAACTTTTCAATTACAAATTCAGATTATTTTGGCTTTAGAAAAGTCCGTTTTATGTGAAGCAACACTAGGGCTATTTATAGCCCAGCCTCATAATTTTGAACTGTGATCAGATTTCTAGGACAACACCTGAGCCGGCACCCCCGACTCTTAACTTTTGTTCCACACCAGCAGGAACCAGTGCCGGATTATCAATTTGATAAGGCAAATTGGGTAACTGTTTGGAGGTCCCAGAACCTAGGGAGCCTAAAGGCCGACTTTTCTTTCATAATTTTAGGTAATTTTTTTTTCTTCGGTTTAATTTAGAATAGCCATACACTTGAACTTCTATTCAAGCATCTTTTAAATTTAAGAACATTAATCTTAGGATTTTTTTCATGTTTCCAAATACACTTGCTGATCAATGTGACCTTTTTTGCAGTTGGCTGACTGACTCACAGATCACCAGCTCTTACTTTATGCTAGGATATTTGAATTGAGATATTTTTTTTTCTTATTTTCCCCCATTTTATTTAAAATTGCTTTTAAACGAAAATTATTATTTTTTAACAAGCAAATGGATACGTGAAAGGTGATCTGCAAGTAACTGTTTTATTAATTCAGTTGGTCATAATATTTTTACTAGAAAACGGCTTACATAGAAATTAAATAAAAATCAATAAAAAATATCTGGTTTTGGAAGTTTAGAATGGAAAGGGGTCCCCAAAACTTAAATTGTCTATAGGTCTCAACAGGGCTTAATCCGGCGGGAGGATGATTAAAAATTCAAAAGTCGACTCTGTTGAGAATTCAAAAAGACTTCAAATGTGCGATTTTGCAGATCTAGTCACCTAGTGGGAAAAAAATTTGTTAAAACAAAGCAAAGTAGCTATTTGACACACTGCATTCGTTAATATTCGATCATAAAATCATTTATATGCACACAAATTTTTTAAATCTTTTGTTACACCATAAATTTTTTTGTACAGACAGTAATTAATATTTTAGTTTCATTTTCGTGAGTTTATCTTTAAGAAAATTCTACAAAAGTGTTATGGTTAAATATTTGGAATTTTTTTAAAAACCTTATATATATATATATTCAATAAACTACCGAAATTTCGTTTCCATTTGTTTTAATTGCGTCTTGAAATCTGATAATTATGCAGGTTAAAAGCAATTAAATTTTCTTGCGTTACAAACTGTATTTCTACAAATTATAGACGCTTTTTTTTATATGACTGTGTTGAAAAATATCTATGCAATTAATAAAAAGTAGTGACTCAAAACTATTTTTCTGAAATCTCGGAAATGTGTTTCTGGACTATCTTATAAAAATAAATTAACTCTTTTTCAATTGAACAAGCTAAATAGTGTTCTTAACTTATTTATAAAGGGATTTAACATGATGGAATATTTATCGTCGGAATTATAATTTTTTAAAAACGAAAATACAATTGATTGATGGTTTTATAGCTATATAAAAAAAAATCCAGTTCATTTATTGCCACCTTATGGTATCGTTCAATCTCCTAGTATTGAAACATTAACAGAAACAAAAGAAAATGAGTATTTTTCGTTACAGTAAATCTGTTTACTCTCACGTTATTAATACTATAATACACAAGTTAACTATAAGTCCATTATATTTCCAAGAACTTGAAGGTTCAGGTTCAGACACTATAGCATTTTATTAAAATTCTTAGCATCTTCGCTGTTTTTATTACTGAATGAAAAACAATTTTCATTATAATAATTATTTTTGTTGAATGGAATAAAAGTAATCCAAAGAATGTAAGTCTCATAATTAATTTCAGAAATAGAAATATTATTTTTAAAAAAAATCGTATTTACTCCATTAAAAATAAAATTCGTTGAATTCTTCACTCTCTTCTTCTTTCATCTGTCATTTAAATAGAAAACAGGGAAAATCTTTAATAAATATTTACATTTTGGATTAAAATAAATGAAATATCAAATTCTACAGACGATTTTGCATTAAATATATAGTACTGCAATTAACTTTCATCTTAAGAAATTAAAAAAATTACTAATGCAAACGTGATTATCATATATTACAAGAAAAGTTTATTTTGACAGAAGTTAATTCATTTCATGTACAAATGAAATTCACTTGTTGCACGAAAAAGAATTCGCGTACTCTCCTTAAAAACCAGAAGTTTACTTGCGAAGTTCTATTTTCACTACACAGGATGTACGGTCGTAAAAAAAATTCCACTACTCCGAATTTTCCACACCCCGGACATTCGCCCCGTCGAGGAATTCTTGGAAGGGGGCGGGGGATACTCAATCAATGCCATCCATTTCCATTTGGCGGGAAAGCTTGTGTATTGTATAGGCAGGCAGCTTTTGAGACCATGGCATGTCGTTGTCGAGTGGATGGCCGATGCACATGTACCGAATCAGATCTTGAAAGTGGCCTCGCGATTTATTACATATTTTTTCTTTTATTTCAAAGATAGCAGTTTACTTAAAAAGATATTAACTAGATTCAGTTTTTAGGAAAGCTATTCTCTGAAGGATTCTTCTCCTAACTTTGTCACCATATGTAGAATATTGTCACTCTTATTTGAACATTTTGTTTTGCGATTCGACACCCACAATACTAAAAGTTGAAGACGAGGAAAAGATTCGCCAGTCCATTGTGTAGTGTATTTACGGAAATATTAATTTTTTTAGGATAATCATCTTCTGTTAAGGATAACTTATAAAACAAAGTTCTATTAATTTCATTATTATCGAGGAGAACTCTTTTTATCTCTTCCTAGTTTTTTTTTTTTATCTCTTATTCCCAGTTTTTTTTTAAATCTCTTCCTGAATTTTGCATATTTTTTTAGTTATCCATTTTTTCACTGCTTATTATTATATTTTTGTACTCCGTTTTCAAAATGCGTAAAGCATCCTCGCTTGAAGTTCAGGAAATTGGTCATTTAAATTTACTTTTGGTAGAGATCAATCGAAAAAACATAGATTAAAATTCAGTACATTTAAATAACTAATTACTAAATAAATCGTGCAAGAGAGTGCCTTTCTCCTTTTACCTCCTGATTCATTGTATTTATTTATTTGTTTGTATTTGCATTATATATTATCTCTTACAGTTTTTTACAGGCTTTATTCAGCTTTCGCTTACGGCCGAGACTCAGTTTTGCAGAAACAGGTAAAAATTGTCTGCTCGTTCGTACGGCGTAGTGCAAAAATATTTGATGAGCAGTTAGCTCTATGTTTGAATTCAAAAATAATAATTTTTTTGCAGTGCTTAAAATTATTCTGCTAGTTTTGCTATCAGCAAATAAACATTTATTTACAGTGGTTTTTAAAATATATGTACTGAAACCATAAACTTTTGTAAGGAAAATATTTTAATATGTTTTTATCTTTAAAAATTTTTTTAAGTAAATTTTTTTCTACTGAAAAATTCAACGTATATTTAATTATATGCAATTTAAAAATATATAATGTTTAATTTTTAAATATTTGCTGGACTTAAATTATAAACAATACATATTGGAAAAATAATTTTTTGATGGATGTAAATCCAACCAAACCCATAAGTTAAAATACTTTTTAATCACATGGCATTTAGTTTATAACATAAAGTAAAATTCATTGTGTGAAGGAAAAAGTCTGTTAATATGTTGCTTTTAAATATCATTATGTTTTTTTTCTGGTTCCACAGTATTATTCTAATTTTGGGACAAAATTAAGTGTTTAAAACATGACTCATGATGTTACTGATAAATGAAGCAGTCAGAGTACAGATGGCTTTTAAATGTTAATATTAAAGTAAATAAAGGATACCTACAAACTGTCAAGAAACAGTGTTTTATTTCCAAGATCCATATGTTTTTGTGACCACTTTCACTTAATCATCTACAGGAAGAAAATTTTTGAACTTAGTAGTATCTCAAAATGTCTTCCCCTGTAAAGACTAGTTATTTTGTTTGAATTTTATATAACTTCTAATATATTATTATCGAGGAGAACTCTTTTTATCTCTTCCTAGGTTTTTTTTTTATCTCTTATTCCCATCGCAAAGCTATGCATGTATCAATGCGCATGAAGCATTCGGTACTGCGCATTTAGCATTACGCAGGGTTTGCCGGAGAGCTGTGCGCCGATTAGCAGTAGGGAGGTTTGGCGACCTCCCAACGTAAACAAATTGGCGACAACGAAATCATCCAGACGTTCCCTATACTCCCCAAATAAATTCCATCATGAAAAATATAAAAGTTATTAATCACACTTTCTGAAGAACTTAGCAATTATTATAAAACTCACATTGCTAAAATATGCAATCCTCTCGCAATCTTCGTCCCCCCCCCCCCAATTTTTTCCCTATGCTGAATGGGCTTCCCTAGCTGACCTAGTGACTGCGATTTGACCTTGAAGTACGCTAACTGCCTCGTATCGGTATTGTTCACGGCCAACGTTTTCTATGCGTTTCATTCCGATACGTTTCTGGAACGGAACCTTTGGTTTCTGGAAATAACACGTGGTTTTTACTTCGAGATGGCTGTGTATATAGATAAAATTCATTGTTTTGATTGCGATTCTACACGATTACAAAAAACTTAAAACAGCATTATTTACGCCAGCCTGAAAATAAACCTCCGATGTTTCGATCGATCTCTACAGATGCAAATCAATCATTTTTTTAAAAACGGGAGCGAAAAAAGAACAAATTCTGAAATTGATAAAGCCGAGGAACAGAGTTCAAGCCAAGATTGCCCCAATTTTAAGCGTTCTAAGCATTAGTTAAGAAATATGGAATTCATTATTATACACACTTTCAAAATGTATCTACATATGTTCAAATGCAAAATTCCGTAAAATCAAAAGTTGTATCAAGAATTTTAGAGGAAGACAGCTCTGTTCTTCCTTGTTTTAAATAATAAACAATGATACTATGAAATCTTATATACTTATAACTGCAGAACAATTTATCAGTTTGCATACAAACCATTAAAATGCATATCAGGATAAATGTGCTAAAAAGTTTTTGTTTCGTAAAAAAGCAATTATTTATTGCATTTTAAATTAAAAACATACAAGAAAGACATTTTTTGGCATACTTTTTTTTACAATAAACAGGAGGCATAAATCTTATATACTAAAAGCCGAAGGTAAACAAACGTATGTATGTATCTATGTCCGGCTATCTTCTCACAAACCCCCGAAAGGAGAAATGAGTGGAAGGTACCAAAAGATGGGGAATAATCCAAGGAATCCATTTCAACCGTTGAAATTCTGAAATTACAATTAGTTAAAAAGATATTAATTAAAAACGCGTAAATGAATGAAATTTTGTGCTGCCATCTATCGACAGCTCCTATAACTATGTGACAATGTGTATATGAATGAAATATTGTGAGGCCATCTATCGGCAGCTCCTATAACTATCTGTCACATCGGTTGTTCTTGCATCTGGGTTTGTATAAAAGGTTTTCTTTTTTTAGGGAGCTTCCAAATTTTGGAGTTTTTATTTATAAACATCGGAAAAAAATGTTTTCCTGCATTTTTTTCTCTCTTTTTTTTTTGTCGTACGGTGTTTCGCAACATTTACGTTTGTTGGGGAAAATATTTATTAATTTTTATCCGTTTTTTCTTTTCATTATTATTCAAATACGGGCAAGACGAAACTATATGTTTCTGGTGTTTAATTTATCAGTTTGGTGTACTATTAAATCGTTTATCGTTTCTGTTTTTTATTTCGTTGTATTTTTTCTTTTGCAAAACAAATGGTATGCCAATCTGTTTAAATTTATGAACATAGAAATTCTAGCGTTTTCATTCAAACCATACTGTTTTTAGGTAGGAAAAAGGCTAGAATTGAAAGTTTTAATCCAACATGAGAGGATTCAGAACAGATTTACGTTCGTTGGGGTAGCTTAGTGATAATATTTGTAGGGAAAAAAACAGAGTCGTGCATATGAAAAAAATGTGGATCCCGAGAAACGTTGGGTTATTAGCTATAAGGTAATTAAAAGGCTGGATTAAATAAACCGGAGGCGGGCATATGAAAATAAAATAATAAGAAGACTAGATTTGAAAGAATATTTGCGTTTGTTGGGGAAAGTGACAATATTGTAAGTGACAATATTTGTTGAAAAAAAAACGGAGGCGGGCATACGAAAAAGTATGGATCCCGAGGCGTCGCATGACCACACTTCTTCTCTCCACCAGGGAATGACGCAATATTTGAGACAGCCCATGCAACGCCGGGCCACGCAGCTAGTCTTTAAATAACATCCAACATATTGAAGAATATTTCATTTATATGAGCTAGTGATGTATTGTTTTGAAAAATTCACCAAAACAGAAAGACACCAAGTGCTGTGTTTAAAACGGAAAAGTACCCAAATATAATTTTCTGCATAGGTATTTGTATAGTATGCTTAATAATACTTCTGAAACAACTTGATACTTCATTATTGTTAATTATCTGCCCAAAGAAAAGATTGATCTTCATATGTTTTTGTTTATTAATTTATACAATTATATTATACAAATAATAAAGATGTTATATGGTTTTTAATTTATGTTTGTCGTATTTTAATAGTTGTAGGTTGATATAAATATTTCAAAAAAAGAAAGCAAAATATTTATAGTCGTGCACTATTCTGCAGACTATTTTTAAGAGACCCAACCTCCGTTGCAGACTATTGAAAAGTATTCTGCCACTGGGATTCACATAATAACAAAAAAAAGCAGCTTTGGTATTAAAGATTTTGTTGTGGCAATATTGTTCACTGTGTATTATAAAAAAAATTTTGTCAGTTTGGCATCATGAGACCATGATTACTAAAGTTAAGCGAACTGAAAGAAGTTGCAAAATATGTTTAAATTAAAAATTTGTACCCATATACAGGGTGATTTAAAACTGAATGTATAAACTTTTAGGGGAGGTAGAAAGCACAAAAACAACCAGAATCACATAGGAACGTATGATTGGAAACCCCAACCTGATCAGCTGGGGGATATATGAAGTTGTAGAAATGACAAACTAATAATGGGGGCGGGGGACTCTATATTTAGCAATATTTTACAGTACATGCACATGTTAAGTTTCACAACAATTGCTCAAAGTTCTTGCCATCCACAGTTATGCATGCTTCACAATAGCAACACATTCATTGTTGACCATGGTGTTCCAAGTCACCCAAAAGAAGAAATCAAGCCTCGATAAATTGGGCGATTGTGGTGGCCATGGGACAGGTTTGCCATGCCCAATCCATCGAGCCACAAATGTTCTGTTCAAGTAATCACATACAGAGAGAGAGAGCACAGGACAAATGAGCTGGAGCCCGTATGTTGAACAGACACAGTAATTCTGGCATTACCTCCTCCAGAAAAATGCAATATTTCCAGGCATGATGGTAAGAGGTATGACCCAATTGAGTAATCACCAAATAATGTGTGCCTATACATTCGTGGAGAATCGCTTTTGGGCAGCATGTGGATGCATACTTCGTGGGTTGCCATGGCTCCACACATGAACATAATGTTGATTCAAGATCCCTTCACAAGAGAAATTGGATTCATCCACGAACGAAGGTTGGAAACAACTGGTTCACATTGAATTTGTCCAAGTACCAGTGTGCAAATTCCACACATCAAGGATAATCCTTAGGCTGTAATCACTGGACCCATTGCAAATGATACGGCTGGAATTGCTACCTGTGTAATTTGGGCCACACTGGATTGAGATGCTGCAACATCACCCGGCAATGGTTCCTGTGCTTGTACCAAAACCTTCTTTCACTCGACGCAATATCTCCTCATCAAAGGCAGGTGTGCATGTCATTCATGGCTGCCCTGTATCATGCCTAGTGCTGCAGAATGTCCCATATCCACACTGTGTAAGTTCCCAAACATTTTGTGACATGATATATGTCTGTTTGAGCACCGTTCAGCATGAGAGTGTGCCGCAGCCCTTCTGTTGCTGTCAATTGCTCCATATACAAGGTGCATATCTGGCATTTCAGCCTCCCTAAATCATTGCATGCTCTCCGTACGCAAATGGAACATTATATGACTACAGTGCCGTGAAGCTTGCATAACTGTATGTTAAGAACTTTGAGCACTTATTGTGAAACTTAATGTCTACATGTGCTGTCCTAATGTAAAGTATCACTAAATAAAGAGTTTTTCCACCCATTATTGGTTTGCTATTTCATTCTACATCTTTGTTCATCCTCCAGCTGATCAGGTTGAGGTTTCCAGTCATACATTCCTTTGTAATTTTTTTTGTGTGTTTGCTATGTGTTTCCTACCTCCTAAGTTTGTACGTTGAGTTTTGAACCACTCTGTATATATAAAAAGATAGAGATTAGAGAGAGATTTTGCCTCTCTTATTTTAATGCATTTTTAAAGTTATTGTTATGCTACAAAAGTAATTCTTTCCTTTATGTTTCTATTTTAACTGATATTTTATAATATCCATGCCATTAAATTTATTATATCAACATTTAAATATTTTTTTAAATCTAAATTTTAGCATTGTTGTTCAGATACTTGTATCCTACTATATTTGAATTAAACCTTTATTAATAAAAAACTTATAATTATATTAGTAAAATTTCATTTTATATACTCATTATAATAGTTTAAATCAATATACTAATGATGATTGTGGATTGTATTTTTTATTTATTTAATCAAATTTATATTGCTTTTTTTTAATTTGTTAATTTGTATAGATAATGTGTAAAATTTTTTTATCATTTTATTCATTAGTGCAGTCAGTCTTCTCTAATGTTGCTGCTAAATACGATTTAATGAATGACATTATGAGTGGTGGAATCCACAGGTTTTGGAAGGATTACTTCATTCACACACTTGCGCCAACTGCAGGAACAAAACTTTTAGATGTAGCTGGAGGGACAGGTGATGTTTCCATCATTCCTTACATTGTTTATTTACTACAACAAATAAGCATTACAGCTACTGTTATTAATATGTTTTGATAAAATGAAATATAATCTGTCCGTACATCATTCAGTTTAGCTAATTTCGTATCAAGGCAATCGGTGGTGGGGACTGGGCGGAAAAAGTAGGAATGCAAAAATCTTTAGACATCTAAAAAGTAACTGGGAGTATAGGGAGTAGACAACAAAATAAGCTAGCTTTCTCGAACAATATTGCTATTTTTATAATTCCTGGTTTTAGGCAGCTAAAATGAAATAAAAATTTAATTTTTCTTGCAAAAAATAGAGGTTGACTGTCCAGACTCGTTGCCACTGAAGACAATTGTAGGAAAATATATATAATATTTTTAAATGAAAAAAAAATCAGAAAAAGTGTATTTTTCAATATTATTGGTACATATATGAAATCAATTAAAAATATTGACTCTTAAGTTTGAAATAAACTATTGGATTATTAATAACTATTACAGAAAATTGCCATTCTACATTAAATTTTACTTTTCTAAATATCATATATGAAATGTTTCTCTTTACTATATTATTTCTAGAAAATCATTTTTAAGAGAAATTTAAACTAAATAAACTTTAAGTGTTGCCCATTATCCTAGAATCCATTTGAAGAATTGCTAACAGCCTCATATTGTTTTAAATTTTTAATAATTATGTGCAATAACCATTTCAATACTAAGATAATATATGGCAAGGAAGTAAATCGTAAAAAAATTACATTTAAAGCTATGTTTTCAGGGGAAAAGGATGTTTATAGAAGAATAAAATATAAAATAAAATCTTTATCTAAACAAAAAAAATCACTTTTTAATTGTAATATTTTTAAAACATTTTGCTACTCTTTAAAAATAAAAAAAAATAAAAAAATTCTTGTATAAAAATTAAACAATTCAATATGATCTAAAATTAAGATATTATTTCAAATTTTAGTTTTGGATTCAGTAATATATTAATTTTATGCCAACTAGAAATGATTTATATATGAATAAATTAAATAGAGCAGGTGATTCTTTTGCTATAATTACTATGATTTTATTTTAGGTGACATTGCATTTCGTTTCTTGAAAGCTGTAGAAAATAGGAGTCCTGAGTTTTCAGAAATTCAGGATCATCCTGAAAGCCATGTAACAGTATTAGACATTAGTGCAAATATGCTTTCAATATGTAAAACCAGAGCCGAAGAAGCTGGAGCCTGTAATTGTAAGTATAAATTTATTTGACATAACTTGCAAAGATTCAGAGAAAAAATCCAAGTATTGCTTTTTGTTGAAATTCTGAAACAGAAAAATACTGAAAATTAAGAATCACAATAATAGAAGAAAATACTGAAAATTAAAGATCACAAACCTCACATTTTTTTAATCCCAGGTATATGATATTAACATGTGAAAATTTATTTAAAAAAACTGTTTGAACATCACATTAAAAAAACAATTTAGTATAAGAAAACTCTGCAGAAATCCAAACATGAAGTTATCATAAAACATAATCATTATGAATTTGAAAACTAAAAAATTATTTTTCAGTATTAGATAAGTAAAAAGCTGAAAAAACTCTCTGACGCAAAAGAATTATAGTAAATGCTAACTATTTTGTAGTTGTGATATGTTATAATTTTATGATGATATGGTAACCGAGTCCCATGGCCACCGAAAGGTAAGCCAGGATCTGGAGCAAATACTGGCGTATAGGTCCTCCAGACTGGCATGTGCCCTCCCTAGGTGTGGGGAAAATCTACCGGTTTTAACTGAAAACCCGTTTTTTTTCAGTTATTTTTTAAAAGTCTAATAACTGGGTAAAAAACCAGATTGGAAGATAGGCTGGATTTTAAGGTCGATTAGACTAAAATTTACCAAGTAATGAAGCTTTGAATTTCATCATCTTTGGCCAATCAACGACAACCACTTCCTCATAGCGTCTGTTGGTTGGCGGATTACTGAAATAATCTTTATGAGCCAATAAATATTTTCCAATGGATTAATTTCCTTTAAAAACAATATTTAAAAAAAAACAGTTATTTTCGCAATAATCGCCACCCCTAGCTCTCCCCCTTTGCAATTTATGACTATAATGACTCTAAGCAAATGGAAGTCTTTCTTTGTTGGAAAAATCTGACTTCTAGCCACCTACTGTAATTTAAATTGAGATAATAAAAATTATATTCAGACAGAATAAATCTAAAAATATAACTTATGCAGGACCCCGTTTGTCATGGATAAAAATAAAAGATCTAGAAAATTAGAAATATGTATTTTTCTTTATCTTGTGCTGCAGGCCCCCTTGGGCCCAGCGATTTTGCCACCCTCTCTCGTTGGACCTTCTGCGTCCTACTTCATATATATTTAACCCTCTGAGTGCACAATTATTTTGAACTTTTAGTTATCAGGTTAGAAAACTTAGCTTTTAAAAGTAAATGAATGGATTTTCTTTGTATTTAATTATATCTCTGAAATCTTAAGAATATTTTATTCATAGTTGTTTAAGAAAATATAAATATGAGCTATCTGCTTTTGAACTGAACATGAAAAACGGAAAAAAGACGTTTGCGCCGCTCAGAGGGTTAAAATCTAAGTACTTGTTTGCATGGAGAATCATTCTTAAATATTCTAAATTCATAAAATAACTTATAAATGCAAGCACATATATTTCTTTGGTTCCTACATGTACTCATATGATCCCAACATTAAAAATATATTTAAA
Source organism: Araneus ventricosus (assembly GCA_013235015.1). NCBI lineage: Eukaryota > Metazoa > Arthropoda > Arachnida > Araneae > Araneidae > Araneus > Araneus ventricosus. The sequence continues at coordinate 139,227 of BGPR01000180.1, forward strand.
TTTCTTATGTGAGATTTATTTGAACAGATGTAATGCATTTTCTCAAGTGTGCAACAAAAGTAGTTTTCATGCATTCTAATAAAAATTTAGAAATATAGACTATTATGATACACCAAGCCATGCAGCAAGGCAGTCTCAACCTGCAAAAATGTAGTCATGCTTATTATTACAAACCAAAATAAATTTATTTCCAAAAGGCAGGAATAATGTTTCGTTTAAAGAATTCATTTTCTTGTATAAATCAGTTTTAAAATTTATTAATTATACTGTAAATAGATTTTATTCAAAATTTGTTGCTACTTTTGGTGATGATATTCTAACAAAGCATTTATTGTTTTCACTTTTTAAGACCTGTTTTTTAAAAAATTAATTATAGTACAAATGGAATTCAAGAAACATAACTGATAGAAGCAAAAGAGACTATTACCTCTGTTATATTATCCATCATTTTCAACAAAATGTAAAGTTTAGTAAAATATGCAGGAATTAGTAAAAATAGAAATTTCTTCAAATATATGTTTAGAGGTAGAAAGTAAATTTAGTTTAGAGCCAGAAATATATTAATGCAGTCATGTCATCATGGTTTTCATATTTGGTTATATTTGTTTCATATTTGCTTTTAATTCTTATGCAAATTTAAGTTTAATAATTTTAACACATTTATAAAATTGTTTCAAATTTTAATCAAATATTTTATATATTTTTCTTTGATTTTTGAAAAAATCTGTTCCTTTTTTAAGTTATTGCTTTATGTTAAGTTATTGTCTTTTCTTTTTCAAATTGTTTAAAAATAACTCTTTGCCAACTCGTATGAATGATTGCATTGATTAAACTCATTAGATGCATCAGCATATTCTCATTTGGTTTAATGTTGTTTTTGCTTTTTTAAATAACTGCAAAATCTTTAAAAAATTGTAATCTTTAAAATTGATGAAATAATATTCAGTTATGAATAGTACAAATTTATGAAAAATTTAAAGGGAGCCAATTTGTGTTGAAACTGATGAAGAATCGAACATTATATTATAGTGAAGCAATTCCGAGGTGCAGTTTTTTATATAAGGCTGAATTTATAAGATATAATGCAAAATTCTAATTCTGCCTTCAAAGCAAGCTCATGTGATGTAATCATTGGGGTGTTATAACTTAAACCTTCACTGCACTGCGATACATATTTGTACCACTTACATTCTTTTGCCTTTTGAATAATTTAATATTTAGTTATTGAAATCATTTACCTATCAATTTTTTTACTGGAAATAGATAAATATTTTAACTAATGGTTTAAACACCGACTGCAACTCAAAAATGGACGATATTTGCCATCCAAAGAGAAATATATATCTATAGAGATTCTGGAAACAAGAAAAATCATTTCTTCCAGCATTTGCTGCATATAGCTAACCAGGAACAGAAATACAAGCTAAAGTCTAACCCACACGATCGTACGGGTTCGGCCTTAAAGGGATATAGCCGATTGTGAATAGTAGCCGATTGTGTAGTGTTAAAATAAATATACATGTGGGCAATTAAGTTTCTTATAAAAAAAAAAGACATTTTTCATGGCATACTAACTTGAATGTTATTTATTGGTATCAGTAAATATACTTAAAAATAAAATCCAGCTTTCTTGTTTTGTTCCCTGTGTAAACATTTATCATGATGCTCTGCGATTATTGAAAAATGTTTTATCCATTGAAAACATTGCATTTGCAAATAACCGATCCAAATTTGTCGCAACTCAGAAAATATTTCATTATTTTAATGTTGAAAAGTGGAGTTGGGCTCTGGTGAATTTTGAAGAATTACCAAAAATAAAAGATTTACTCTATTACATCTTTAAGTGTGCTGTTCTATTTTTCGATGGAACATTCTTCAAAAAACTGTTTCTTGAAAATACCCATGTTTTATTCTAATACAAGGCTTCTTAAACCATGAATCAAAACTCTTGGTAGAAAATAATAATCACCATAAAACAAGTCTGTGTATGTCACAGCACTGTATATTACTTTTTTTTTCCCCTTTCTACGCCCCTCCATGTGGAGTGAATGTTGCATTCCAGTAATAAATTGTCCACGTGAATAGAATGGCACGGGCACATGTGTGTTAAATTTTTGTGCGCATATGTAAAATTTTTAGAAAAACTCATTTTCTAATTTTTCTGGTTAGTTCAGCTTTCCGGATACTTGAATGCAGGATAATCGAGAATTTACTGTACTGTCGAGGCTTTTTAACAGCATAATTAAATGGCATTATATATAAAATATAATTTTTTGCCCATTTCTTTAGTAGTTTCTGCAATTTTAGATACAGTGAAATCTCTCAACAGTGGTTACTATTAAAAATGAGCCCCAATTCATTTCTGCCACCGTGAATTTTAAGACTTATGTAAAGAAAAAGCATGCTATTCGAAGATTTCTAAATTTTTTAAAATATAACAATTTGTGTTTCTTTAGATCTTTCATTTTTTTTTTTCAGTTTGATTTTTTAATTGTAAAAATTCATCTCTACTCAATTCAACAGTTGTATAGGAATGATCAAAGTTTGTTGAGGTAAAGACATTGTTCATTTCCATCTCCCACAATTGAAAGATTCAGTTAAGTTACTTGCTGAACATTTCTATATGCTGGTCTAGATCAGGGGTGTAGCGGAGGAGAAACCATGTTCCCGCACTTTTTTTTTTATGAGAAATAAATAAGGAAAAAAAATTGTGAAAACATCCTTAAAACAACGTGATTTATGTCACCCAGGTTACAGGATACCCACACTGCTTATTTTGCAACTACACCATTGGTCTAGGTGCCTGGTACTGTTCCCCCCCCCCCCCGCACCCAAGACCATGGTGGTCCCTTATCGGTTAGATGGGTAGCCGTAGCTGGTCTAGATACAGAAGAGAATGCTTTGATGTTGTTTAGGAATTGAAAGGCTCTACTTTTGGCGAAAATTATTTCTTTCTCCTTCTTTAATAACCATGACTACTTGAATCTCCTATCCCCAATAGAGTTTACCTTTCTCAACACAAAAAGGATGATTCCATTACTGTTTTTGAGAGTTTAGTCCTTTGCTGTTATTAAAAAGCCCAAGGTCAGAAGGACAAAAATGCATTTCTTAGAAATTGAATGGACGCTGACAATGCCTGCCACTTGGAGGATTGAAGTTGCTATTTTAACATTATGTCTATGGGCCTAAATTCCTGTGCCTAACAAAGGTAGCCACTCCAAGTTTTACTATATTACATAAGTATATAAAAGCAACCATAAGGGAAGTTTATATCAATCAATCTATATACATTTCCAAGAAAAATATTCATTTTTGCTTTCAGCATTCCTATTGTCTCTGTGTTTTCCTGAATGGTGCGAGGAATTTTATAAATATAACTGATGGCAATAATAAAATTCTTTTATAAAACTCATTTTTGTTGACTCATTTCTTTTCATTATACAGAATACTGAAAAATTTCTATATTAAACTATATAGAATGATTTCAAAAAAAAGAATTCGATATAAAAGGTTCGACAAATTCCTGCCATTATATTTCATTTACAAAAAACAGAACAGGAAACATTTCCTCCAATAAAACTTTTTAAAAATTATTTCAGTTCAAAGTTTTAAATTTGTTAAATTTCTGTCTGATATTATGGAGTCGATTCACATGAAAAAATAAATGTACGTCATCCAACACTGTGATGCAAAGTTTTCAAAATTAAAATTGGTACAGTTAACACAAAGATGTGAATCAACTCAATTCTGTTTAGAAAATGCAATACAGGAGCCAATTTCTAAATTTTATTCCCGTTTCCTAACTCTAGTCACAGGAAGCAGCACTAGCAGACAGTAACCATTGGAAGGCGACTATATAAGGTTTACCTTCAGCAGGCATTTCTTATTTATATAATTGTACAACTAAGCACGAGAAAGAAACTGACTAAACAGCCCAATTTTTTGGAACTCTATGCAACTTCAACATATTGATCTAGTTTTTTCAAACTAATGCCAGCCTTAAAAAGTATTTTGTAAATATAACTTGCTTGTCTTTGGAATTTACCGTTTTAACTTTTCTGATCTTCCTCTCCCGAATTTAATTAACCCTTTATAAGGCTGTGGGAAGTATACTTACCAAACTCATGGATTTTTAAATGCAATTTCTAAGGTCGGCACAAGTTCTCATCAAATTTTTAGACGAAACAAAAATATATGTTCTAATTTCTTTTCACAAACCAAAACAAGTATCTAGATTTGATAACTAATCATTAATTAGCAAATTTAAATAAAAAATTAATGTTCATCCAATAAGCCAAATTAATCTCAACCCCTGGCTCTTTAAAGGGTTAATCCGAGTTCTCAGGCATTCACTCCAGTGATAGTGGTCACTGTCGTATAGTAACCCACAATATTGAAATAACACAATATATTCATATATATATAAACATGATTTATGCTTCTCAAGATAGAATACAATAAATTATCATAAAATCTATATAAATAAACTTCTTAAGGTTGATTCTGAAATGCTAATTTCACTTGATACATAGAATAATAAACAACTACTGCTGTCACCTAATAGGAAAAGTTATAAACTTTAAAATCTCAATTGACATCAATGAAGCCAATTTATCAAATAAATACTATCTAATTGGACGAGTTCACTTTTCATTAAGATGCAAATACTAATTTTCAGATTTACTGTTTTTATAAAAATTCTCTTTTAGCACTGACTTGCATACAGGGAAATGCAGAAAAACTACCTTTTGCAGATAACACTTTTGATGCTTATACCATAGCATTTGGAATTAGAAATGTGGTTCATATTGAAGAGGTACAAAATTACTACCTTCATACTGATGTAAACTTAACATTTTAATACCAAGATAGTGACATTTTTACTTCATGTAAATATTAAGCATTCTAGTTTCTGACCAATATTTATTTTTAAAGGCTCTAACAGAAGCACTGAGGGTTTTAAGACCAGGAGGACGCTTTTTGTGTCTGGAGTTCAGTGAAGTGAGAAATCCAACCTTTAACAGGTATTTTTTTATTCATTTTACAATATTGTACATAAAATGAGTAAAAAAGAAATTAATTGCAAAATGCATTACAGAATGTACCACTGGTATTCTCAAGAAATAATTCCAGTCCTGGGAGAATTAGTAGCTGGAGATTGGAAGTCTTACCAATATTTAGTCGAAAGCATACAGAAGTTTCCTAATCAGGTAAAAGCCTTCTATTATTATTATCACTTTTTAGTATTATTAAGAATTTGATTTTTACAGTTCTTTATTTCATTGCAGGAAGACTTTGGTCAAATGATAAAAGAAGCTGGATTCCGTGCAGTAACACATGAAAACTTATTTAATGGTATAGCAGCAATCCATTCTGCTTACAAGCTATGAACCTTTATTTATGAAATTCAAAACATGAAAATTAAAATGTACAATTTGTACAACATACTGAAATAAATATTTATAAACAAATGAGAGTGAAACAAAACAGTTTATAACAATTGAAAATGAGCTGCCATGTGCAAGTCCTCTGAACTCGAATGGAATAGCCTGAAGTTTCGAATAGTCTCTCTATCCAGATTTAAACAATAAAATTGCAACTTGTCCTAAATAGAAATAAATGAAGTGCTTGGTCTCGTGTGTGACATAACTGCCAAAGTTGCGGCCAACAATACAATGCCATGTGGGGTTATACTTTTTGTCAAATTCCTTCTTGATGTAAGCAGCTATATCTTTCTCGATGTTGTACTTTTCTAAGGCTTGAGTTGCAATATCAACTGCATCCTGCTGCATCTCTTCAGACATGTCAGCATTTTTGATCACTGCTTTTCTATCTGAAGACATTTTGATTTCTGTAATGAAAAAAAAAACAAATATTAAGTATTTAGCTTGAAATACATTATTATAACAACCTTACTTCAGTTAAAATGTTTTTTTACAACCCATAGTAAAATCAACAGCCGATTTAAAAGAACATTTAACCTTTTGAGGAAAACTGCCATGCGGGCGTGCCAGCTGCTTAGCACATTCTCTTCTGTCACAAATACGTGCCTCTTGTGGCTTTCAGCAACCGACTGCCACGTTGGCGTGGCATCAGCTTTAATGCAGCTACACTTAACTAGAAAAAATACACTGGCCCCAAGCAGCAAGGCACATCAGGAAATGTCGGCCAGATAGAATTGCACGTTTCTCATGCACCCGCTTCAAAGGGTTAAATATATTGGTAGGAATATACAGGACATGTTAAAAAACTTAATTAATAAATGAAATCAGTTGTCTTGGGTAATTAAGGATGGTCAACACTAATCAACAGAAATACATATAAAAATTCTCGAAATTGAATTTAGGCGAGTCTAAAACTACAAAAGTTATATTTTGTAACAAGCTTATTCAAAGAACGTTTCAACAAGTGAATCATCACTCAGTTTTAAAAAAAAAAGTTTAAATTGTTATCAAGTCGCATTCACTGACAAAATAAACTAATTTTTTTTTATTTAAAATACAACACTATGCTTTAATATCACTAAATTATCAGATTTATGTAACAACTATACATTTAATATAACATTTAACTGGAAGCATCTTAAAAGTACTGGAAATTACAAGTTTGGTCAGTTTTAAGCATTAGAGAAGTCTCTCAAATAAAAGAATTTGAAGGAAACATTCTGAATATTGAAAAACTTTATAATGTCGGACAAGTCTAGGCTGATAAATTCATATGCTTCATAACAAAATTAATACTACTCCTTCATTACTTTTCCTTTTTGTCATATTTTATTAGAAAGCCCATTACATTTGCTTTTTCCAAATTATTCACCCAAATTAAGTGCAGAATTCATTTCATCTTTTAACTGTTTTCTAAAATATTACCAATTCTCTTTCATTGAACAAATTTCTTTGAATGCTCTATTGTTTCAACATCATCCAAAAAAATATGACATACTATTCTAATCTGATAATTTGTGTGGGAAGGCCAATTCGTGAAATTAATATAGTCATTATGATACTCAATGATTAATTTGATAAATTATAAATATGCATGAAAATTTACTTGGGGAATATATTTAACAAATTTGTTACAAGACCATGATTTTTACTTTTTTTTATCCAAAGATTAGTTTAATTTATTTACAGGACTGCACTACTACACTGTTTCTAACTTTTTCAATGCCAAGCAAGTCATTAGTGACTGCAATGGCCACTTGTAACCAATACATATACAGTGATATACATTTAAAAAGAAAATGCAATACAGAAAGCTGATCAAATTATAAACAAATGAATTTGTTAAATGCTACATGCAGAACTTCAAATTTTAAACAAGTGATGCAATTAAAACTAAACGTGCAAGAAATAATCAATTAGAAAGAAAAAAAATGAAATTATATTTGTAAGTGACCTTATAAACTAGCAGAGTACACGTATAATAACTTTAAAAACTATTTCAAATCGATGAATTTTTGCTAGAATTCTTAGATTAATCAAGACTTTTACTCGAGGAAGTACCACTTTAAAAAAAATTACTTCAAAATATATATGAAAATTTTAAATGACAAAGCTATATATTTGCTAACAGTTTAGTTAAGTTATGCATAAAAACAGAGTTAAGTTATACATCAAACAATAACTATTATATTGATCTTTTCTTTGAAAAAAAAAATTACACTATTACATCTTGTTCTGTCAGCTTTAAAAAAAAATTATCATTTGAGAAGCGTAATAAAAACTTGCAAGTACAGAAGCAACTAACAAAAAACAATTATATTCATTATACTTAAAATGCAAGAAAATTTTAAACTTACATTTGTTTCTTTGTAGTATTAATACTATATTCCAACTTCGCTATAGCCGAAAGACCGCAAGAGAGAAGCAGACGTCAATCTACACCAAAACACACTCCGGTTACAATTCAAAACTAGATTCGACACTACTACGGCAAATAAGAATGAGGAATACGAACTGCAGCGCTTGTAGCTCCTCGCACCTGATTCGCTAAACTCGCATCAGGTTGCTCTGGATTGGATGATAGGAATGTCTTCTGGCATTTCTTCTGTCGTCCCATAATTCCACTGTTTACTTCACTCAAAGAAAAAGAGTTTCGGAATCAAAATAAAAGGGGGGAAAAATAATATTTTAGGTGTCTACTTTCTACTAAATAAAAATCGCGCTAAATAAATATTAATTAAGGTTTTCAAACCAAATATAAATTGCTGAGTTTTAAGGATTATTGTCGCCTTGACAGCACAACAGGTAGTGAATAAGGCAGGAGAACATAGGTTAAAATCATGTCGCAATCGGTTATTTAGAGGAAACTTTAATTTACTGAAATATAGTAAAGGTTCGACTTTCTCTAGACGAACACTAATCACATTTGGCTTTAAAATATGAAGTAAACAAGTAATATTTTAACTTCGTCGCACCCCTGCAAAGTGGTTCGATCTCGATTTCAAAAGCGACAAAATTAATGAGGGTGAAACTAATAGCAAAATCTTGAAACTTCCTCATTTTAAAGAAAATTATCTTTAAAATGAGCAGATGACATGGGAATTAAATAAGCATATTGCATGGAATGTAATAACTTTTTTTTTTCTCTCGATTGCTGTCTATGGAGGAAACTATAGTAATCTGTGTAAAAGTTGATAACAATGAAATAAAACACAAGGAATTTTAGAAATTTCACCAAATAAAAGAAACGGTTCAAAAATTCGCTAAACTTTCTTGAATCTCGTGGATACTGGGGTTCACGAAACTTCGCTCCTATTCTGCAATATCGGTAGACAAAATAATTAAGAATAATTTTCTTAATTCATAAGATATCACTAAAATTTCCCAAGCAACTATTTAGAATTGAATTTTCTTTTAGGTTGGGTGAAAATGCGCAATTAGGAATTAATTAGGGTTTTTTTTTTTTTTTTTTTTGAGAACAAAATCTATGAGTGTAGATACTTAGCGAAACCAATCCGTTATACAGCATTTTTTATGTGATACAATAATTAATTTTGGAAAAATAAAGAATTAGAATGATTTCGGTAACATCTTGCGAAAACTGCTATATTTCAAAATGGTCATTGCTCGTAATTACATAACTACGTCCAATCAATAATTTATCCGCTTATTTATCATCAATCTTGTTCGAGGCAAGAATTTTTTTTTTTTTTTTCCTGTGGAAATGGGGTCGTGACGATTTCTTCCATGTGGAAGAAGCTCAGCTTTAAGGCAGAAACAAACAAAATTTCAAACATTTCTAGAATAAGTTAGATAGAGAAATAAAAAAAAACCATAAACGCAGTGGCGGATTTAGACAATATGAGGCCCCAGGCGCAAAATTATTTTGAGGCCCCCCTCCCAAGAAAACTTTATTGATTATAAAAATGTAACGTAAAATAACTTATTTATGCTTTTAATTTTTTGTGTCTTCGTTATCCAATTTGAATATATATATATATATATAAATTTAATATTTTTAATAATTATATTATTATAAAAATAATATATTCTGTTATTTTTTGCTTCTTATATAAAAAGTACTAGCAGTTCGCGCACGGCGTTGCCCGTGGAATCAGGAATTCAACAAAATGAAAAAAAAAAACGTATCCTGCGCTCTGCACCGTTAGCCAATCAAAATTGCCAGCAACGTCCGAAGAAGTGCCGCTCTCGTTAGAGGAAAAATATCTTTCAACTGACGAGGGAAAAATTAATAATAAAAAAAAAACGGGAAAAGATATTTTAAACATTCTTGTTTTAAATTCGACAGAACCGTTGCAGTCATAAGCTGAAAAAAATTGAAAACAATAGTGTTATTAGAACGCTGGATGTAGCAAATTTAAAAACAAAAATAAAATTTCGATGACAAAACTTACTATTTTTAAAAAATTTCACAAAATTCAGTAAATTACGTTAGAAATTCAAAACTAACTTCATTAGAACGGAAATCGTGTGCTCTTTTCGACGATGTGTCTATTTTTTTCGTACAATTATTCAAAACCATTCTATCGAGAAATTAGTGCGAAAAATCAATCAAAACAACACAAAATATTAAATGAAAAAATTCTAGATTAAATTTTAAAATTCCGGCTTCAAGGTGCATTGAGTCACCATTACGATTACCTGTGTGCCAAATCTCATAGCTGTAAGTGCGATAGATTCGTCTGGACATCGCACACACATATACACACACATTGCCTTTTATAAGTATAGATATATACATGATTTAAATTTGATCAAGAAATCTTTTTTTATTCAAAACAGAGATTTTTTTTGTTTGAAATTTAAAATAACTAAGTGACAGTGATATCTTTCGGTCTTTGATTCTGTCTAGATGGGTAGGACATCGCAGTATCCAAGTATTCAAATTTTATATTAAACACGAACCAAGTTTCAAAATTGTTTTTAATACATATAGTTTTTGTTTTCTTCACTTAAATTTAATAAAGTTAACTTATTCATTTAAAAAATGGTAAATGAGCTCATAAATCATCAATTTATCTTTATGAACTATAATGAATTTTACCATAAACTGAGAACCATTTTATATCCATCTAAGTTTGGAGCTGGAATAAGCAGTGTCTACTCTTTTGTCCCAAAGGATAGAATGGTATATTCTAATAACAATACGGGCAAAAATAGGGAAACCATAGAATTACTCTCCCGAAAAATTTTAAAAACAGTATTTTAAGGTAAATTAAAATCATTATTCAAAAAAATATAATATAGTTTAAACTCTACAAAGTAAATCATTAAAAAATTTTTTACTGTTCCTTTCTTTTAAAATGTTCCTTAAAAAAATGAGAATGGGAATTCTAAAACAAAGCAATATGTTTCATATATAATATGACTAATCAAAAGTGTACCATGAAAAATTTGTTTACTAATTCAGTTTATTCACACGTTTTCTGATAAAAAAAATATAATTAAATAAACATTCTTCAATGGTAATAAAACAAATTACAGTTTTAAAGCGTAACAAAAACTGAAATTAAACTTTAGAAGGAGATACAAAAATAAATATTATATCGGATATATTAGTAGCAGCAATGAAATGCTACTTTTGAAATTCAGAGTAAAATTTTATGAACACAGAAACAGGTGTGGAAAGACATAAAATTACTAATTTATTCTTTTAATTTTGAGAATTTGTCTATCATTTTGTCATAATCCAATTCCTGTACTACATCATTTTCAATAAATAAAAGCGACAGTTCATTTAAATGCGGTTGGCTCATACTATTCCTCAAATAGTTCTTGACGCGTTTCAGAACTGAAAACGATCTCTCTCCGCTTGTATTACAAATTGGTGGAGTAAGAATTTTTTAAAATTGTTTCCACATTGGGAAATGTTGATTATAGACCATCTTTAATCAATTTGTACATATGCATTGTATTTGTTACTTTTTCATTTTTTGTGTATTTAATAAAATGTTTCACTTCGTCCTTGAAATAATGTGCTTCGATATCATCAGCATATTTTGTGGTTAAGTTTGTTATGCAAGTTTCAAAAGCTTTTTCTTCTAATTTTTCCGTCAAAAGAATTTGAAAGTCATTTAGATTATTGTTATAGGTAGTGCTTCTTTGCGTAAGTTCTGCGATAAGAACATCACATATCACATTATGAACATGGATCTTTTGATACTTCCATCTTAAGACACTATAAGGTCTCTCTGAGAAAGAAAAGAGAATTTTTCCTTTCTTTTTACAAGATGCGTTTCGCACGTCCTACTTTCTTCTGACTAAAATCAGAGAAGCACAACTTTTCTCTCCAATTATTTTCCACGAAAGAAAGACCAATAACACTGAAGCCCCTTTACTGTTCCAAAACGTTGTAAAAAGGACCCCCAAAACACTTAAAGAAAAACATGAGTGTCGCCTTTTCAAAGACGTCAATTGGTTTCTTCAATGGGCAAAATTTCTTGACCCCTTCCTCTCTAGTAACAGTTTCCACCCAAGAAAACCTTTGCTTTTAAAGATAGGCGAATTGTTGCCTTGTTTGACCGATTTATGACAATAAAATGAAACTACAGAAACTTACAAGAACTGCACCCTTTTCACACAAAGGGATGCAATCCCTTCAGCCTCTCCCGTGGCTTCCGATACCAATGAAAAAATCTAAATGAATACTGGATGCGGCTGGACTTTACACAGAAGAGGTGTCCTATTCAATTAGTGGGAGGGTTGCTCGAGGGCGTCTAGAACGGTTTCAACGTTCGGTAAATGCGGGTGGTCGAATTTCGACGGCAGTAGAGCACCAAAACGGATGTAGAACGTTATATAGGGTTATCTTATTCATTTGCTTCAGAAAAGCTTACTATATAGAGAAATTTCTTCCTTCTCTCTCTCTCTCTCTCTCTCTCACACACACACACACACTCTTCCTGGGGGCCCAAATTGTCCTATGTTTAAGGGAAGGGGCCACTTGGTATCGGACAATCTCGCCAGTCTGCCGCTGGCGATTGGGCTTATTTCCTCCCAATGCTTAGATTCCCGCTGTTTTCATCCACTCATTTATTTTTTTAAAGAGAAGAGGGAGAAGCTTTTCTGTGAATTGAATTAAAATAAATAAAACTAATTAAATTAAAATAAAAATACTGGCTGCAATATCGTAAATTCGACACCAGCTTAGAACTACGATGTATGTTGCATAGATTTTGAGGCCCCCTAGAGTCTCGAAGCACGAGGCGGCCGCCTCTAACGCCTGTGCGGAAAACCGCCACTGCATAAACGATAGTTTAGAAATTCAAATATTTGTGAATAATAAATACCTTTTATTTCGAAAAATTTTCTTAATGTTTTAATACCTATTCTGTTCTATTTTTGTTTTTCTTTTTGTTGGGAAACAGATTCTACAAGGAATTTAAAGAAAAAAAAAATTCCAACTGGAATTTAAAGAAGAAAAATATTCCAAATGGAATCACAAATTTGCTAAAATTAGACAAAAAAGCTGCACAGAATTCAAACTATATAAGTGAGAAAATAATTTTAAAGTGGTAAAAAAAACCAGCTTTGCCTTGAAAGAAACACAGTTATTATTAGATTAGTCGCCTTTGGCGACCAGCTCACTTGTCTGTAGTACTGGAAGTGTTTAATGTCATTGGAATATCTTATACATACCTCTCTAAATATGAATATTATGTCTCTCCAAAAATTTAAGTTTTAATCTAAACTAGCCGCTCTCGCAGCCCTCCGGGCGGGTTCGCGGCCAGCAGCCTCTTTGCTTAGCACTGTCCTTGCCACCTGGCTGCTTCGAGGCTCTCAGCCACTACTTTTTTCAGTTTTAAATACTGCATGAAGATCAGTGGAACTGACCATTAAACCATAGTAGATTTCATATCCTTTGTAGACAACAGATTCCTTTAAAATTGGAAAATCTTTCAATAAACCTCATCTAGTTGTAATGTTCTGTATAACTTTTTCACGAATTTCGGCATGAAAATCTTCAGATCCATAAATACAGAATGAAATCGCCCCAACTAAACAGTTTACATCACCTACAATAGGTATTTTACAATATTTTTGACACGCCATTGTGATGGAACTGTTGAGATCTATATATTTAAAATTTTATGGTAAAACCTTCAGACAGTTCGCCAGCCCCAACCACCAGACCGATTTCGACATTTTTTTTTCATTTGAAAGTTTGTGACGTCTAGATATGTCATCAAGGGTCGTCTCCCCCCACCACTACCACAACCCTCCACTTTTGAACGAAATCGAAAAAACTCTTCTCCTCTGTACATTGTCTATAGGTAAATATTGTAGAAATTCCCCAGCCCCAACCACCCGACGTCTTTCGTCAATTCGTTTTTTATTTGAAAGGTTATGACGTCTAGATATGTCATAAAGGGTCGCCTGCTCCCAACCGTGTCCCATCTCGAAGGTCACGTCCCAACCCCTCCCCATTTTCGAATGGAATTGACAAAACATATAGAGAATGTATGGTGTAGAAGTGTTTTTTCGATTTCGTTCAAATTTTGGAGGGGTGGGGGAATGCGACTCTTTATAACATATCTAGAAGCCCTAATCTTTCAATTAAAAAAATGGTCGATATCCATTGGGTGGTTTATGGCTGGAGGATTTCTACAAGGTTTACCCATAGATAGGCTTGCCAGACGTCCAGGTTTGACCGGGACAGTCCCGGTTTTCAGACAAAATCCCGGTGTCCCGGCCGGTTTACTTCACGTCCCGGTAAAAAATAAATTTGATTATAGATGACCAAAAAAGTCTAAAAATAATTAACTGTGAAGGATTATTTAGGATAATTACTTTATCATTTATTTCACTGTACTGTATGAAAAGTGAAAACTATAGAAGAGCGATGGTCTGCTAATAAATAATATTGTCATCGTATCGTCTTGTCTCGCCAATCGTGACCATGCCGTCTGCTTACCTGGGACATCAGCACCAGTTGAGAGAGTATTTTCTTTGATGAACAACGCATGGACTGATAATAGGGGTTTGATGAAGGAATCTACAGTTAAAGGCTTGATGACATGTAAAATTAGTGTCGGAATAGCTTGTGAAGATTTTTACAACACGATTAAAAACAAAAAAGACTTTCTAAAAAAAGTCCCAGCCAATGAAAAGTACATGTAAATATTGTTCAAATTTTTATTCCTCATCCAAAGTGTTTCTTCTTACTTAAGTAACTTATAAATATTAACATGAAGAAATAAAATGTTTAAATTTTTATGCTTGTGTCATTTATTATTACTCCTGGTTTAGGATCCTAATCAGTAACCATTTATTCATATCATTGAGAATAAACTACCCTCTAAAACACTCTAAAAACCCGCCAAGGGTGTGTACCCTTGAATACCCGCGGCGCTGGGGGGCATTCCGGTGTCCCGGTTGAACATTTCAGAAATCTGGCAAGCCTACCCATAGACAATGTACAGAGGAGAAGTGGTTTTTCGATTTCGTTCAAAAATGGGGGTGGAGGCAGGCGACCCTTGATAACATATTGAGATGTCATAACCTTTCAAATGAAAAAAAATGTCGAAATCGGTTGAATGGTTGAGGCTGGCGGACTCGGTGAAGGTTTCTACCAAATTATTAAACTTTGTAGAAATCCCCCAGACCCAAACACTCGACTGGTTTCGACAATTGTTTTTGCATTTGAAAGATTATGAGATCTAGATATGTTATCAAGGGTCGCTTTCCCCTACCACCCCCCATTTTGGAACGAAATCGTTCAAACATATAAAGAATATATGGATGAGAAGTTTTTTTTTCGATTTCGTACAGAAATGATTGGTGGGTGGGGGGGGGGGGGCAGGAGCCCCTTGATGACATATCTAGACGTCATATGCTTTCAATTAAAAAAAAAAATGTCGAAATCCGTCGGGTGGTTGGGGTTCGTGGGATTTCTACAAGGTTTACCCATAGACAATGTACAGGGGAGAAGGGGTTTTTCGATTTCGTTCGAAAATGGGGAAGGTGAGGGGCAAGCGACCCTTGATGACATATCTAGACGTCGTAAACTTTCAAATGAAAAAAAAAAAAAAATTGTCGAAATCGGTTGAGGCTGGGGTATTTCGACAAGGTTTTTTTTCTCCAAATGATTTTAAATATATAGATGCTTAAATGAGCAAAAAATAACTATTTCTATAACGTTCTAACTGAATGCTTGTGAAAAATACCTACTTTTCTTATGACAAGTAGGTATACTCCAGGGGTGTAGTGGAGGCGGAAAGCCGTTCCGGCAATGCTTTTTTTACTTTCTCGTATACGAAGTATACAAAGAGAAAGTATTGTAATCATCAAAAAATTCGAACTCGAGATTTTGACGGATCTCCACGTTTTAGACCTCCCTGAGTCCTAAAAACACAATTTTGGAATCATGTCTGTCTGTGAACACGATAACTCGAAAACTATTAAAGTTACGGGGATGAAATTTGGTATGTGGTCTTTAAACATAATTTGTAGGTTTCTATCAAATTTTGCACAAAATCCGTCAACGGGAAGTCTCTCTGATTGTATGTCCGTTGTCGTGTGAACACTATAACTCAAAAACTTGAATAGCTAGATGGATAAAATTTGGTACACGGTTTTATCGTCATGAATGTAGGTCCGTATAAAATTTTGGGTCAAATCCGTCAAAGGGTCTGTCGGTCTGTATAATTTACTTTTGAAAAGAATCCGTCATCTCCACGCGCATGCGTACTGGAAGCAATCTTCTGTGCACGGAAGGCTATGGAGCGAATTACGTCAGTTTGTCCTTGAGGCGGAAAATCGGTACGCATCTCTTTGAATTTGATTCTTTACCTAGACATTTTTCAATCACTATAATTAAAACCCTTCTGATAGTCATAGGATTCTGGGTAACAGTAGGTTCGAATATTTTATCCTTGCGGGGGGAGGGGAAACAGAACCTTTCTGGGGAAGTATACGAGAAAGTTTAGGGGAGAACACTCCCGCTGGTTTAAAGAGAAATAAACAAGAAAAAACTGTGAAAATGTCCTTAAAACAGCACGATTTTTGTCATCCAAATCAGAGCGTTCCGGCGCTGCTTATTTTGCGACTACACCACTGGTATACTCTTCGGTGTCGAAGTTGTGTGCGCATTTTCTGAATGTGTTTAGTAATTTACTGAATATCTTGAATTCAATGTAAAGTTTAATGCACTGCAATAAGAAATAAATACGGGAAGAAAAGCGGAGTTTAAAAATGTACACACTCTAAAATTTTCCCATTTTCACTTAGTTCTGAAATTAAACCTTGACTATAATTACTTCAAAATTGGATGGGGAACTCCTAAAAAACTCTAAAATTCTAATAAAATCATGCTTTACAATGAAACTTCCTCTGTGCAAAATGACATAAATCCGTGCCTTACTTTTCAGCAAACACAGAAACCTCTTTAGTATGTCTTTTCGTCTTGGTCTCGATTCGCTCCTATTCATTTCAGTAGCCAACTTAGAAACAAGCAGTGCTGGAAAAAAAAAACATCAAAACTCTAAGTTTAAAATAGAATTTTTAAAATGCAATTTTACTTCTAAATAGCCAAAAAATTTTAATTGTAATTCTGAATATCTGTGTTGCATTTTAGAAAATTATCGTCGTATCTTTTTTCTCATGGTAATAGTAACGGAATTTTTGTTACGAAGCGTTGCGTGGATGCGAATCACCCAATGCACCTCCACATAGAATTAAGGTTTGTTCTTTCAATTAAAATACAAGTTCGTTGATTCGAATTTGAGTTTTAAAACAGTTGGAATTAGTTAGGAAAGCGACTTTCACAAGATGATGAAGTTAAAACTGTTGGATTAATTACAAAAAATTTTTTGCTGAAGAGTGTACTGTTCAGCAATGGATTCCGAGATTACCACTTTGGACGATTTTACACCGGAAAGGGGTGTCAGACAATTAGTGATATGAGCGCATTTCCGGAGTTCTTTGTCAGATCACGCTCAGTAAAATGTAAACATCACCCTTCCGTTCTTCATCCCCCCCCCCTATTTTGATGAAAATAACTCCGCCCTGCGCATGCGCAAAAGCGCAGAGGGTTCCCGAATCCGTTGCTAAACAATGGGGTCTATTCTGGTACCCCCGGTTGGGTTGGGTTCCGTTGTTAACGTGCGGAACCGAACCCAACTCCCAACCCAACCGGGGGTACCAGAATCAACCACAATAAGTGTGTTTAAGTGTGGGTGTGAAATTTTGAGAGGTGGGTGTCTCCGTGACCATATACCGTATTTTTTAATTGAAATTAGAAGTAGGACTTTATTGGATAGTAATTTCTAGTAAAATGGACGGAGGGGAAACATTTCAGAGGAAGTTTGGCTAAAATTTTGGATTTTATCTAGCTAGAGCATTAGACTAAGCATTTTTTTCTTAGTTGAGTCATTTTCATGTAACCACAGTTCAGTTATTTCATTCTTCTTCGTAAATATTTCTTAAAATCGAGTTTTTCCCATTTTAACTTTTTTAATAATTCACTTCATGCTCAAATTATCATTTTCTTTCGCTTAAATTATTTCAATTTCCTTTGCAATTCAATTATTTTCTTTCCATTGGCTTTCGGTCTCGTACAATTTTTGCTTTCATTTTTCATATGAACTTGGGAAATTCTAGAATATTCTTATGTTTTGTGTTTTCCGCCATTTCCAAGATCACGTTCGCGTACCCCCAGGGGTGCTGTCCTACAGCCAAGAGAAAAACCCCAGACACCAGACATGCCGGTGGCAGTCGTTATGGTAACGGGATATTCCACAGCATTTTGGGGGTGAAGAAAAGGGCTTTATTTCATTTGGCGCAGATATAATCGGTGGAAGTCTCATTTCGCTTTGTAAGTTCGGTCGAAAACGAATTCCTCGCCTAACGAAGTGCGCTTAGTTTGCCAAATGTTACGGTTGATTTAATACCCGTTTCCCTCCTTTCTTCGACTCGTTTACTTGAGGCAACCTTGTTCAGGGTTTTTTCTCGTGGCGGTAGGACCAGTGGCATGGAGTCGGGGGGAGCGAGATGGGCAACCGCCCCACCCCACCCACTTTTTGAGGGGAAAATTAAATCTTATTTTATTTTAGTGGCCCAAAACTTGAAATTATTTTGAAAAGTAATGTCCGAGGAAGTTAAATAAGTAAGGGGCCGTTCAAATATTACGTAAGCACCCAAGGGGGGGAGGGGGTTTGCGATTTGCTTATTTTTGCTGACAAGGGGGGAGGGGGAGTATGAGTGATGCTTACGTAAGACATTAAAATCACTTTATTTCCGAAAATCTCTTGTAACTTGCACAAATAATTTAATTTAAAAAAATTAAATTTGAAAAAAACCTAAATTTGGCAAAAGAAAATTAAACTTGATTTCTGTAAGCTTAAACTTGAAATTGTAAGTAAATTAAACTTACATTTTTTTTCCATTTTAAGCCGAGTTAGAGTTTTTTATTTGAATTAAGTCCTAAAATTTTTTAAATTAGATTATTACTGTTATACATTTTGTAAAAAAAAAAGAACGTGGGGGGGGTTGCAGTATGCTTACGTAATTATAAGAGGGGGGTTTGCGATTTGCTTATTTTTGCTGACAAGGGGGGAGGGGGGTCAAAAAATACCAAAAACATGCTTACGTAATATTTGAACGGCCCCTAATCACCTGGTGCTTAATTTTTAATTAACCCTCTGACATTCACGAGAATTTGAAACCGGATGTCTTGAAAGGCGTAAAAATGAGGAGAACCGTCGAAATTGATATCAGTGTTACCTGTCTACCCCCTCGTTAAGACGATTCCGTACTCTTAATGACAACTTGAGGAAGAGTCGAAAGAACGTCTTTGTTCAATCAGTGTGATTGACCACTAAGACATCTGTAAGAGGGAAAATAGAACCGATTTTTAAATTATCTGGGCTTTTTCCAGCTGCCTAAGTAGGCATCAATGGAAATGTATAAATTTATATCTGTTTTGGAAACATTGTCATCAAAATATGCTCCATAGTGAGAGTTTTCTTTCACTCTGAAATCTCTTTGAAGTCTCATGATGAAATTAAAAGGCAGATGATGCTGTACCCTCATTGGCTAATGACTTGCGAGGGGAACGGTAGTTGGTCACCTACGTTGGTACTAATAGGTTTTCTCATGGGAACAAGAATTATTCATCGTGCCCTCGAACAGTTCTTTACTAGTCTCTGGTCAGTTCAGTATTCAACATAGCGAGGAGAGTCCACATCTCTCTGTTTCATGATTTCGAAGAGTGCAACGCCGTGTTATTTCGCTTAGTCTAAGACAAGGTACTGTGTTGAATCAGAAATATTCTGTTCAAATAGGGTAGTTATTTTCAAACTGCATTAAGATAATTGCAGGAATATTTCACTGGGTGGAATAATAAGGTCGTTCGGCTTTTACTCTACTGTCCAGGGCTGGATTTACACATTTCTGTGCTCTAAGCCAAAGCAAATTCTGCACCCCCTCTCAAATAGCAAACATATAATTTTAAATTTAATATACAAATAGTTTATATTTGAAACGGATAATCACTTAATAAAATCTTTATAATACTTGAACCATATTAAATTTTTAATTCAAAATTGCACTACTTGTGAAACAACGTAAAATTAACACATGCGAAAATACTTCGTCGAATTTCTTGAAAGCGAGTGAAATACCTATTAGATCTTCTTTGTTCGAGCTTTTCTCTGTGAATAGAAGTGGGCAGATCGATTCCAGCGCGTGGAAGTACAAGAGAAACGGTGGTGTCCACAAAAGACTGAAAAATGTGTCGTTCAATATATTTAATGTAAGGAAAGTAAATTTCAGAAACAAATTTTATATGCCCTTTTCAAAATAATACTGAAAAATTTGTAAATATTTGGTGGTTATTTCTTCCGTGTATTCATCCTCTGACAGCTTCGGCTTAGACCATAGCCTAGATTGGCCCTATGGAAAATCTGGCCCTGATACTGTCAATTAACTCAGTACACTGTTTTCGTAAGCACTGTCGTTTATCACTAACATAGTCTCAGTGGACGCGACTCGGGGGTTCCGCAGAAATTAATTTCTAAACCGTCGTTGTGAAAAAAAGAGAATGTTTCTTGCTACTTGTGGTGTTATAAGCTTTTTTACTTTATCGCGCACGAACTGCACGTGCAGTCGCCAGAAAATTCGATCTCGAGTTTATGATGAATTCCGACATTTTAGATATGTTTGAGTCTGAAAAAGAAATTTTTGAGATTATATATGTGTGTCTGTCTATCCCTATATATGATCCTCTTTCAAAATTGGACTTTTATACTGACATTTCCATATGCAAAACTTTACCAGTCCACAAGTAATGATAACTCCTTAGGATTCCCAAACCCCCCATTCAATATGAACTCTATTTTATGCTGATATTTTATTTATACATTATACCTTTTATTTACACATTTATGACATTCCTTTCCTGCCAAATGAACATTTCTTTTCTTTTTTTTTTAACTTTCTTTCAAGATCAAGAAACTCCTTCGGGCACTTTTTTCATATTATTTCTCCTTTGACAAATGAGGACAAAAATACCATAAGAAAATATAATAGTAGAAAATTTTCGCAGGGAAATCTGCAGTTAAATATTACTTAAAACTTTTAAATTTAAAAAATACAGATGTCCAAAAATGTGTGTAAAACAGAATGACAAATATCTGAAGAAAAATCATATTTTGTGCATATAAAGATAACCGGGCTCGTATCCCCATGCATTAGCCATAAGCCATTCAGTCAAGATAACGAAGAAAGAAATAGCAAGAGCTACCTCGAAACCCGAGCTGCATTGTATTATACTACGTTACACCACCGGCATCCCCGTGTTTAGAGCCATTTAGCTCCTTTCCGGTTTGGATGGATGGAGGTGAATTTTATTTTTTTTAAGGAAAAAAATACACACAACAGGGACAAAAACAAATAATAATGAAACAAAGGAACATACACTGGGACAAAAACAAACATAAGAACAACGCGGAAAACAAAACAAATAAAAAAAATAAAGGTACTTTTCCGTTAGCCGGGCTCAAATGTCGCCAAAATTTGGCGAAATTCTACATTATTTGGCGATTTTTCGCTTGCGCCCGGCTAAAATGA
>BGPR01000180.1:168437-203981 GCA_013235015.1 Araneus ventricosus
CCCCCCCCCCCCCCCCCCCCCCCCCCCCCCCCCCCCGGAGGTCATAAGAATTTTGTATCGTAGTGACGAATGTCAAACCTCATGACTTATATAAACCAAAGCACTTTAACTTTACAGGCTTTCCTCTCCTGACAATAAGAATAATAAAGAACACTCCAATACTTTCGATAATTTAATAAAAAATACATTGAAATAGCTGGTCAAAAAATGTTTTCGACCAAACCAACGCTACAAGTGCAAGTGGAATGACTAGAAAAGTAGGAAAATTTTCGAGCCTGTCAAGTCAGAAAGCACTGTTGTCACGATTTTATTACTATTCTTTTAAAATGAAAATTAAGATCAAACAGTTGTAGTGATTTTAAATTAAATCAAGAATTTTTGTTTAGCTCTGGGGGGGGGGCTGCAGCCCGATAGCCCCTCCCCTGGATTCGCCACTGAATACGTTCGATAATTTAATAAAAATACAATGAAGCCAAAAAATGTTTTCGACCTTGTCGATGCTACAAGTACAAGTGGAAGGGCTAGAAAATTAGGAAAATTTTCGAACCTGTCAAGCCAGAAAGCAATGTTGTCACGTTTTTAATATTACTTTAATGAAAGGGAAATTAAAAACAAACAGTTGTAGTGATTTTAAATAAAATCAAGAATTCTGGTTTAGCTCTGGGGGGGCTGCCGTCCTAGAGCCCCTCCTCCCCTGGATTCGCCACTGAAGTTTGTGATCAGCAACGATGTTAAAAGGTCTTATGTAAGGGGAAGACCGAGTCGTACTTTTCGGCGTCTTGACTACACTGAAGTAATAACCAATGAGAAATACAGTGTGTGCCGTAAAGCATTTTACAGTATGCATGATGTTCAAAATTTTGAAGCGATCTAAATAGCTCATTTTTCTTCGAAAAGGTAAGACTTAAGAACATGTTGCGGTTTCTCGTCAAACTGGGAAATTGCGCTAACCATCCCAAAAAGTCGCCAAATATCCGACATCTTGGATGGCTTCAAGATGGCGGCGATTCTAATGACAGCCATGGCAAAAAATGTAAATAGTACATAAAATTGCAAATAGTACATAAAATTGGAAATAGTACATAAAATTGCAAATAGTACATAAAATTGTGTGAAATTTAGCATGAATTTTCTCAAATTCTGGCAAAGTTTTAGGGCTTCCAACAAAATGAAGGAGGCTACCACATTTGGCGAGGGGAAAAAAATTCAACTTGGCGGACCGCACCATGTTTTTAAGTCGAGACGAAAACTTTTCAAATGCGTTTTTCTGAAAACCACAGTTTGTTGAGTTCGCCCTTCGTATCCCCAACGCCTCATATTTACATTTTGATTAGCGTGATCTAACAAAAACTCCGAAGAGGAGATCATCTTACTCATTGCTTGTCACCCCTGTTCGGAGTAAAATCGTCAAAAAGTGCTAGTCTTTTCATTTTGAAACATCCACTATATAATAAAATCGTAAAACATCAATCGTCGACAGACGTACCATCGTAATGTTTCGTCTGTGGCATCATCGCGGCATCTGGCAATATCCTGAATTGTGATTACATGCAGATCGGATCCGCCTCTTTGTGATGTCACCCATCGACCAATAGCGACGAGCCTGTTGCAGTATTTAAGGACTGATTGCTACTATTCATTCTCTTCCTCTTTTGTATCATTTGATAGCTAACATGTATAATGATCTTGTGGTGTCTTGGCCTATGTGTGACCAAATAAATTCAAAGCTTAGGTTGACCTAAGTACTTTATTTCACAGCTTTAATTTAAAGAACAATTCTAAGGTAGAAGTTTTGATTAAATGATTATCTACAAAATTCGATCATTGAGTTCAGAGTTCTAGGACATTAGAGTTCAATGGAGTCGTAGTCCATAAAGGAAGTAGTTCATCACAGGATGGATAGTTTCCACCTATCAGCGTGACACACGAGACTACAAGGAGTGCTCGCAATTTGATGAGCCGAGAGTTCGGAAAATTGCCGATTTCTCGGTGTTGCTGCCAAAGTCCGAATTAAGTCGGGACTTTAATCCGAGCTGATCACACAGCTCTTTTTCGGCGCTCTCGGACTCTAAAACCAAGTTCGAGCCTCCTAAACTGTTCTTCACCGCCCTCCTCGTTCTCCATCCAGCATTCTGTTTCTATCCCCTACCTCAAGGGGTGGTGCTCCGCCTTCCTTCCACTCCACTGGCTAATCGTACTCCCGAGTGACCAACCGTGGGGAAGGTTCTTGGGTTTTGCCACCACCGGGGCTATACAGGGGTGACACGAAAGGGTACCGCTAATGCGTTCTCTGACAGATATTGATTCTTCTGCTTTGTGGCGCTCTCTGTGTGAAGCCGTTACTCTTGCGCACGTCTCGTTAACGACCACCAGGTGCAGCTGTCCTGCGGTCTGCGGCTGACATGAAAGGAACTGGACTCTCTTTCCCGTGGAAACGGTGCTCGCGGGAAGGAAACATCACAATCTTAAGATTTGAATTAGAATTTTAATTTAATTTTTCTTTAATTAAAGTTGTTATTTTGTTATCGAGTAGTCTTCCTTTGACTTAGTCACCAGGTTGATGGTTTATCACAATGGAATACTTCTGATATTTGTCTAATACAGGAATTATAGGTTGATATGGTTAGTAGTGTTATATGGTATTAGTTGATATGAAGCACTTGGGTTTCTATAGTTCAAGGAACCGACTACCTCAGCAACTATATAAATAAGTCTCGCCTCTATCCATGCTGCAAAGTTAACTTGAACTCGACGTAGGCCCAGAAGTTATACGTCCGTCTTCATACTATTTTCAAAAAATTATTATTGACTCTAGCAATGGCAAAGTGCACATGAAAAATTTCTTTAATATTGTTACAAACATGGAAAGTCGCTTCCCAGCAATGTGAGTCTTATGGTTGGGAAGAGAGTTTTACAGGGGTAAGTATGAGATGACCGACAGCAGCCACGTCTGGACCCCTGACCTTGGCGACCATATTGGCGATTTGGCGCCAAATTTGGCAACTTTGGCGACGAAATATGGAATCTCAAAGGTGCTGGAATCTTCTCGTTATCTCTATTAGCAGAGGAGATACGCTTGAATGTGCTAGATCATTCCATGTGACGTCACGGCCTGCCGGGGAAACTATATAAGTAAAGCGCTTGGACGACGGGTGTGTCTTGAACGACTGGGATCGCCTTGGAGCTCGAACGTCTTTAGAGTTCGTCCGCAGTGCGAGCTAGGAAGTTGGTGAGCTGAGAGCTGTTAAAAGTGCAGTTATTTTCGTTACTAGTTATTTGCTGACTGTTTGTGTTGTTAGATAACAAAGTGCTGAACTGTTATTACCTGCGAATTGTTGTCTGTTTACATTGGTAATCTGTGCAAGGACTCGTGTTGGACTGTTTACACCATACACCCACAGTAGGACTTTTGCAACAATATCATCGCAATGAACGTGTCTATAAACGCAGTAATTGAAACAATGAAAAGTATTGTTGTAAAATTTGCTTAAATATATTTTTTAAAAATTATTAAAATTCGATAAAGAACTTTTCTGGAATGAAATTGATATCACTGAAAACCTATATATTTTTTAAATTTTAAAGTGGTGTAAAGACGGTTTATGTGCATAAATATGTGTTGCGTCCAATCGATAGCTCTAACTATAGCGGGGTAACTATAACATATGTTGCGGCGTAACTAATATATAAAAGGCGTGGACTGTAGAATGCGGTGAGAACTTTGGAGAGAACTGATGAAGTGCAGATCCATAATAAAGCGGTTTATTCTATTTCAGCGTTGCATCACATACCATCTCTCAACCAAATCTAGTTCTAGCGGGCTATTTCCCGCGCAGTTACAAAATAGTAACCCTACTTCCTGGGGGTTGCCACATTTGGCGAGCATAGTACTTAACAATATGCTCCAAGGTTATCGAGAAAAAATGTTAAAATTTCGATTAATTCTTAATTGACATTTTGAAAAATTCTTTCTTAGTGAGCACCTACTACCCAAGAAGTATCTACGTGCCAAATTTTGTAGGTCTAGGACAGTGGCGAATCCAGGGGGGAGGGCTATAAGGCTGCAGTAACACCCCCCCTTGAGCTATACCAGAATTATTGATTTTATTTAAAATCATTACAACTGTTTGTTCTTAATTTCCCTTTAAAAATAATAATAATAACGCTTCAGCATTGCTTTCTGGCTTGACAGGCTCGAAAGTTTTCCTATTTTTCTAGTCATTCCACTTGTACTTGTAGCGCCGACGCAGCCGAAAATAATTTTTGGCTAGTTATTTCATTCTGTTTTTTATTAAATTATCGAAAATATTGTAGTGTACTTTATGATTCTTATTCTCAGGTGAGGAAAGTATGTGAAGTTAAAGCGTCTTGGTTTACATAAGCCATGAGGTTTGACATTCGTCACGACGATACAAAATTTTTATGACCGTAGTCCTCACAGGGATTAAGAATCTCTGAGTTCGCGCACTCTATTTAGAACATGCAGACTGGCACCAAAGACACAGATATTCCTTTTCTTTTTCCATCCTCACATCATTCTTTAAATTAGTCGACAAAACTCTGTGGCGAATCCAGGGGGGTGCTATGGAGCTGCAGAGCTAAACCTGAATTCTTGATTTTTTTAAAAATCACTACATCTGTTTGTTCTTAAGCCTTTTTCCCATGGCGTGTGGCTTGGTAAGACCTCGAGTCGCTCGAGGTTCGTTCTTGCGGACTGTGGTCGGTGGAATTCAGACAGTCGCACTGTTCCATGGCGCTTGGTTTGTTTAATATGCCTAGTTTATCCTCCAGACGAGATGTTTCTTGCGTTCTTTTCTTTTACAAAGTTATTAGTGGTTCAATTGATTGTAATGATATAATGAGCTCAATAGATTCCGCTGTGCCCGCCAGATTTTTAAGAAACCAGAGTTCCTTTTCAAATTTAGATTCAAAATTTAATTATACTAACAGGGTTTCGTTATGGTTTTATAAAATTTTTAACACGTTCTCTGATGAACTTGACATTTTTAATACGTCTCTAGGTGCTTTTAAGTCGAAATGTTTGCATCTTTTAAATACATGATATGTTTTATTTTGCCTTTCTACAACATTTTAGATTTTTATGCTATTTGATTTTCCGCGTTCTTATGCATTCGATCAGTTCTTTTGGCGCCGTGTTTGATTTATTTTTATCTTAAGTGTTGCATTTTTTTTTTAAATCTCATGTGTGTATTTACGTTTTTAAACTTTTAAACTCCTGGCGTGTTTTTTTATTAGACTCGGTGTTTGCGTGTTTTGACTTTTTGACCCTTGCTTTTTGGAAATGAACTTTAAATTTAAAAAAAAAAATGCGCCTTTTGGTGTCACAGTGTGTCTTAAAGTTTTCTGATTATGTGTTTCCGTTTTTAATTATAGATACGTTTGCATAAGTTTTATGATTTTATGTATTCTCTGTGGTCTACTTTTTGCTTTCTAAGGCATTTTTTAATTTTTTATTTACTCATTGTGACTTTTGTTCTTTGTGTGTTTGTCAGCACTCTGTTATGCAGTTTTCTCTGTAGTCTGCTTTTCTTTAAATAAATAAATAAATCTCTCGGCAGCGCTCGAGTGAATGGATACACTGACGCCGTCTGTCCACTCCCACCTCCTTTGATGTGCGAGATATTTACCGCTATAACGCGGGAAACAACAGACGCACTTACGAGCCCACGAGCTATTCGATTCTTTCTGTTCCAACGATGGGGAATAACGCGAAACCCGGACGGAACTCGTCGAAAAACAGACCGCAGGAACGCAGCCTTAATCTCCCTTTAAAAAAAAAGCTCGAATATTTTCCCGCTTTTGTAGAACTCCACTCGTACTTGTAGCGTTGACGCGGGAGGCAGAAAAGATTTTTTGGCTAGTTGTCTCATTGTGTTTTTATTAAATTGTCGAAAGCATTATACTGTCCTTTGTGATCCGTGAGACATCACGACGATACAAAATTTCTATGACCTCAGCCCGCCCCAGACCAAAATCCTGGATTCGCCACTCTCAAAACAGTCCCTGGTCTAAGGCTGTCAAACTCAAATGCTAACACAGGCCAAATACATAAGGTCTGTTTATGTGCGTCGAAAAAAAAATAAATAAACTTTTCAATTTTTATAGAAACTAGGTTTATTTCGAAAACGCAATATTGTCACGAACATGGAATGTCGCTTCCCAGCAATGTTAGTCTTATGGTTGGGAAGAGAGATCTACAGGGGTATGTATGGGAATGCCAGGGGAATGGTTCCATCGACCCCCGACCTTGGCGACGAAATGTAGGATCTCAAAAGTACTGGAATTTTCTTGATATCTCTATTAGGGGCCGAGATCCGGATTTATCCAAATGGTTCCATGTGACGTCACGGCCTTTAGGGGAGACAATAAATAGGCCGTGCTCGGATCACAGAGTAGTAGAGAGTGTGTTGATCGACTGGGATCGTTTTTGGAGTACGAACGTCTTTGGAATCTCTCTTTTGGAGTTTTATCTGCAGTGCGAGCTAGTAAGCTGTTAGACCACGAACGGTATTGAAAGTGCTGTTACTGTTCTTCTTAGTGAATTACTGTCCGTTTGTGTTGCTAATCAATGCAAGTGTTGTTATTCCTGTTACCTGCGCTTCGTGTTTTCAGGAATATTCGAGAATAAACTGTTATTCTCCGTTATCCTGCTTGTTGGACTGTTTTCACCGTGCACACACAGGACTGATTTTCGTAACAGTATAAAAGCAAGGAACGCGGAACAAGTATAACGGTAAAGATTATTAATTCCTGTCTCCTGGCGTCTCTTCTCTGCTACCATCTTACCTACTTCGAGGGATATCTTGTCAGCAGTGATTTATTTCAAAATCGATCCATGGTGAATGCCCATTCTGGATCTGACAGGAAATTCTTTTCCTTTCACACGTGAAAAAATAAATTGCTAAGCACCGATAAGTAAGTACTTCCAAACAAGAATTAATTTCAAATGCCAATTTTCGAGTGTTTTCAAACCTGGTTGGGAAATCTTTGTGAAATTCAGACATCCCAAGTTCACTGAATTGCCTTCAGATCTCAACAGCAGTGGTACTATGTTTATAGTATCTCCATATTATCTCTACTAATAATAAAGGAGAATGTGTGTGTGTGTTGGCATTCTACAGAACAGACCGCTAGATCTAGAGCAACGAGATTTGGCACAAACATTCTTTGGAGGGTGGAATGTGTTTTCGAAATTTTAGTTAGAATTTTAATTAATTAAAAATTAAGCAAAATTCTTTCTTTGATAACTTACGAAAATATTACAGCACAAAAGTCATTTTTACGCCATCTGAAAGTGCAAATAATCTTACCTTTTCAAGTATATCAATTAAGTTGTCGTGCAATTTTTTCTCTAATTTTAATAACCTTTTAAAAATATTTTTTGGCATAATTTACAACAATGCTTTTCATTGTTGCAACGCATTTCAAACCGTTTGCATTGTTTAAATAAAAATTTAATTGCGTGTTTCTCTTTCATTGTTGAAAGCTAAGGTAATATCCTAATACATTTTGCTTTCATATTTTATTTCATCAATTATTTTTTGTAGAATCTATAAACCAAGCTCTCTGAGATTTTAGGTGTATGAAGATATACATCCAGTAAGCTGAATGATTATGGTTGCTATGCTTTTATTCTTTTTTCAGCAAGTTTTAATTCAGTAAACATGCGGCTGGCCATAAAATATGCTGCACCATTTTAATGTTGAAATGGAATGCATATTTTGGAAGAGGAATAGGAAAGTGAAGATGGCGCTGACAACTTGCATTTAGATGTTACATGGCATGCTCAGTTATTTGACTCCTTTAGGAGCATTTATGTAGACAATGAAAAGAACAGGTGCAAGGCCACTAAAAAAAACATGGGTTAAATATCTACTACAATCTGCTTACGTTGTTAAGGGAACCATGAATATAAATGATGCAAGATTCAATTGAAATCATATTCCTGGCGAACAAGCTGGTCGCCGAAGGCGGCTAGTATGCAATAAAGGAATGATTTTTCTCACTTTTATGATGAATGTTTAATTTTAGAATTTCACTATTGTTTTCAATACTAGGGTGTAATATATTAGTTCTGTAAATTTTAAAATTATTACTTTGAAATAAATTTGCCTTAGTAGCATTAAATTTGTAATAATTAAAGTTGCTAATTAAAAGTTCCATTATACGTCTTTTCATTTATAAGTCGTTTTATGTCAATCCCTTGGAAAATGTTAACCGGTGCTTTACTGCATATTAAAAATTATCTGTGGGTATCCATGTTTTAACAGAGTAAAATGGCTCTAAAGAAGCTGTAATAAAGCATACCGCGAAACGAATGCTTTCAGTTGAAATAATATTTGATCAAAAAAGAAAATGAAAGAAAGAGAAATAAAGATAGCAATTGTGTAAGAACCAGTGAATGCACATTTTTCGACGCTAATGTTTTTTTTTTTTACCCCCTTGTGTTTAAATTCATCAGTGTGAACCATGTCTTCAGAACACCGATCTTTGAAACAAAAAATTTAATAGTCAGGGAAACAGACAAAACATTCCGGAAGTACAAAACGAATATCACGCTAGTAATTATTTGAAACGGTTCTTATTTTAGAACAGGATCGATCTTCCATATTTGCCCAGACAATTGTTACCTTAAAATCATTTTTGATTGAAATGATCCGGGTAAAATGATATTTTGCTGGCAACTGTCTATTCAGTGACGTAATAGAGCCCGCCGAGAGAAGGGGGAATTCCCTAGGGGCTCGGATCCAGGTGTGTGTGTGTGGGGGGGGAGACCAGGGGAAAGAAAAAAAATATTTTTCTTATTTTCAAGAGGATTTTATTCTAATATATGACAAATGGGGCCCGGCATGAGTTGAACTGTGTTTTTACAGTCATTTTCTCTGAATACAAAACTCACACATCCTAATTACAGTAAAGTACCGTTTATACGTCGTTCAAAGGATTGAGGTAAAGCGTCGTATAAATGAAAAGACTTATAATCGGAATTTTACTTAACAACTTTGATTAGTACAATCTTTTCATATACAGTCGGACCTCTATTTTGCGAACTTTCCCTTGGAAACAAGAACATTCTGCGAATTTCTTCGAAAAATAACCTCCAAATAGCCCAAGTACATTCTCTATTTAACGAACTTTTTCTGGTGATCCAACATTTTTTTTCTCCCTATTTTTCAAAATACATATTTCTGATATTTCAAACTTATTCTTTCTTTTAACACGTTTTATGTGATAAACGATCTTAAACTGGTTTTATCAGTCGTCTAACTCACCGAGAGCAGTAAGATCGCTGTCATTCTTTGCATTTCATCCAGGAAGTGCAACCTTTATCCACCACTAGCAGTACGCGCACGGCGTTGCCCGTGGAATCAGGACTGGGGAAAAAATGACAACAATGACACGAAAAAGTTTTGAAAACAAAATCAAAACAAAAGATACACATTATTTGATTTTCCTGCTTATTTTTTTTTAGCGCTACAGTACAGAGTACGTTAATCCAAAACAATATTACAAAATTGGAACGTGAAAACGATTATTATACAGCAAGCAAAATATAAAATTGAATCCGAAAATAATAATCGAAGTAATTCATTCAGGTGAAGGTCATGATGTATCCTGCGCGTCCGCCAATCAAAATTGCCAGCTACGTTCCGAAGAAGTGCCGCGTGAGGAACTCGATCGAGAAAAATAACTCTCAACCGTCCAGAAAAAAATTAATTAAAAAAAACACGGGAAAAGATATTTTAACCGTTCTTGTTTTAAATCCGACAGAACCGTTCTAGTTATAAGCTGAAAAAAAATTGAAATTAATAGTGTTATTAGAAAGTCGGATGCAACAAATCTAAAATCAAAAGTAACATCTCGATGCCAAAACTTCTCAAAATTCAGTAAATTGCGTTAGAAATTCAAAACTAACTTCATTAGAACGGAAATCGCGTGCTCTTTCCGATGGTGTATTTATTTTTGTCGTACAATTATTCGAAACCATTCTATTGAGAAATGAGTGCCGAAAATCAACCAAAACAACACAAAACATTAAATAAAAAAATTTCAAGACTAAATTTTAAAATTTCGGCTTCGAGGTGCTTTCAGTCATCATTACGACTACCTGTGTGCCAAATTTCATGGTTGTAAGTGCGATAGCTTTGTCTGGACATCGCAGACAAACACACACGCACACACACAAACATTGCCTTTTATAAGTATAGATTACCTTCTACCAACCATTAGCAAACTTTTAAGAGACTATAAGCCAGCAAACATCTCTAATGATGAGACTGCTTTATTTTTTCAATGTTTGCCTCAAAAGACATTAACATTTAAAAAGGAAAAATGCTTTGGAGGAAAACAAAGCAAAGCAAGATTAACTGTCATGTTAGGTGCGAATATGACTGGACATCAGAAATTGAAACCATTAGTTAGCCAACCATTAGAAGCAAAAATCCAAGATGTTTCAAAGGCTCAAAATCTTTGGAGGTTGATTATGACATCAACAAAACATGTTGGATGACGTCAGAAATTTGTGAAAAATGGGTTCAAAGGTTGGACAAACGTATGATTGCAGAGTGTCGCAACATTGCTTTCGTTTTTGACAATTGTCCCGCCCGTCCGAAGGAAATCGACCCAAAACTGAAAAATGTTACAGTTTTTTACTTGCCACCAAACACTACATCAAAACTGCTGCCAATGTATCAAGGGGTGATACAAAATTTCAAAATACACTATCACAAGAGAATAGTGAGAAAAGTTTTCACTGCGCTTGAGAACAATCAATCCATGCCAAAGATCAACTTACGGGAAAGCATATCAGAAATTTCCAAAGCATGAAACTATGATGTCACAGATCGTACTATTCGCAACAGTTTTGTCAAAGCTGGATTCTTTGTCAGCAATGAGAATTCGGCAAGTACGGAGGACGAAAACGATATTCCCTTAGAAGAACTTTAAAAAAATGTGGATGCAGCCAAGGGAAAAAGAAGAAATTAACGATGAGATGATGTGCTGATTGACGATTTTCTTTCACTTGATTCTGAAGCTGAAACCTCGGAAACATTAACTGAATTGGATATTTTGGACAGTGTGAAAAATAAAAACAATACAGCAATGAATTGCGATGAAGATGGAAATGATCATGATGCAGAAATCAACAAACCTTCGTATGATGAAATGATAAAATCATTTGAAACAATCCGACGCGGATTACAGTTTTAAGAAAATACGCCTGAAGGGGTTTTTGGTGCATTGCAAAGATGCGAGACGTATTATGAGAGAAAATATTTTTTCAAACAAATAAACTCAGACAGAATTAGCAGACTTTAATCAGTAATTAAGTTTAAGGACGCATGTGGTAATGTATGCTTAAAATTACTTGTTATAATAAATGCGATAATGTCATTAAAATTCATTAATTTTAATATAGAATTATTTTTTTAAATTGAAAATACAGTGTATTCCCGGACAATGCTTTGCTTTATTCTTGTGTTCGTTGCAGATTTCTTTTTGATGGGTAAGATATACAAAACAAATAGATATTAATTTATAAATTAAAAGTGTGATTAATTACTTTTTTAATAATATTTAGTGTTTATGAATTTAAAATCTGTTTTGTGTAGTTTAAAGTATTTTAAAAAGGTGAATCTCTATTTAACGAATTTTCCATATAACGAACTTTTTTTCGGGATTTAGCGACTTCGTTAAATAGAGGCCCGACAAACAAACTTTTGCTTGTCGTTTCTCTAAAATAACCGAAGTACCTACTACTAGATTTTGCCAAGTCGCCGTGCTTCAAAACTCGGCGAATTATTGGAAGAAAATAAATTTTATTTTAATATATTGATCTGGATTTTGTTTGAAATCGATTTCTGTGTTGTTTTTCGATCATTTATATACAAAACTTACATAAAAAACATCTAAGCACTTTGCTCTCGAATTTGAGTAAATGTATTGAACAAAACTCTTTTCTAATTTTCCTTAGAGTTGCTTGGCCTTCAACAGCTTTGGTTGGTAATAAAATTCTAAGAACTGTACACTATACAATTCAGCACTCGTGTTTCAAAATTTATTTATCTCGAACAGCCCAAGTATAACCTTGGTATCGTAACAAAGATTGTTAAGAAAACGGAAAAGCAAATTGAAAAGGAAATTTACAAGGAAATAACGTTCCTTTCCTCCAAGAGACAAAAGAATTTTCACGTGAGCATGAAATCGTTTGCTCTTCGGACTTAAAATTACAACGAATAAATATCGTCATAATTTTCCCGAACTTTCAATCGTGTTTTATACATTCTCAATTAGTGAAGATTATATTTTTTATCCAAGTCATATCTATTTGAGTTTTTTTTTAAAGAAACGAGAATATTTCATTCCAATAAAAAATTAAGGAATTTAGAAAAGTATTGACTGAAAGTAAAATTGCCTATATACGAAAATAAATATTTTTAAACGAATAAAAACGAACGATTCTGGTTCAAGTACAAGATTAATTCGAATTGTAGATATTATTTGAATAAAAAAGAAAGCGATTCGAACTTCAAGTTCGAAACGTCTTAGCATGATAATGTTTTAAGCTAGATTCGTCTAGTTTGACTCCACCAGCTGTTGCATTCTGTGCGTAACGAGTTTCATATCACGCAATTTACAGAAAGAATGCCAGTCTAAAAACATTATTATGTTAAAAAAAATATCCAGTATTTTGAAATATGTTAAAACATTAATTAGTAATGAATTGAAAAATCTAATATTTACTTTTGCTTAAACGCACGAGAGCTATTAAAATACTCGCATTAATTATTCACGTACTCCTATTTGTTGCATGTAGTTATATAATTGACAAGTGTTATAAAATTGGGCTTAAAACTAGTTTTGAAAAATTTATTAAAATTAAAGAAAAATTGTACGGAAATAAAATTAGTATAACTGAAAAGCTAATTTTTTGTATTTTAATGTGGGGTAGAAATTGGTTTTGTGAGATAATATGCTCAAATGCTATTGAGGGAAAATGTTAAGATTTCGATTGATCTTTAATTAAACATAGCAGCATTCGGCGACCAGCTTGTTCGCCGGGAATATAATTTCAATTGAATCTCTTAGGCATAATTTGATTTTCATGGTTCCTATAACAAAGTAATTTTAAATTTCAAATTTTTATAGACATTTAATCCATGTTAACGTAGGACTACGTTCCTCCCATTGGAGTCTCTGGGAAGGAATTTGATTCACACGCCAAAACGCCACAAAAAAACGTTGCATGGGACATATATATGTTGTTAACATATGTTGTTACCGAAATATAGAGGCTACATGCCTTTATATTTCGGTAACTACATATGTTAAAAACATAATTAATGTCTTATTTTAGATATAAAGGGTAACAACAAAAGTTACAAAAAAATTTTGAAAATCGGAAAAGAGACACGCGAGTCAAGCAGTTCTACGCCTTTAAGATCAGCGGCTGTTTGAAAAAGGCAGCCTCCCGTCATTTTTTTTCAAAGGACTTGCACCTGTTCTGTTCGTTGTCTGCATAAGCGTACCTAAGAGAGTCAAGTAGTTGTCCTTGTCATGTAACATCTAATTGCAGATT
This sequence comes from Araneus ventricosus, assembly GCA_013235015.1. Taxonomy (NCBI): domain Eukaryota; kingdom Metazoa; phylum Arthropoda; class Arachnida; order Araneae; family Araneidae; genus Araneus; species Araneus ventricosus. Next base: position 182,038 of record BGPR01000180.1, read on the forward strand.
CTCGGCGCCAACTTCACTTTCTTATTCCTCATGCAAAATATACATTTGATTTCAACATTAAAATGGCTCGGCACATTTAACGTCCAGCAGCAAGCTAGCTGGGTTGAAACATATTGTTAATAAGAATAAAACATTACATTAAACATTAAGATATTATCTCAGCTTTTAACAATGGCAGAGAAACACGCAAATAAATATTGTGGCAATCACATTTTATCTCACCCTCTTACCAAAAGATGGCGCCACGATAGACTTTAACTCACCCTCCTACCAAGAGATGGCACTGCAAGGATTTTTCGCTATCAGGAGAAGGATCAGAAGGAGGATGATAAGAGTATCTTGACTGTTCTTGCGAGAAGGGTCGCTTTTTCCCTCTCACTGGGACCGGTTTGTCGAACCTCGCCATGCGTAGTGAGTTGGATAATGTAACTTGCCAGTTTATGCAATCTTAGTTAATACAGAATTATTTTATGTGGAAAGTATGAGAAAAACAAATTTAATTTAATTTAACTATGGCCCAGTTTTATTTTAACCGCCCATTCACCTCCTGTGAGCTAGCCGGACAGTTCAGCTAAAATACTTGTTTAAACAATGAAAACGATTTGAATTTCATTGCAACAATATAATGTATTGTCATAAATTATGCCTAAAAATATTTTTAAAAATTTACTAAAATTAGGGGAAAAATCGTACAGCAACTTATTTAATATCATTGAAAAGATACTTTTTTGCGTTTTCAGATGGTGTAAAAATGTGCTGCAATATTTTCGGAAGTTATTAAAGGAAAACGCCAGAATTTCTCTTAATTTTTGATTAATTAAAATTTAATAAAATGCCCCATTCCCACTCTGCAAAGTATGTTTGTGCCGAATTTCGTAGTTCTAAGCCAGCGGTCTACGCACCACCCGCATTTACCGAAGTTTCTCCAAAACGTTGAAACCGATCTAGAAACCCTCGAGCAACCCTCCGACTATTGGAACAGGACACCTCTTCTGTGCAATGTCCAGCCGCAAGGACTCATTTAGATTTTTTTTATTGGTATCGGAAGCGACCGGAAAGACTGACGGAATTGCATTCCTTTGTGTGAAAAGGGTGCAGTTCTTTTGAGAGATGGCTATAAGACATGCTTTTTTTTGTAGTTTCATTTTACTATTATAAAGCTGAAAAACAAGGGAATTCGCCTATCTTTAAAAGAAATGATTTTCTTGGCTGGAACTGTTACTAGAAAGGAAGGGGGGAAAGAAATTTTGCCCCTTGAAGAAACCAATTGGCGCCATTGAAAAGGCGACACTCAGGCTTTTCTTTAAGCGTTTTGGGGGCGTTCATATAGACATGGTTACAACGTTTTAGTTGAGGGGCCCCAGGCTTATTGGTCTTTCTTTCGTGGAAAATAATTGGAGAGAAAAGTTGTGCTTTTCTGTTTTTAGTTAGAAGAAAGTAGGACGTGCGTAACGCATCTTGTAAAAAGAAAGGAAAAATTCTTCTTTCTTTCTCAGAGAGACCTTATAGCGTCTTGAGATGGAAGTGGTCAAAAGATCCATGTTCGACTACCAAATATGAAAGCAATATCAACACAAAAGCAGGCGAGTACCTACATTTCTATTTATAACTTAAAAATTGAAAGAATAAAAATTTAATTTGTATGTAATTGCAGATACTTTTGTAAATGTTAACCACTCGTATGCCGCGTTGGATGAAAAGTAACTACAATAATGAGAATAGTAAAATTATTCTGTCATAAAACATTAAAATATTCATCTGATTCGCAGCTATCAAAATCCAAACATGTATTAAATTTCAATGCGAATGCTGCCATTTATTTAAACACTAAATGATTTTTATACAGTGTATGTTTATTATCACTAAAACTCGTTTCGGGATTGCCACGATATGTCATCAGCATTACACGACGTTGCAATTATAAAGTGATGATTTTAATTCATAATTTTGGAAAAAAGCCTTTTTTTAGTTCTTCTTAATTCTTTTTCTTTCCAAAGGTAAAAATGAATACTGTAACCTAAATGCTCTTTTTAGCACATTTCCGTAATTTGCTAAGAAATTTTAATTCGAACATTCAAGTGAAAAGATTGGTTATATATATATATTTAAAGATAAAAGATTTTTGAAAAGAAAAGTAAGAATTTTCAAATTTTTTTTAGTTAGAAAGAAACTTTAAGAAATTAAATATCTTATAATCCATTGCATCTCGAATCTTCTATACTGCTTATGTCAATTCGAATCTCTTTAACATAAAATTTTTGGAGTCGATTTAATTACCGAACTTCTAAACAAGATTTGTATGCCTTTGTTGTGTGCTATGACTATTGTTTGAGAATCTGTTTTACTACATTTCATTGGGTATCTCTTTAATTTATTTCAAATCATTTCATACATAGTTTTATTTCTAAATGCATTTAAATCTTGAGGAAGTAAATGATTTCGTAAATTATGTTTTTAAATAAAGTTGATTTTTAAATTATAAAAAAGTTAAAGCACTTTCATACAAATTTATAAAATTTGTCTTAAGCTAAGTTGTATTTGCTCGCTATTATAACCGCTGTTTTATGATTCATTATTATAATAAATACGTTAATTTATATTATATTAATTTTTATTGTAAATATAATAAATCATCAAGAAAAAATAAAAATTATTAAGAAATAAAGATTGAACAAAGTAACGTATTAAAGAATCCACCAGATGAACTTTCTCAAGGCGTCACTCAACCTGAGTGGATTCAAAATAAAAGACAACAGGAATGCTTTTCTGCTTTACGCAAAGAAGCACTACCTATAACAATATTCTAAATGACTTTCAATTTTTTTTTATGGCAAATTAGAAGAAAAGGCTTTTGAAACTTGCGTAACAAACTTAACCACAAAATATGCAGATGATATCGAAGCACATTATTTCAAGGACGAAGTGAAACATTTTATTAAATACACAAAAAATGAAAAAGTAACAAATCTAATGGATATGTACAAATTGATTAAAGATGGTCCACAATCAACATTTCCCAAGGTGGAAACAATTTTAAAATTTTTTCTCACTCTACAAATTTGTAATGCAAGCGGAGAGAGATCGTTTTCAGTTCTGAAACGCGTCAAGAACTATTTGCGGAATAGTATGAGCCAACCTCATTTAAATGAACTGTCGCTTTTATTTATTGAAAATGATGTAGTACAGGAATTGGATTATGGAAAAATTATAGACAAATTCTCAAAATTAAAAGCAAGAAAAGTGACTTTTTAGTAATTTTATGTCTTTCCACGCCTGTTTCTGTGTTCATAAAATTTTACTCCGAATTTCAAAAGTAGCATTTCAGTGCTGCTACTAATCTATATAAATCTGATAGCTATCTGATATAAAATTTATTTTTGTATCTCCTTCTAAAGTTTAATTTCATTTTTTGTTACCCTTTAGCACTGTAATTTGTTTTATTACCATTGAAGAATGTTTATTTAATTATATTTTTATATCAGAGAAAGTGTGAATAAACTGAATTAGTAAACAAATTTTTCATGGTAGACTTTTGATTAGTCATATTATATATAACACATATTGCTTTGCTTTAGAATTCCCATTCTCATTTTTAAAGAACATTTTAAAAGAAAGGAACAGTAAAAAAAATAATAATAATGATTTACTTTGTAGAGCTTAAAAAAAAACTATATATTTTTTTTTTAAATAATTATCTTAATTTACCTTAAATTACTGTTTTTAAAATTTTTCGGGAGAGTAATTCTATAGTTTCCCTATTTTTTTTGCCTGTATTGTGATTAGAATATACCATTCTATCCTTTGGGACAAAAGAGTAGACACTGCTTAGATGGCTATAAAATGGTTCTCAGTTTATGGTAAAATTCATTATATTTCATAAACAAATTGATGATTTATGAGCTCATTTACCTTTTTATAAATGAATAAGTTATCTTTATTAAATTTAAGTAAAGAAAAACAAAAACTATATTTATTAAAAACAATTTTGAAACTTGGTCCCTGTTTAATATAAAATTCGAATACTTGGATACTGCGATGTCCTATTCACTATATAGAATCAAAGACCGAAAGATATCACTGTCACTTAATTATTTTAAATTTCAAACCAAAAAATCTGTGTTTTGAATAAAAAAGATTTCTTTATCTATTTAAAATTATATATATATAAAAGAAGCAAAAAATAATAGAAAAATATTATATATAAATCGTTAAAAATATAAATTTATATATATATAATTCAAATTGGATAACGAAGACCAAAAATTAAAAACATAAATAAGTTATTCTACATTACATTTTTAGCATCAATAAAGTTTTCTTGGGAGGGGGCCTCAAAATAATTTTGCGCCTGGGGCCTCATATCGTCAAAATCCGCCACTGCGCACACATTCTCCTTTATTATTAGTAGATATCTTGAAAAATGCCTTCTTAGTGGTCACCTACTATCCAAGAAGTAACTACGTTCCGAATTTGGTAGCTCTAGATCGAACGGTCTGCCGTGTACAGCGTTCCGAAAGACTTTCGTATCATTCATAACACATCACGCAATTTACAGATAGCATCCAGCCTACAACTACTAGTTCTATGAACAGTACAACTTCTCCTTCTTCCGAACTTGCGTCCTGAAGAAGAAGAAGAAGGAAAAAAAGAATAGACTGGAGGCTGACTCTGCGAAACGGCCGCTGGGATTGAGGGGCGTAGACTTACTTACCTTACCCAACTGTGACTTTCTGTGGCTAGAGTAGCTCTATGTGACTATTAACTCTATAGTCTATAGTGACTATTAGTCTAGTGTGACTATGTGACTCTATCTATGTAAAATTCTTCGTGATTTTCACCAACTTTGGAACTCGACTGTGACTAAACCGTTTTTGTAATCTTCAATGTCTACCTTTTTCTGTTCAATGAAACTGAAACCTACTCTCTATGTTATTTGGTTGCGGAGCTATAAGCGTTTAACTTTAGCACGAAATTCGACGCAATTCTACAATTCTTGAGTAATATTTTGCGGGATCGATGAATGAATTGCCTTAGTCTGCGTGCGCGCGCATAGGTCGCTGTGACGTCATCAAAATTTTTCATGATTTTCACCAACTTTGCAGCTCAACTATGACTAAACCATAATTCCAAATTATAAAATTATTTTTGCAATCCTCAATGTCAACCCTTTTCTGTTAAATGAAACTAAAACCAACTCTCTTTGTTATTTGCTTGCGGAGCTATAAGTGTTTAACTTTAGCATGAAATTCGACGCAATTCTACAATTCTTGAGTAACTAGAAAATCACCCGTCATGGTTTGACGGGTGCAAATTGCCTCTTCATTCGAGAGATTTCCCTTCAAATTTGACGTGTTTAAATAGATACATGTGCGAGAGAAATGTTTAATAATGGTTGAAAACAAATAAAATAAATATATATTTTATGACAGGAAATATTTTTTTTTATTTACATATTATTTAAATATTTCTTTATTCAAAAAACCTCTTGGTAAACAACATTCCGCGTGAAGTATTTTTCGTTGTTTAATAATTTTCCTTGTACTTCAGATGTCTTTGTGTAAATTTTAACGTGATTAGGAATCCTAGACCTTGAAAGTGCAACATAGAGTTGTCCATGTGAAAAGACAGGCTCATCGAGGTAAATTCCAACATGATCGGAGGTTTGTCCCAGCGATTTGTTGATAGTCATCGTGGAAGCTGGAATTAACGGGAACTGGTGGCGGTTGAGAACGAATGCAGATCCACGTCATTGGTGGGTAATTTAATTCTTGGCAAGAAAACAACATCGCCACGATTGCATTCAGGTACAATTTGGCGTCCAAACTATATCACGCGCATGATATACCACTGACGTAATTTACGACTTTCTATTAAAAAACGGAAATTAATTTGAAATATAGGATTAATATAATTTAAAATTTCTCGGAAAATATTGATCATAGCGAGATAAATTTTATATCAATCGATAGAAAATTTTATTTCACCGTTTTAGAGCTATTAAATTTGAAATTAGAACGACAATTACTCTTTTAAATTTAAAATTACTGAAATTTAGGTGCTCTAACAATAAAATAATGCTGTTTAACGTCTCGCAGTGCTATGGCGCGAGTTTTATTGTTGGTGACTTCAGAGCGTTACCGGAGGATCTGGGCTATTATATTAGTAATATTTTGCGGGATCGATGAATGAATTGTCTTAGTCTGCGTGCGCGCGCAGCGGTCGCTGTGACGCCATCAAAATTTTTCTTGATTTTCACCAACTTTGCAGCTCAACTGTGACTAAACCGTAATCCCAAATTCTAAAATTCTTTTTGCATTCCTCAATGTCAACCTTTCTCTGTTAAAGGAAACTAAAACCAACTCTGTATGTCATTTGGTTGCGGAACTATAAGCGTTTAACTTTAGCGCGAAAAGCGTCATAATTTTTTCCTTTCCCGACACCCCATTATACAGACGTAAAATAAAATATTCCGTTCAGTGATGCGCGCTGATACTTTCTGTCTCCTAGTATATTATTAAGAGATGCATCGCTAAAAGAATATAGAATTATTGATTTGTTTATTAAATTAAATCGATTAATTTGGTTAAGTTCAGTTGGAAACGCACAGAAGGCATATTTAACATTAATAAATTAATGAAATCTATACAGACGATAAAAAGACACAAAAGAAAGTTTACATTTATAATTGAATCATGTAAGCTATAAATATTGTAGATATCAAAATTCAGGAAAAGAACTTTGCACAGTTTTGGAATGGAGTTGGTTCACGTGACTCCATGATAATGTGAAAAACAAAACATGACGCCATTTAAAATTTGCCTGCAAGCTGCCCTTCACGTCACTTCTTTTTTATTCCTACTCGCGCACTGGATTCCAAAATCGAATTGCCGCGGCGAATTCCCTGTTATCGCCTTAGCATGAATTGACCCTATCCTATCGTTTGACATAATAGATAAGAGGGTTGTAAAAATGGTTTTCTTTCAATTGTATGAAACGCATCCTACTGCTCGTCAAATCTAAAATCTATATATATATAATAATCTCACCTAATCTTATTTAAATTCTAATACTTTATATTTTAAAATCTTAATGTATTCCAAAATCACTTTTCTTATACTCCAGTTTCGCTTTATTTCCCGCGCTGTAGGTATATTAAATCTCACGTTCTAGCATATTTATCACTAAAAGAATATTTTAATCGCTTCCACGCGAAATCAGCGAAATCATAAATCGCGAAATCAGCGACTTGTTGACGCCATACTTTTCCCTAAAACACTTACGTAATTTACTAAAAACAGCTAATATTCCCTTCACTTTGATCACGTGTCTATATGTTAATCCCTTATCTCAGAGAATGCAGGGATTTCCCGTTCTCTTTTGACTTGAAATTTTCATGCGAGATGTACGTATGTCCGCAACTCTCATAAAATTGACTTCAATATTTTGTTAATAATTGAAAAATAGTTAATAACTCGGCCGTTTCTTATTTGATGACTACAACAACGAAGACATTATATATATATATATATATATAAAGAGAAAGGAAGCTGACGAGCCAAAACTTTATGACCATCCCCAAATTTTTCAATGAACTCGTCTGGATGACGTGGAGGGCACGTGGTTAAGTGAGAATGGTATTTAACTGCTGCTGGAGAAAGGTAAGTAATCATTCTTGAACTTACTTTTGCGAGTGATGGGAAAGGCTGCTGATCTAAGCGAATTTGATAGAGGGCAGATCCTAATGGCCCGAAGACTCGGAACGAGTATCACCGAAACTGCACGACTGGCAGGTTGTTCACGATCTGCCGTTGTTAGTATTCATGCAAAGTGGATAAATGACGGTGACACCAGCAGTACAGGCCAAGGTGTTGGTCGTCCACGCGTCATCAAAGAAAAAGGACGTCGGAGACTGTCCGAGCCAAAACATTATGACCACTTGGTAAAGCAAAATCGGTGCCAGACAGTGGATCAGCTGACAGCCCAATACAATGTAGGTCCAAGCGCATGTGTTTCGGAACACACAGTTCAGCGGACACTGTTGGATATGGGACTGTGCAGCAGACGTCTCTCTCGTGTGCCTCTGTTGACCAAGCGTCATCGTCAACTACGCCTACAGTGGGCCCGGGAACATCGAAACTGGACCATGGATGAGTGGGCGAGAGTTGCCTCGTCGGATGAATCCCGATTTCTCATTCATGATGTCGATGGTCGTGTCAGGGTACGCCGTCTGCCAGGCGAACAACTGTTCCCCTCTTGTACAGCAGGTCATACACAGGCTGGTGGAGGCGGTATTATGCTTTGGGGGACGTTCTCATGGGCGGCTCTGGGACCCATAGTTGTGGTAGAACAAACCATGAAAGCTGCGAACTATCTGAACATCATTGCGGATCAGTTGCACCCTTACATGGCGTTTGTCTTCCCAACTGGAAATGGAATTTTCCAGCAGGACAGCGTTCGGATTGTGTTGGAGTGGTTCGAGGAGCATACTTATGAATTCCACTTAATGTCCCGGCCACCTAATTCGCCGGACTTAAATCCGATGGAGATGGGATGCCATGGAGAGGCAGCTCAGAGCTCAAACACCACCATGTCCGAATATCTCGACTTTGCGTGGCCGCTGCTTAGACATTTGGTACAGCCTGTCTCCAGTCATGTACCAAAAACTTGTGGCATCTATGCCCAGGCGAGTTGCAGCTGTTTTGAAGGCCAAAGGCGGCTCAACGCGTTATTGAATAGGTGGTCATAATGTTCTGGCTCTTCAGTGTATGTCTGTGTTCGTTTTTTGGTTCTTTAAGCATGCCGTTGGACTTACGGCGACTTCGAGATTTGATTTTGTTAACCCAGCACAAGCTAAGAACCCCGTTCTGGAGCATACGCCGGAGAACAAACTTCACCCTTCCTTCCTTACGGCTACCAAATTTGGCACAATAATGGATTAGCACAAGAGACTCCCACACCGTTGGACTTCAGGCGACCAAATTTGGCATAGTGATGGATTAGCACAAGAGGGAGCTAACGCCGTAAAAATTATTTTAAAATTCGAATTAAATTTTTATTTATTTAATTAAATAACGAAAATCATGCTATATTTAGATGTTTTCCACTAACAACTTCTGAAATACTTATCGTACAAAAATTATTTTTAAACCTCCTTAAAGAGCAAAAAATTATCTTTTTAATGTCACCAATTTAATTGTACAATGTTTTCTCCAATTTTAATAAACATTTCAGAATTCATTTTAAATTCAACTTGTAGCAATGCTGTCTTTTGTTATAAAACCAAATTCAAACCAATTTATTGTTTCATCAAATCTTTTATTCGCGTGTTTTTACCACTGTTAAAGTTATGATAGCAAGTTAATAAATTGTGCATATTTCCTTTTAAGATTTGTAGTATCTCACCAAATATATACCGTATCGAATTAGTAGCTGCTGGCCGAGGGGTCAGAGACATAGGAGAGGGCAAAAGAAAATCAATGAAAGATGTTACAGTGAAAAAGAGCAACGCCGGATATATGAGCTAGTCTATACTTATAAAAGGCAATGTTTGTGTGCATGTGTCTGCGATGTCCAGACGAATCTATCGCATTTATAACCATTAAATTTGGCACACAGGTAGTCGCAATGGTGACTGAATGCACCTCGAAGCCGGAATTTTAAAATTTAATCTAGAATTTTTTTATTTAATATTTTGTGTTGTTTTGGGTGATTTTTCGCACTCATTTCTCTATAGCATGGCTTCGAATAATTGTACGAAAAAAAACAGTTACACCATCGGAAAGAACAAACGATTTCCGTTCTAATGAAGTTTGCTCGTACGTCTAACGCATTTTACAAAATTTTGAGAATTTTTTGAAAAATAATCACTTTTAGGGTAATTTTTAATAAAGATTTCTTCAAATTATCGCATCTGACGTTCTAACATCGCTATAATTTTCATTTTTTTTCAGCTTATAACTGGAAAGTTTCTGTTGGATTTAAAACAAGAACGGTTAAAATATCTTTTTTCGTTTTTTCTAAATTAATTTTTCCCTGATCAATTCAAAAATTTTTTTATTAGCGAGAGTTTCTCCGGGCGAGTGACCTTCCTCGCGGCAGATGACATCATATGCTTTCATTCCCAGCATGCATTTCTACAATCCGATGTGTATCTTTTGTTTTCAAAACTTTTTGTTGTCATTGGTGGGCATTCTTTTTTCCCATTTTGGTGAAGTAATGATTCCACGGGCAACGCCGTGCGCGCACTGTTAGTATTTTATAAATGTAACTCTAACGCAATATTAAGTTTCGCTCATATATTTAACTTGTCCTCTGCATCTCATTTAATGTGATGTTTGTAGTTGATGATGATAGAGAACGCGTTACAATGTGTTCCATATTTCAGTATTTCTAAATGAAAAGGTAAAATAGCAGCATTTAAAATTTGGCAATTGGGAAGAAGGAAGCCCGTGAAGCATCGTATGTGATCATATAAATTTGTAGTCAAATTGCAGTAGAGATAATTTCTCAAAATTATCATAATGATTTATAGACTTTATTTCCTCGAATTCTCTACTTCCTTCTTTCTCGTTTTTTCCTTTAATTTTTAAAATAATGTTCTCATTTCGTCATTTCAGTAAGGCAAAACGATTTTAGAAACGCAGCATTCTTCTCCATGGTTTTGATTTCGAAGGGTGCACGCTTTGCTTATAAACATAGGAAACGTTTCCGTTGCGAAAAATTCCATAGAGACAACTTATCATAAATTAATCTAAATTCGTGTTTTGCTTTTTGACTTATCGTAGGATAAAACTATGCGTCAATGCCTTCTTTTGTAAAAAACAAATATCAATTGCATGGTCTAGAGCAGTAATGGACAAAATGTGGCCCGCTTAGTGGTTCTATCTGGCCGTAATAAATAGATAATAGTATAATAGTAATAAATAATAGTATAAAAAATGTATAGCTATTAGATTTGTTATATTTATAGCAAAAAAGAGAAACCAGGTTTATTGCAAAATATAGGGTCAGGTGGGGTAAAGTGGTCATAAAAACCACATTTTTTTAACTTGGGTGGATTAGACATATAAGAATTTGTTAAAATACTTCCCATTTTTTGGTGGTTATTTTACATTACATTACTTAAGAACACTTTGTATTACAATATGTAGTATATCTTAAATTAATATTTAACTAACATCTGTCTAAGAAATTAATCTTAAGCAATTTTAAAACAGTAATGCTTGTTAAGCCTATCCCTACGACCACTTCACCCCATCTTACTATAAAATAATATCTGTAATTAATTCAGCTTATCTGTTAATGAATTTTTGAGTTCTTTAGTTTCATAACAAATTAATCATGGCCTGCCATTTGTTTTCTTTTTTTTGTCAGTCCTAAAAAATTTTGCGCATCCTTGGTCAAGAGGGTACTCTTATGAACCGCAACATAGTAAATAGTTGCTTAATAAATCTTTAAAATGTTTTTTTTTGATGTAGACTTTCGTCTCCCCATAGTGGTCTAATGGTGTGTCGGGAAAAAATTATGACGCTTTTCGTGGTATTTTTAAACACTTATAGTTCCGCAACCAAATAACATAGAGAGTTGGTTTTAGTTTCATTTAACAGAGAAAGGTGGACATTGAAGATTGCAAAACGAATTTTAGAATTTGGAATTTCTGTTTAGTCAGAGTCGAGGTGCAAAGCTGGTGAAAATCACGACAAATTTTGATGACGTCACAGCGATCTATGCGCGCGCACGCAGACTAAGGCAATTCAGTCGCGCGAAATATTACTCAAGAATAGTTGAATTACGTCGAATTTCGTGGTAAAGTTAAACGCTTATAGCTCCGCAACCAAATAACATAGAGAGTTGGTTTTAGTTTCATTGAACAGAGAAAGGTAGACATTGAAGATTGCAGAAATAATTTTAGAATTTGTAACTACGGTTTATTCAGAGTCGAGTTGCAAAGTTGGTGAAAATCATGAAGAATTTTACATACAGTCACAAAGCTACACTAGACTAATAGTCACTATAGAGTTAATAGTCACATAGAGCTACTTTAGTGACAGAAAGTCACAATTGAGTGATGTAAGTAAGTCTACACCTCTCAATCCCAGCGGCCGTTTCGCAAAGACAGCCTCCCGTCGATTTTTTTTATGCACATTTAAACCTCTTGAGTTCATCAGGAATTTTTTGACTGACAACCGATTCCACACTTACATTGTGGAATACAAGATATTAAGGAACAATTTCAAGAGAATTTGTGCCAGATTACCGAACTGCTAGCATGAAAAAGTCGGCTAATGTCATGCTAAGAATTTTCGAAAGAGATACAGTATACCGCAGTTTTGATGGACGGCCACTACTTCTATTAGCAATAATAATTTTTATCTGTCTTTTGTCGGTGTTTATTAATGAACTATGAAAGCTTAACACATTGACGTCCGATGCTTGGGATTGTCCTACATTCTAACTGGTCTATTCTGGTACCCCCGGTTGGGTTGGGTTCCGCACGTTAACAACGGAACCCAAGCCAACTCCCAACCCAACCGGGGGTACCAGAATAGATCCATTAGTATCTATACTTATAAAAGTCAATGCTTGCGTGTGTGTGTGCGCGATGTCCAGATGAATCTATCGCACTTGCAGCCATGAAATTTGGCACACAGGTAGTCGTAATGGAGACTCAATACATCCCGAAGCCGGAATTTTAAAATTTAATCTAGAAAACTTTTTATTTAATGTTTTATGTTGTTTTCGGTCATTTTTGGCACGTTTACGGCTGTAGTATCTTTTCTAACGATCGTTGAAAAACAATCAATGCACCATCGGATAGAACAAACTATTTTCGTTCTAATAAAGTTTGTTTTGAATTTCTAACGCAATTTACGGAATTTTGAGAAATTTTTAAATAATAGTCACTTTTAAGTAATTTTTGAAAAGGTTTTTTTCAAATTCTCGCATCTGACGTTCTAACAACTCTATAATTTTCATTTTTTTTCAGCTTATAACTCGAACGTTTCTGTCGGATTTAGAATAAGAACCGTTAAAATACCTTTCTCAGTTTTTTTAAAAATTAATTGTTCCTTGATCAGTTCAAACAGTTTTTTTTGCAAGCCAGCTTTCTCAGCGAGACATTCTCCGGAACGAGTTAACTTTCCCATCATGCATTGTTACAATCTCATTGACTGGTGCGTGACCTTCAATGAGTTTGTAACAACCTTTGTCGCGGCAGGTGACGTCATATACTATCGCGTTCTTCTCGGAGAAGATACATTAACTAAATGAATTCGATTATTATTTTCGGCAGTGTCTTAAAATGTTTTTCTCGCATATTTCGCATGCTGGTTTCTCGCATTTATTAATATTGTTTTGGATTAACGTACTCGATACTGTTTTCCTAAATTCAAATAATACGTATCTTTTGTTTTTATTTTGTTTTCAAAACTTTTTCATTTCATTTATGAGTGTTTTTTTTTTTTCATTCTGTTGAAGTCAAGATAGCACTGGCAATGCCGTGCGCGTATTGCTAGTTATAAATAAATTATTAGAATGCATATCAGTTTTAAATCTATTTACTTTGACAGTCTTCATTGTTCTGGGAAGAATGAATGATGAAATATTTGTCATTAACTGCAACAGACATTTTATTTCAGTTATTCCCAGAATTTCGAACTCGTAGAATATAACGACATAGCCGCAGACATTTCATAGATGTTGCGAAGTGTGATTTTGGAAGCTTCAAAAATAGTTCCGGGGAAATTTTGATAAAAGTTGCTGTGGGGCCGGCCCCCGCCCCGTTTTCTGAATCATTTTTTTTGCTCTTATGGAGCATCATGGGGGAAAAAAAGATTGCTTCGGAAGGACTACTGTGGAAATGACGAGTTTTCTTTTTTGGATAGTGATAAAACTGAAGAGAAAGTGATATTTTTTTTGTATTACAAAAAAATCTAAATGAATTCAAATTAACTTAATTAATGTGATAAATAATGTTATATTGGTTTCTAAATATATATATCTAATAATCTCACTTAATTTTATTTCAAATTCTAATATTATATATTTTAAAATCTTAATGTATTCCAAAATCACTTCTCTTAAACTCCAGTTTCGTTCTATTTCCCGCTCTGGAGGCGTTTTGGCATATTTATTACTAAAAGAATATTTTAATCGTTTCCACGCGCACACAACTCGCGAAATCAGCGACTTATTGTCGTCATGCATTTTCCCTAAAACACTTAAGTAATATACTAAAAATAGCTATTATTGTCTTCACTTTGATCACATGTCTATATTTTAAATCCCTACCTGAGAAAAAGCAGGGATCTTCTGTTCACTTTTGGCTTGAAACTTAAACGAAGATGTACGTACATTCCGTCACTCTCTATATATTTACCAAGACGTCTTTTGTGTGTCATCGAAAGAAAGATATTAAAAACAAACGACGGCTATAGACGTCCGCCATTTTTTAGAAAAAATAATAATTTTATTCTGTAAGTTTCCAATCTTCGTAGAACTCCCCAAGAATCAGCTAATTAACCAAAAAAAGCTGCTTTTGTCGTCCATTACCGATTTCAACGTGTTAACTGCTTCAATGGCGTACACGAAGCGACGTTGGAAAATTTCTCACCGAGACTGGTGACAAATTATGAATTATTGAAATTTATATATCATAACATTATTACAAAGCATAACGAATTCTCGATGTTCAAGGAGAAGGCCAACGGATCCATGAAAATTACAGATCCCCCCCTCCCCAGAAAGTACTACTTCAGTTAAAAGGCGACTGACAAAAAGTCTTGGTTCAGTTTAGTTCGAGTTTTTAACGTTGCAGGAAACACCACTTGAATCCCTCTTTTTCTCGAGTAAAACTTGACCCTCCCTCTTCAGAAGGAGAGGAGCTTTCTTTCAAGACAGCAGCAAGAACCGATTTCAGTTCTTACAGTTAGGAGTGAGTGATTTATGATACAAGGGCCCAGATGGGTCAATCTCTTATAGTTAGGAAAAAACGTAATGAATTATAATTTTCGATTACTTTACTTCTATATTCCTTGGATAGTATCATTTAACACTTTGTAAGGCCATTTTTTTTCTAATAGTGGTATAATAAAATAACTTAGGTATCGAGATTAATTTAAGAAAAGAAATTCATTTAGGGGCTGTCCATAAATGATGTCACACTTTTTTTCAATATTTTGACCCCTCTTCCCTTTGTCACACTTCACCATATCCCCTCCCTCCCCCTTGTCACACTACATTACATAAACTTGTAGTTCAGAAACAAAGCAGATCATCAGTTATAGATCATATTTCAAATTTTATTTTTAAACTTTAACTAGATGTTTTAATGACATTTGTGAGCATAACAATAATAATGATTATATGTGTACTTATTTTGCATGAAATAAGATTAAGGTTTGCAACGAAAAACCTAATTAATATACAATAGTAATAAAATACTAATATAAAAGAGCAGTTGTAAACAGTTGTATTTTGGAATTTGAAATATTTTGCTTTAAATCTTATCTTTACTTTACGAACACAAAATACTTTTAAACAGATTTAATTTTTTTTTTTTAAAAAAAGCGTCTCAATAAGATCAACCTGTTTGTGCCACTACCAGTTCTACCACTTACACAGGTGGGGCCGTGTATCTTTTGTTGGACATTTCAAGGGTGTGACAGGGGGAAGTTTGCTTCTAATGGTGAAGAATTTCTGCTGCTACCATATTCTCAGAACCTATCCTGAATGCCTTTTTCAAAAAGGAAGGAATATAAGTGAAAAAAAAAAATCACATGAAAGTTGTTTTAGCCTCGATTAAAAATGCCCTCAAATTCTGGTAATTTCAAAATTTAATCTGCTGATTTTAAATGTTTTTATTTTAATCAAAGTGTGTGATGTCACACTTCTTGTTATCCCCTCCCGTTGTCACAATTTCACGAACCCCCTCCCCCCTCCAAGTGTGACATCATTTGTGGACGGCCCCTTAGCTTATTGGATGGAATTATTTTTCATTAATTAATAATTAATTACCAAGTCAAGACACTTCGTTATGGTTTGAGATAAGAAATTGGAACATTCAGGTTTATGTTTCAACGAAAAAGTTGGCCAAAACTTACACCAACCTTAAAAAATGCATCTAAAAATTGATGAATTTGATGAGAAGTATATTCCGGGGCCTTAGAAAGAGTTAAATGATAATTATCATAAATATCATTGAACTCTAAAATTGTTTGTGTCTGCGAGTTGCCACTGGACAACTTTACAAAAAAAAAAAAAAAAAAAAAAAAATGAATGAAATGCAACAAAATTATTGAACGCATAAACAGTTCTAAGGCTTTTAATGTTACATAATCATCATTACATGAAATGAACATATGTAACAAAATATTAAAGACTGGTAACACAAAGTGTGAATAAATGCTTTTTTGCAATGATTCAGGAAGCAACAGTAAATACTTTTAATGTTTGTTGTATTGTCAGGGCTATTCGTGACGTGAATACTTCAGGTGCCCTGACACTGCAATGGTTGCCCAGGGGCAATTGTACACACCCAGGATTTAAAAATGTTAAATCAATAATTAAATAGAATAAAAGTAAAGTTCAAAACATAAAAAGAATAAAATAACTAGTTTATTTTCCAATTCATTGGCTTTTGCACCATCAGTAACAATGAATTGTATAGTAACTAAGCATTTTATTAGTAAATTAAATATGCTTATTATTATCCGAATTAAATCAATTTGGTTTAAACTTCATCAATTCTTTAATATAATATATGGGCAAATAGCAATTTTTTGCGCACCTGGGCAATCAGCAAATCAAGAATAACCCTGTGTAACATACATAAATGTAAAGATTTAAAAGTTTATAAATTACAAATTGTTTGATCAACAAGTGATGTAACAAGTTTAATACTTTTCGAGTTGTAAATTTAAATGAAAGCGTCTCATCTTTTAAAATTCTATAGTAATGATTATCATATAGTAAATGCAAAATTCGAGTGTTGAAATTTTCATTTTAAGCTAATATTTGACAAAAAGAAAATTAAAAGCTATCACATTTTACAAGACAAATAAATGCAAAATATTTTTCATCTAAAATTCATATTTGATTTTCAGAACTATGAAATTTTTGTATGCAATTAAAAAGATACAAACATGGGTTAAAATACGATTATCAAAAGCAACAGAAAAGCATGAAAAAAATCAACATAAAATAAGAATGTTCTACATGGAAGAAAATGTATTTGAGTACTAACAGAAACGAACATATTAATAAAATCTTCAGAAAAAAATTCTTACATCGATTCAGAACATCTAGAAATATAATATAAATCGACACAGAATTAGTAAAGAGAGAGAGACAAAAAAAAAAAAAGAATTTCAGTATTAGTAATAACTAACTGACAATTCATCTGAATCAGTAAATTCGTTCTAGAAATGAGGTATACACATTTGCACATAAGCAATACTTTTAAGAATAAAGACGTATGCTCAATTTACAAAGTAACCGAAAATAACTTTTAAAGTTTCCTATAACACATTCCTTCGATGCTGGACAATAAAGTATAGAAGAAATTTTTCAAAATTGCACCTTCCGTATAAAAGAGGCTTTTAGTAAAGTAGAACCTCGATTATCCGGGCGGATTCGGGCCGTAATCACCCTGCATGATCGAAAACTCGGTTTACCTCAAAAGGGTCAGTTCTATAGTTAAGAGATAGCAGAGAAGCGGTCATCTAATTTGATAGTTCAGTTTCAGTCACCAGTGACAGATTTCCATTCGCAGGGTTGCCAGATCAAAATAAGGCCAAACCTTCTTAAAAATAAGGCCAAATTTGATAAATTGATTGAAAAAGTCATTTGCTATTAGTAAAACAGCTATACTTCATGAAAACGAATCCTACTTGATTGGCATATGTCCAATATTCTATTATTAAACTAAAATTTAAGTGAACGAAATTTAAAACATCCTTGTTTTATTTAGGAGCTATTTCGTTTGACAGCTTATTATAAATGCTAATTTGAAATGTGTAATATCAAAAATTTATTAAAAATCAATAGAATAAATAATTAAAAATTGTTCTGAAGTCATTAACGAAAATAAAGCCAAAAAAGAATTTAAGGCCAAATGAAAAAAAAAGCCAAATTTTTATAATTTGACCTTAAAAAGGACAATATGGCAACCCTAATTCGCAATGGCTACCGTTCAGCATAAGCCGATGAGCGCCATCTAGTATCATTTTTTTTAGCTTTTCTTGAATATCTCTAAAACTCTTCAATTTTCACACTACATGTGAATTAACAAATTAAAGAAATAAAATTCCCTACAAGTACTTGCTTTTATTTTTCTTCCAGTTTTAATGTTTTCGCAGATAATGGCTTTAAACTAATTTTTGATTTTTAGTAATTTACGACCCCTGGACCACCGAAATGGTGTGTTACCCATCTGAAATTTTTTTTAAAAAATGCGGTCTTATTAAAAAAAATTCGTAGTTGAAACTTTATTATTTTTTTTAAAATTAATTTTTGAAAAGTGTCCAACAATTCTTGGACACCCCGTATACAATTTGCATTGAAGTAATATAATTGTCTTTAATATAATAATAATTACAGGGCAATAACCATAAACATTCTACTCGTGCTGGCCTTTTGCCTAACTGCCAAAATTTAATGAGACATTTCAGAGCAAAAAAGATTCCCCACCCGATATATGTACCAAAATTTCATTTATTTTCAAGACATGGCTAAAAGTCAACAACATAAGCAGATGCTCCAAAATTGAGACTCTACTATATCTTCATTTAAAGGATTTCACAATGGTGAGATATATAAGTTTAAGCAATGGAATATTAACTGACGTGTGATCCTCACTAACTGACCATGGCTCAAAATTATGACGTTTACCACTTAGTCCATAAGTTGTGTCTAAAAGGACATATATATATCGAAATAAATGGTCAATAAAATTTGGCTTTACAAAGATGATGAAATTTCTCATCTTTATAATACAGAATACTGATATTTGAACATTCCCTTTATTCATGATGACCACATATGTGTGCAAGGAACAGTGGCGACTCGTCCATTAGGGCTGCAGTCTTCCCTGAAATTATTTTAAAAGTTTGTATTTTCGTTTTTATTCTAATTGGCTTACATTTCCACTTAGAGAGTTCAATGATCAACGAAAATGACAAAAAAGTAATAAGAAAACGTAAAAGGAAGATTAATTAAGAATTAAGAGAGAGAGATAGACCAGAGCTGCAGAGAGTTTTGCCCCTCCTAACGATCAAAATTTGCGCACTGAGTAATGCAGAGCACTCAGAAGAAAATGCAAACCTTTCTTCCTCTGAATTTTAGAGACACTGGAGCTGCGATTTCCACAGCTCTCGTACGGCATGACTTCCACCTTCTCTCAGTAGTCCAGTCGTAGGCTGCGGTGGCCTAGTGGTAAGATCTCGGCTTAGGGGCCGGAGGGTTCCAGGTTCGAAACCCTATTCCACTGAAGATCCACCGAGCATGTGGCCTGTTGCACACTAAATCATACGTAGTGGCCAAACATCCTCCCGTTGGTGTGGCATGTAAGTATGGAGAGGGGGTGCCATCTCAGGTGTCGTCCTCGTCAACTGTTCAAAATTATGAGGTACGTCCCAAAATAGCCCTCGTGTTGCTTTAAAATGGGCCGTTAATATAACTTCACTAAACTCGGTAGTCCAGTCATTAGTTAACTCAGTAGTCAATTAGTTTTTTAAATTAAATTCTGGAGGAGTTTTAATATTTTGCTATTTTGTTTTCTGGGGTGCTGATTACGAATCTGAGGTTTGCCACAAAATTTTTTTGTTGGACTATTAGTTATAGCCAAAAAATATGAGAAAAAATGTTTTTTTTCCAGTTTTTGATTATAACTCAAAAACTATCAATTTTTAGTATATCATCATTACATATCAAAATAATCTGCACAAAATTTCCTACAAACTTAGATCTAGAAAACTTTTCCAGCACTGCTTGTTTCTGAGCTGACGAGCCGGCACTGTAAAGGAATGAATTATAAATGCAGTAAAAGTAATAAAGGACATTGTTATAGCAAATTGAGACACAGATCATTAAACTTATTACGATGAAAACTAACAGCATAATGCAATAAACTATCACTGCTTTACTGAATTGATTCATACAAATGGACAAATTGGAAAATTAAAGCAGAAACATAGCTTCTTATCATCAAATTCATAACAATCAAGATGAAATTGCTCAAAATAATAGTCAAAAACAGTGACTCAAATAAATTAAGAATATTTTAAAAAGTGTTGCATACGAGTTTAGTTTTTCCTATAAAGCAATAATTTTCTGAATGATAAATCAAGATTAAATTCTCATTTGAAAATTTGAGTATTATATTTGAAATGTATTATTTTCAAGATGGAATTAAGACTCGAGGGAAGAAATAAAAATTTTATGGATTAAAAGGAAAAATGACTAGTAAAAATAGTTATTAGTATTTTACACAGCATTTTGAAATATAAATATGTGATAATCACAAGCATAATATAAATAAACCAGATTTAAAAGCAATGTTCTGATGGAAATAATGATCATTATTAAAAAAAATTACATAAATTTTTTCGCATCACCCATTTAAATAAAAAAAGTAAACAAATAAAGGTTAATATTGATATAATACCTTTGAACTGAAAATGAATATAACAAATATATATATATATAAAAATGCATTATTTACGATGTTATTTATTTTTTTTACTTCAAAATACATATAATTGTTAGACTCTAAAAAACTCAAAAGTCACTCATCAATGAAAGTCTGTGAAAAAAATGTAATAAAATATTTTTAAAGTCAGCCAGTCAACTAAAGAAAAAACAAATTTAAGTCATTTGTTTTCTGATATACCGATGGCATATGTTCAAGTTTTACTTCATAATATAAATATATGCAACACATATAGATGAATATACAACTGCATCAATATCTCACTGTACATGGAAGACATTTAGTACCACTCTAAAAATAAACAAAATGAATGATAAAAGCTGGAACGTAGAAGGAAAATATTGCACTAAATTATTTTGATTGGACATATGCACGAAGTTTTTTCAGTTTCATTAAAAAACAACAATAAAATTTGATTGCCTTTTCAGTTTGAGCTGTTCCAGATATTTTAATTAAAAAGTAAAACCACTACTTCTATTACTGATACACGGTGCATACGCATTTCCATTTTCACACAATTTACCCGATCGTATCTGCAAATAATTTACAAATTGTAAAATAATAGCTTGCAAAAGTGTGTCAAATACATAGAAAAGTAGTAAAAACATTTAAAAATTTCTTGATACTTGATTTAAATGCTTTGACCCTTTCTAGTTCACTACATGTTTCGTTTTGAAAATTACTATGTTTATTTTTAAAATAAGTATTAGACATGTAGCTGATCATAAATATGTGTGGGAAAAAAATTTAGCATTTTTCATTTTCACATAAATTTGCAGTTTCACAGTGAAACCAACGAACGGTAACGGGCTATTTTTCCTCCGAATAATTTATCATCGAAATGCAATTTAAATTAGGTATCTAATTTATAAGTATACGTCAGTATTCAGGACATTCAACCTTCATAAAATTCAATATTACTTTCGAACATTCAATTTTAAAAATTATCAATTTGTGCAAGAACCCTCATCATTTTGCTTCTTCTAGAGATCGAAAGCAATTTAGCTCTTGCAATGCCAAAATCTTTGTCAATATAAACAGTATTAAGCTGGAATTTTTATATAAGTTGGCCTATATATCTGGCTCTTAAGTTATGAAAGAAAAATTACGCTACGTCTTGCCAACGTGCAGTAAAAGAAATGCTCAATGTGTGGTTTCATTGCAAAACCAATGAACTGGAATTTTTTATATAAGTTGGCCTATATATCTGGCTCTTCAGTTCTGAAAGAAAAATTAC